>OZ014495.1:15198610-15781610 GCA_963966045.1 Xestobium rufovillosum | reverse complement strand
GGTCTCGTAGTACACAAAATCTGGATTTAGTTCTATAATTCAATGCCTGGCGAGGTATTTGCCCGAAGAGTAGTTGTTCGAACGCTCCAGTACCTCTTCCTATTCCTTACATGTTTATTCAAATTCAAATGTTCTGCGTCAATAAATCTAAAGAAAGCCTTGAATAGGGCTGAAATAAATGTTTTATTACTCCACCATTGTGCCCATAATTTAATAATCATTTAATGAATTTGTTGAATGAAAGGAACTTTATTTTTAATTTTTTTTAATTGTAAGAATGAGCGAAATAATTGTGAAAACGGAATCTTTCCAGCTAACAGAGGGTGCCGTGGTCTTTCGGGATTAGAAATTAAAATAGCTTTTCTTATTTTAACCATGTTTTCTTCGTTCAGACATTATTTGCATATGACCGCTTTTAAACCATCTGAAAACAAGTGCACCGATGTGAAAATATGAATTGTATGTTAACGAATTATAACTGGTTTAGCAGAAGGGCGGTCGTCTCAAGACAATAAAGTTTATACATAATCTGTGATCGAAAGTAAGTTCAATATGGAAAAGGAAAGTAACATGACATAAGAATTAGATGGTTCCATTTAAAAAAATAGAGTGCGTATTTTACAAATGAAATTGAATTTCAAAATTATAAATTAGAATTTAGTTTACCTATATGTTAGGTATATTGCATGATATACAAAGTGTCCCATAATTCTCTGTGCAGGGAAATATTTTTATTAATTGATAATAATGTAAACAGTTTGATATGAGTCCACGAAAATTAAGTTGCTTGAATTTCAAACTTTTGTTTTATGATTGGTAATTCTATATTATTGACCTAGGTCAATAATGATTCCATAATTAACCTATTATAAGTAAGAGGTGGAGAAAAACAATTTCACGGTCAATAATAAGGCTAGTAGTGAAAAAAATTAATTAAGCAAAATTATTATTCTTTCATGTTATTTTTATGAGAACGTGAATAACTGACAAGAAATTTAATTGTAAATAAATAAATAAAACAATAAAAATCATAATAACAATAATACCCTTAACAACAATAATAATGAAACGATAAAAACTAACATTTGATGGTTGACTGTGGCAGCAGCATTTCGAATTAGGTTTGTGAGGTCTTCAAGATTCTGAACGAGGGTCCTGTGTATATCAGTGCCTTGATATGCCCCCATAAAAACAATCCAAGGGCGTTTTATCCGGACTTCTTGGCGGCCAGTGAACTGACCCGTTACGGCCTATCCGCCTCCCTCGAAATTCTTCGTCCAACCAAGCTCTTACAGGACAAGAATGATCGAGGAGAATTTTTGTTATATTTTCCTGGGGTCTCTTAAAGGGTCTGCTACAACGTACTGGAGAGCTTATGTGCGACTTTGTATACACCCTGTATATCAAATTGTGTAACATGTAATACACTTTTTTAATTTTTAAAATACAGTAACATTGAATTTTAATGCCTTTACTTTTCTAATTATGCCTTAAGTCCAACTTTCAAAATACCTCCCTATTTTCTACTACCATAATAATTATTGAGACTTTTGCTGGATTATGCTGCTGATAAATCTGATCTATGTTAAAGGCTAAGTTAGTATATGATATATGTACACCAGTAATTATACTGATACCATAAAATGATCCAAATTAAACAATAAAAAACCTACTAAAATGGAGTTTGGCAGCATATTGCTATATGAGCTTTATTATCCATCTAAACAATCTAATTCAATAAGAATACGAACATCCTGTCCCGTGTAAATAAGTGTGACTAGTTTTATATAGGTCATCAAAATTTGTTCAGTAAATTATTAAAAGTAACAAAAGATACAAAGAATATATTGCGGTTTTCTAGAATCGATAATATACGTATTTTGAAAATAATAGCGCGTCTTGGCAAGTGGAAGGGGATTAAAAATACGATCCAATCAGTAAAATACATTTATTTTTTACTGCACATGAATACATAGTAATAATTAATAGGAATAAGAATAAAATGACCTTTTGCTCCAGCCTCAAAGCAAGACGCCATTTTAAACTAATAAATTATTTATATCTTAAGTTCTAAAAATTTATTTACTCGATAAGAAGTCTTCATTATTTGCCTCGGACCTTCTGAAACTAAAGAAAAAAAAACATTTAAGAAATTCAATCGAGCATGAAAATATAAGTTTTATTTAATTACAACCAATACTGTGGAATAAATTCGGTTTTGACTTCAGTACTTAGTTGTATTTGACAATTTAGGTAATTGCTAATTAGTCCGTGCTGCCTTAGCATTATTAATACACGTGTAACCATTTAATGTACAAGAATTTAGAATAGGTGGCCATGGGTATTTTTCTTAGCAAAACAATATAAAATATTATACAACTGATGACAGAAAAACTGTTTATTTTCTAATAACGACATTTAGGATATAAAGCGGTGTTACCGCGCGGATTTAAATTACCTAATGAACGAGTGACCCCGATTTCACGTAACGCATTACGCCACGCAAATCGGAACATTGATGGTAGCCGAGAGAAGGCACAATAATACCTACAAGAAAAATTCAACTCATTGCCGGTTAAAATTCGAAGTCAATTTCGCTCGCTAAAATGGCCGACTGTCGAACGGCCCGAGTGTGACGTCACATTATAGCAAGAGTATCGTGTGCGTCGAAGTTATGCCGATACAGTGCTTACAGATAAAATACTCGAAACGGGGGCACTTACTTACACATTCTAATGTTCTATTGTTCTTAAAAATGGTTTTTCAACCCTCAATTGTGACTCCGTATAAAGTTTTTATTAACGTGCCACTTAAGGGGATATTTAAAAGTTCCAACTCCGCTCATGCACGTTGATATCCCCTGAGAAGTAGGTGTTCGTAATTCTTAGATTCCTTAAACAATTTTTGGAATTTTTACTCGAAATTTTTGAACACTTTAGCTACTGGTTATGCAAAATTACGCTACATTCTTAGTTGTTTTGTAATTTCAGAAGGATTACGCATTTGACATTTTAAATTGGATGAAAATTGTTGGTATCCAATTAATCGAAACTACACTTTTCCTTGAAATTACGAAAAAACTGAAAACGTATAGAGCATTTTTGCATAAAGAGTTACTTAAGCGTTCACATTTTCATATAAAAATCCCTAAAGTTGGTTAAGGAATCTAAGAATTGCGAGCACCTTCTTCTCAGGAGATATTAATGTGCATGAGCGAGACAGTAGTTGTAACTTTTAAATATTCCCTTAATGTGAAGTTTCAAAAAGGGAATTCAAGCAATTAGGCTTCCCAAGGGCTATTTGTTTGTGAAGACCATTTTAATGTAAGTAACCGATCTAAAATTGCTACTTAAATGGCGAACATAACTTTTCATAAAACTGCTCAGTTAATATTCTTATTGTAATTTCACTAGAACGCTTATGCAAATTGTTTCAGACGTTGCCGTCCTTCTTCAGAGGAATACAAGTTAGTACCAAAACAACCAAATGCATTTATTTTATTTAACTAGTTAAATTATGTTTCACCAAGTGCCAAGCGAGACCTCCCTCAATTATATAATAAAATGCACAGAAAACTCTGTTAATGCATATAGGTTATGGATTATCAGACTGACCCATCACAAATTCGTTTTCCATCATTTTTAACATAATTGACGTATTTCAATAATTATTAATTTTCAACGCAATAGAAGCTACAATAATTGCATACGCACAATAACGGATTACACGTGCAGGCAGATGTAAGGACAGCACCGTTTGCTGTAATGTGACGTCACGACTAGTAGCCCACCCGCGCTGCTTCTAAGTAAAGCGAGAACACAGCGTTTCAGTTCTCGTGGCGCCACAAAGCGCTTGGTTAGAAGCATTGAAATTCGATTTATTCTTTCATTATTATTATTTTTATGCGGACAATACGTCATATTTAAAGGTCCCCATAAAACAGCAATTATTATTATATTACTAATAATTTTTGTTTCGTTTGGAAATGATTATACTGAAGAAAAATAAACATAAAAAATAGAATACCTTCAATTTCCAATTTCATTTTCGAAATACCCACGCATCTTCTTATTTTTACCGCACGCCTCTTTATGGTAGTCATCAAAACTTCAGTGCTTTAAAAATTTGCGCCTATTTTTGTTAAGTTCAAAAAGTCCAACCCGAAGCTAAATACTTTACTTGATGAAAATTAGGTGAATGAATGCAACAGACTGTTTCAATAAGACGTCGACACTGCTCGTATAACATTAAGTATCTTTTTATGCATTTTCGAACGGAATATTACAGGGTGGTTGTTACTTTAATTCGATTAGAAACTCATTTTGGTTTAAGTTTGTTTGCACGTATAGGATATTAACGTCTTTACTGTTCTGGCTGACGGGGTTGTTCTAACCCATAGCCCCTGTTTGGTGCTTTGTCGTTAATGGCAGAGTCGTGCGTAAGTAAATGTGAATCGACTGATGACAAATTTTATTGCTCTATTACCTGTATCGAACACCCTTGTGTATTTAGCTACTGTGACGGGTCTAACTTTCAATTCAAAATACCAAACGATTTATTTATTACTGCCCTTGCTTCCTCCTCCTTTCTTGCACTCCTTTTATCTTGAATCAAGTACATTCTTCAATACATTTCGTGTACTGCAGATTCAAATTGGAGTCTCGACGACTCTCAACGAAATATTGTATTTTGTTAGAATGTGACTTCGGTCTCAGAAACACTATAAACTACACTCACTGGCAAAACAAAAACAGCCGTTCTCAATTATTTCGGATTAACTTAGTTGTATCTAGTGTTACTGAAAACCACGGGAGCTTAGTTTTCCGACCAGTCAATGTTCTTTTGAAATGAAACTTCTTTTGTCTCAGTAGAGTAAGTTCCTGTGTTGGCAAATGCGAGTGTCACCAAAAGTGAAACGAATGGAAGGGAGCAGACTGAGAAGACGGGCAGAGGAGAAAGGGAATATCGAACGCCCCACTCTTTAGCCACGCGCTCTCTCTCATGCTTCGTGCTCTTTCTCTCAGGCAAGCGTCAATAAAGCGAGACCACAGTGTTTCATTTCTAGTGACGCCGCCCCACTCTTTAGCCACGCTCTGTCTCATGCTTCGCGCTGTTCCTCTCAGGCAAGCGTCAGTAAAGCGAGAACACAGCGTTTCAGTTCTCGTGACGCCACAAAGCGCTTGGTTTGAAGCATTAAAATTCGATTTATTCTTTCATTATTATTATTTTGATACGGACAATACAAATTTTTCATTCCTCTAATAACGTTGAAGTTTCACTTCTATCGCGTGTGGCGACCACGCACCCAGTTTTCTTATATCAATGGTTAGTTTAAATCGCCGTTAATGTGGTAATGGTATGCGGTATCATATTATCTGGTTCCGGAAAGAATTCTCCAGAGGCATAACGTCGTTTCCTTCCATTTAAAATGCGAATTATGGGGAAAACAATCAAAGGTAACGTTCCACTAAAGTCCATTTAAAAGGAATTTAACAGTTCTGAAGCAGCTTTTGTTTCAAGCATGTCTTATTGGCCGTTACGGACGAATTGTTGCTTTAATTGAAGTTGGTCATAATCAACAATAGGTAGGTACGTACCTCTTGCCCGTGCCTATAAGTTACGAGTACCATGTTCATCTGTTCCGAACACTTGTAATCCTTATACGGATATGGGACCTCCAAGAAATTATTTTACATCTTGCTATAATCTCTTTTTCATATTAAGAGATCACAGATCGCTGTTCAGAGTATAACAGACATAATTTGTCCGAGTTGGTTATTTAAAATAGCCCGCTCCTTAAGATTATCTTGCTGCAGTTGTCTATAAAGGCCTATAATATTATCGATCCCTTCCCTAGGATTGTCGATCGCCTTTTACACGCTCCCCGGTAGATGGATCCTCCAGTATCATATTCATGGAAATTGCATTGTTCGTTTTTTCGAAATGATTCCATCGCGACAGACCCGAACCTGCTCTAGTTCGATTGCAACTTCATTTTTGACTACGCACGGCTGATTACCCAACTCTTGGTTGCGGAATAATCCCAGGCCCCCAGAATTCGTCGGGTTAAATATTATTGAAAATCTTCATAGTAGTTGAAAAGATTCTTCAATACCGTTTGAAAAGGATAAATTTCTCAGTTGACGTAGATTGCGTAATAGTTGTTCAAACCTCCAATATTTTAGATTGGAGTAAGTCCCGTTTTCTCTGCTAGTTATTTGACTTAAAGTTCTTTTATCTTTTAATCCTGATTCGCCAGAAGGCATATAATGAGGAGCAGACACTACATTGTTAATTCTGACTCTCTCTAATCTCTTGGATAGGTAATTACCTACCAACTGTAACGACAGTCTATCGAACCAGAAATGACCAAGAATACTGATTAGCAAGCTATTTGATTGTGCCAAAAGCTCTACTAAGATCTAATAGAACGAGAGAAATAATTTTGTTTTGACCTGTCACATTCAATATATAATAATAATAATAATATCGTCTGTGATTCTCATTAATGCAGTCGTGCAGCTGTAGTCAGGTTTGAAACCGGATTGCACATATTCCTTCACCTGCATGCCCATCACTCCCTCGAGAACCTGAGAGCAGCATCCTGTGGTATCTCGTAGTACAAGAAATTTGGATTTAGTTCTATAATTCAATGACTGGCGGAGTATTTTCCCGAGGAGTAGTTGTTGATGTTCAGTGAATGGCGGCACCATACTGATGGGTCCGAGAAAGAAAGGAAATCAGTCAATAATTAGCATCATAGAAATATCTAGTGAGCCGGTGATGTCATCGTCTGGATCGGTGTCGCTGTTTATTTATGTTTCTGATTTATGTATTGCTTTTTAAGAATGATCTCTAAGGTAGAATGCGGGGCATTCAAAGGTAACAGGGACAAAGCGGACATTCTTACTTGGCCCGTGTTAAAGTGACAACGTTTTCTTTGTATTTGGCTTCATTAATATGTATAATTTATTCAAATTTAGTGCTTTCTTATTTTAAATAGTTAACATCAGAAGTGGGATAAAGAATCCGAGTTTATTAAATTCGCGTTGTTCTGAAATTGTGGATGTGCGTTGATAGAGCTATACCAAAATTTCAAGGTGATATTTAGAGGGGCATTCGTGCAGGAGGAGTTCTGAGAGTTCCGAAAGACAACAGGCTAGTGGCGTAATTCAAGATGTTCAAGGCGCATCGTGATCACTTGTTCCAGGTGGCTATTATGTTTCCGCGTTCATAGAAATCACTGACATGAGGGATGTTCCTGGTAGGGTGCGTTCAAAAATTTTGGAGTAGTAGGAGCTGAAAAAATATACCAAACCTCTGGTCAGGCCATTCGAATGATGTCCAATGGACTGGTGTTTATCCGTCTGTCCTTAAACAATGTTGACTGTGGCGGTGACGTAAGTTGGAACCATCCTCCGACTGTGTCCAATGGACTGTGTCAAATCTGGGTATTGTCTTTACCCGTCAAAATAATGACTGTAGCGGTGACTTTATCTAGACCAGCGACATTGTCTCTTCTCTGACCCTCCAGGGACTGTGACGGTGACTTTGCTTACAGGATTCTTTCTCTTCCAATTTTACTATACTGTATTTATAATGAACACTGGTAGGCAAAAACGGTTACACTATTTGTGATATTTTGTGTTTTTCCCTAAGTTGCTCGACTTTCTGGTTGCAAATTCGTTTATTTGAGACGAATGTCTACCGCCATGTCCGTTAGCCAATCCGAGACAGACGAACCTAATCAGTTTTTTCAAATCTAGTCCTTTGTCATTTTAAATAGGTAACACAAGGCATGGTTTCCCTTTGAATTTGGAACGAAGCAATATTTAAATGGAATGTTGGTAAAACACCAAGAATTATTAAAATTCATTGCTTGGCTTTGCATTATTGAATTCGATTCCATGGTACAAATAGTTAAAGACGGCAGTTTTTCTGCCAGTGATTGCGTATCATTATGTACTTTATTACATATGCAGAACTGTTTTTACAAAATGAACTTTATTTCAGATTAGAAAGAGCAATTAGCCTTTAGCCTTGGGATTTTTCTGACGTTTCCCACTCAACTTGACTGTAGGTACTGGGAAGTTTATCACATCATAAATAAGATCTCTGTTGACATTCCTCGAGTCCGGGATATATTGCTGCTTAATGAACAGTGGCAGTGGCAGATTCTTATCTTTCTGTTTCCATTGATTTACAGTAAATGTAATTTCTTTAAGTTACCATTATCGCCTCTTATGAAAATTTGTTACGTTAGTTGGTTCTTACTTTACTTACAGTAAACAATTTTTAGAACAAGAATCTATTACACCTATTTCGAAAATTAATAAATGAAACTGGTGTGTAATTTGATATTAAATATATGTCAGTGAAGACTCCTCACAATAATTTTGTCCGAACTGTAACTTTCAACTTGGGAGAGCAATTATCGATGAAACTTATGGCTGTGCCGAAAGTGACTCTAACCTTGGATTCTGAAATAAGGAATCCCGAATATTTTGACAATTTTGAATTCCACACTTCTGTATCTATACCGTTGCCCTGTTTCTGTCAAACCAGCTTCTATTTCGTTTATAATCATTTTCAAAGTCTTATTTGCTGAATGCTAACACGCTATTATATCTTTAAAAAAATATTAATCGCCTTATTGGTAGGTATTACAAACTAACATCCTTGTCTCGCTCTACTCGGAATTTCTACTTCTCTGCATCCTTCCTCAAATTCTGTATTTGCTAAATTATTCCTTAGTCTTCTGTCCGCATGTTACGTCACCAAATTTTCGAGAACAAGCACTCTTTACCTTATCCCATGTTTTCTTTATTACCCGTATTACGCTCGTTCCCCAATAATTCTTCCTTAAAATTTTTGACACTTGGAAATTATAATTGTTCTAAATTTTTCATACCTTTTCCTTTTGGCAGAACGGTGATCGACCAAATTTAATTTATTTACGAAAGTATCGAGCTCGGGTCGAGTTTTAAAGATTTAGCACGTATAGGTCTCTATATCTTACAATGTTACAATGCGGACACTAGACAAAATTGTGAGGCACCTTTATTTTTTTCAAGCGTTTTTGTATACCCAGTTGTCACTAATTATTACTTCCCTACTGACTGAAGGTCGTGTATCCTCAACGCCCTATATTTAAAACGACTAGGCTCTTATAACAAGAAACTGTGGTATGTATTCATATTTTCCAAATAATAAGCCATTAGAATGCTATCGGCATCCTGAAACACCATAACCATAACTTTCCGCAACGCATTAAGCCCAAAACTATAGATGTGATAGTGACCTCCGTATATTTACTGCTTTTTCTCGGAAAATTTAACCCCTGTTAACCTTTTTCTTAACACTACCACAGAAACAGTATTCTACAGGCGTTTCCAATGTCAGTTCTGAATCCTTCCGAATGTCAACGTAGTGTTAAGAAACACGGATTAACCTAACCCGACTTGGCAAATACCCTGTAATATTTGAGTTATGGCCAAATAGTTGTTCTACAAGTGAGTGTCGCATTTCTTGTAATTGATATTCACCTTTACCTTGTTTGAGTATCTGGAGAGTCGACCAAGAGGCACGTCGACACTAATTTTTACTATTCGGCTCTACGAACACTTGCTAACGATATGTAACAGGATACTAACTTATCCTATATCTAGAGTTGGGAAATTTTATCAGTTTATAAATAGATATATCGGTATTTCAGTTTTAGATATATGACACCGATATATTATCGGTAAATATCTATATTCTGTATTAAAAACACTGAGAGACATTAACCGAGAATGTAGTGTTTTATATCGTAAATTGGATTAGTGTTTTCGTTCTTGGTCAGCTCGCGCAGGGTTCGGCGAAAGAATGGCATCCATAGTATAAGAATTACTAAAAGTGGTGGCGTTGGTTTTCTTTATATTCCCAAAGAGACTTCGTCTAAACCTCAAGGGCTATCCTATATTAACATTGAAAATGTTATTAGTATCCTAGTATTGGTATGATATTCACCGAAAAGATTGTGTTGCATTTGCCACATACGTCACGCGTGAGACCCAAGCGGTAGCGGTTAAAGTCGAGCGCTGGGCGCCTGGCCACCAGGCGCTAGACCGCTCAATCTGAGTAAGCTTCTAGCTTCATTCAGAGTGGGGCGTGGGACCGTCTAGCGTCGCAAATGTGAAAGAATGCCACAACAGGAATGCAGTTATTATAAATCGACGCAGGTGTTTTATGAAGACTTATTTAACACGCTATCGCGTATGCGGAAATATCCCGAACGCACAAGGGTTATAGTCTGCTTCGTCATTTTCAATGTCTCCCCCGGTTGCATCTTTGCGAAAGGCTGTGAATTATTTTATTACTTAATCCAGGACTGTATGTATTAAATGCTAAACAACTTACTGCATAAAATGACGGGTTCGATATGAAAAAAATATCGATATATTGAATTTATCCATATTTTGAATATATCGGATATACCGATACGTCTAGCATATTATTAATTCAATAAATCCATATACATATTTGATATATCAATATATTTTAAAAAACATATCGTTATTCGATACATCGATATTTTTATCGATATATTAGAAAAAGCGCCCTGTCCTGTTTGGAACAGATTCTTAATTACCTAATGTCTTGTGTTGAGTTGCATAAAATCATTTACACCTACCTCAGCGTGCATCGGTATAAATTGGAAATGCCAGTGTAAGAGCACGAGAAATCTTCATCTGAAGCGCAGATTTTAGGAACTGGAGACATCGGTGTTCCAGGCTTGCTGGACCGTTTCCCATATCTAAAACAATATTTTCTATAGGTACAGGATATTTCTCAATATGGTAATGGGCAACTGGACCGTAAATAAAAATGTGGGAAGTATTCTATAAACATCGTAGTAAACACCGCACCTTAATATTATGGCGTATTCATAAAAATTCCAAATTTATGACAATAATTGTTTAAGGCCCTTTTAAAATTGGTTTTTCCTATTGCGCCCAATTTAACCTTACCCAGATACCACCCAATGAATACGCTACAGCATATTTGTCGTCCTCATTTGTTACTTCAGATTGAACGAGGTTTCGTACAAGTCGAGCGGACGTATACACTTATATTGATGATAAAATACGAATTATCTACTTCCCGTGAAAGTTACTGCGTTATAATATATAGGTAGTTCAGAGCCTAGTAAAAGGCACTGAAACTCCTTTGAGGTAGTTAATTCCATTTCACTGGCGCAGTCATTGTATTTTACAAGAATTTCATTTAGATGTATGCTACGCTCAAACATCGAAAACGCTCATTGAGCGGAAAAAGCAACCACTAAGCATTGTGGACGGTGCTAAATAACCAAATATTGAACTCAGATAATTTTTAGCTTTGTGCTCGTTTTAGTTGTCTAAATATTACGCCAGTCATATTAGACTAAAACGCATGTCAGAAAAAGATTCATTTTTTAAAAAGTTTTTACATATACAGGATGTCTGAAATTCGGTGTGCAACATGGGGATCTCTGTTATCTTAACAGCTAGATCCTAGGTTTAAATTCGGCAAAGTTGCCAAATCTTATGCTGACTAATGTCCTCAAAAGAAAATCGAGATATTCTGAATCGTTCTCGTGAAAACTGAAAAAAACTGAAAAATTGCGTTTTCGTTTTTTGGCTATAACTTTTTTGTTTAACCTTGTATCTTCATTCTGTAAAAACTTTTACATTGGCACTTTTTATTCTCTATTTGATGGCATTGTCACTCATTGGCTACGTCGATTCATTTTTGTTTTTTAAAAGCCAACTTCATTTTTTCTTATGGGTGTCATATCTGAGTGGCAGGTGAGCTAATCCGCGTTATTTTCCTGAATACAACGATGTGCTTCTTTCAGTTTTCACGAGAACGATTAAGAACATCTCGATTTTCTTTTGAGGACATTAGTCAGCATAATATTTGGCAACTTTGCCGAATTTAAACCTAGGGTCTAGCTGTTAAGATAACAGAGATCCCCATGTTGCACACCGAATTTCAGACAGCCTGTATATTTGTTCTCCAAATAGGAATACATAAAAATTCGGAAAAATTCTCTGATATATAATTTTTGGTTGAGACCTTCAAATTTTTAATTAAGCAAGTTTTATAAGTTATGTTCATTGTACCATTTCCTGCAAGTTCTTGTAATAACATGAATTCAATAAAAATTATTGCTGATACATAAATGCTGCCTGAATTCAGCAAAACTTTCCTTTCTACTCGTAGTAATTAGTGGTACTGGACCGTTCGAACAACTACTCCTCGGGCAAATACCCGTAGTGTTTGATTTGTGCTTAATTTGTGCCAAACCAGCAATAAACTAGGTTGTTGATAGAGTTTCCTTAACAGAGAACCCTGCCATTGCAAAGTGTTTAATGTGCTACTTGGCAAGTTCTTTTGGGGAGGCAGAAAATGTGGTGCAGTTACAAAAGTTCTATAATTTTATTTAAAAGTATTGCCAGTGGTTGAATCGGGAAATTCGTCGTGAATAGTGAATACCTTGTCTTGTTTTTCATGCCTTATTAGTCGGGAAGCAGCTTGCTTAAATTCAAAGTGGTCGTCCGAAGTCTAGGACACACTTGTTTTGAAAACTGTTTTCTATGTAAAGTCACCGGCTGAATCCGAATCCAGAGGGCACCCGTTCATTCGGGATTTCCTTGGCCCTGGAAAATGCATTTTTTCGTAAAATTTCGAAAAATTGAAAACTCAGAACATTTCAGTTTACATCGTCATATCTTCGTTCTGGATACAGCTAGAACGCTAATTTTTTTTGAAATGTTCTCCAGGCATTTTTGATTGCAAGCCTCTAAACACAATTAACTTTTACGTTACGTCAGAAATTTGTAATTTTGTACACCGCGTCATTTTTGTACACCTTACTTTTCACCACGCGAGAAAGTTTTTTATTGTAAAAGACAGATACCTATTCAATGGAAATAATATGTCGTGAAAACTATGCAGAAGTTTTTAGTGAAAAAACCATCTCGATATCTGCAATACTGACCGAGTTACAGCGATTAACAAAATATTGTTTCTTTCGCTTCGGCATAGTGTTCTATCTACTCTGCGCATCTACCTACTCCGTGCATCTGCGGGCGGCTAATCTCCGTCATATATGCGGGAAACTCGTGCAAATACCTATTACTTTTCTTTGACGAAGTGATAAAACAGTTTCCGATGTAATGAAGTTTATGTTTAATTGTTTACAAATAACATACGGTATACACCCGCCGCCGCTGTCCCGCCGAAAAAACGAAATCGGAATGCCGAATGCCGCCTTTAAAATTTAAAGGTGGTATTCACTTTAAGGCGGCAGGGGCGGAGAACTTCATATTATGCAGTTACTTCTTACATTGTATTTTTTATGCATTTCGATGTAGATCTTATATCAAATTTATGTTACGCCCATGTATGGAGTTCAAATTTTTATGTATTCCTATTTTGAGAACAAATATAAAAACTTTTTAAAAAATAAATCTTTTTCTTCGAATGAGGAACGGTATAGGGGTGTAGATAAACAGTGTTCGTTAGCTTAGGTTAGGCTGAGGGCGGCAATCCGGCAATACGTAACTTGACACGCAGGCAGCCCAAAGACTTCTAGTCTTTGAGGCAGCCAAGAGGTCAGAAACGGCCCTGCCTGCCGCCTTTCAGTTACAGCTTGAACTGTTTCTGCTGAATCATTCATCTGACAAATTATGCACAAATTTTAATTGATTTCCATTTTCACTAATAGTAACGCATATAACTTAACCTCAGTCTTCAATCAAAATCGCACAAACAGTGATTCCAAAACAATTCCACATATACGTACTACTCGTACATAGCTATTGTTATTTGTAAACAATTAAACATAAACTTCATTACATCGGAAACTGTTTTATCACTTTGTCAAAGAAAAGTGATAGGTATTTGCACGAGATTCCCGCATATGAAGGAGATTAGCCGCCCGCAGGCGCAGATGCACGGAGTAGGTAGATGCGTAGAGTAGAGATAGAACACTATGCCACAGCGTAAAAGGCAATATATTTTGTTAATTATATTCACGACATATTGTTTCGATTGAATAGGTATCTATCTTTTACAATAAAAAAATTTCAAAAAATTAAGGTGTACAAAAATGACGCGGTGTACTAAATCACAAATTTCTGACGTAGATATTTTTAAAAATTTAATTTTGTATAGAGGTTTGCAATCAAAAATGCCTGGAGAGCATTTCAAAAAAAAATTAGCTTCCTAGCTATCTCCAGAACGAAGATATGACGATGTAAACTGAAATGTTCGGAGTTTTCAATTTTTAGAAATTTTACGTAAAAATGCATTTTTCAGTGTCCTCGACTTCGAACGAACTCTTTAAATAAGCGCTTTTTGAGATGGCTGCTCCCCGACTATATCGAATCTTATTAATGTTAATCCCAGCGATTTCTAACGTGGGTTATTTTTCATTGCTTCCTGATATAATTCCTAAATATTGGTTTATAAAGTGCAAATGCAGACTTTACAATTTTTATTATTTAGAAGAATTTCTGAAGAAATGGTCTAATTTTCAGAAGATTTTGCTTCACTTAATGCTGGCGTTGGCATCCGCAAAATTGCTGCAATTATGTAATTATTTCTTCAAGAATCCTGAGGCACAATGTGTCTTGCAGGAATAGGATCTGTATTTCCTGCAATAACTTTTACGAACTAAACTACTTTTACGTAAATGTAGGGTACACAAACGGTATGTAATGTTTGTTTACTTTGAAAGGGTGTAGGTGACAATAATAATTACATACGAGCATGTGTTTGTGTGTTTCTCCTTTCAATATAAATTATTTTCCAATTTTATTTTATGTCTGTTCCGTTGTGTTAAAGCGTAGGTTGACACATTTTAGACAAAATATAATTTAAACATATGAAGCTACTTCAGAAACAACAAAGAGCCCGGAAAGCGTATCCGTAAAGATATATTTTTGAAGGGATGTAATTTTAGACTTGTGAAACTTTGAACTCTACTAGCATTGGTCTCTGCTTTGGAATATTGCATAAGATGGTGTAGAAACTTTAAAATGAGTTTTTGGGAAAGGAAAAATCCATCTTTGCTGATAATATAATAGCAAAGTTGCACTTATCATAATCCGGAGTAGGACTGGGCGATATCAAATGTTTAATTTAAATTTATTATAGAAATTTATCGATATATCGTAAGACTCGCAGAATTTCGAAATAGTTCGGATGGAAACTTTTCCCTGGCCAGTTTTATACTTTTTTATTACAGGAGGATTCGCCAAATTTTCATTGCCGCATCTTTAATTCATTTCAGTTGTTGTGGAAATACCAAAGGTAGGTGCGTTTTAATCTCCATTTGAAGCGAATATATTACCCTTTCTAAACAAATCCCATTTACTATTGAATGGCCTATAACTTCAGGTAATTTACAACTCGTGAAGTCCTTTTGCATATTATTCAATCTGGTAAAATATGCTGCAGCCCTGAATAAGGAACTCTAACCAACACAATTAATAATAATTGTTTGAGTATATGCTTTAAACCGAGTTACTCTTTAATATCCTACATTCCTCCTCTCCGCTCATGCAAATGGTAAAGTATTCCGGTTACCCCCATTTATAATTCAACTATAAATACATTTCAAAACTTTTTGCCTGTAATTGTACCTGTCTAATTTTAGTACTGAATACAAAGAAAAGTGTCCTCAAGTTTCAGTGCGTAACTTTATAATTATAATGTAATTTTATTTTAAAATACCTGGGGCCATAATAAAATTTGTCTCCTCTGGGCGACACAAGCACTTTGTTTTCGAGAGTTTCTTCTCCAACCTTTGATGTTCTCCCTGATCTGCCGTACCGCATTTGAGGTCTGAAGTATGCACCATCTGCAAACATTTTTATATTATTTTCACCTTTCCATAAACTCGAGAGTGCTAATACTTTTTTGAAATACCCTAAGTTGTGCTTAGATTTTAATTTTTTCTGCAATAAAAATGCTTGGAATTTCAGAAAATGATTTTCATCGAATTTTTTATTATATTTCTAGCAACTAAAATTAAATTGTGTGTGTTTTGATAAATAATAGAATGAAAATTAGCGAGAACGCTAAAATTTTCCGATTTGCAGATAACAAGGTGCTGCTTAATAGGGTACTCATGGTAGGGGGTTTAATACCTCAGTCACCATAAATCTGTCATCTACAGGGTGCTTTGCTCATCTGTAATGGTTGTGGATTTATGTCAGTATTTACGTAGCTATCAATAAAAAATTTAATAGAAACGGAAATAATTCCAAGATTAATTAATAATTATTGTTCCACAATAATTACACCCTATTCCTCCAAACCGAAAATTAAAGTTTTGAACTAACAGTGCTACCACCACTAGTCGAATACCTACTATGAGAATAGATTGACAAGTTTGCGGAATCGACACTAGGGGGTTGTTTTTTCGTTAAATGTTTTATGTTGTCGACATGGCAACTCTTTCATAAGAATTGACTGCAAATATTAAATCGATCTGTCACATACTCTGGTTTTGATAAGCGTTCAAGTCGTACAACTTTGTACACTTTCCATTATAGATAAAAACGAAACTTGAGCTGTCATTACATTTTCATCTGGAGGGATAAAACACGGCGGAAATCAAATCAAGATTGAATATTGGTCTTGGAGATTCATCACAGTGAGTGATCACTCCGTCTGTTGGGCGGCCCAAGTATAGGCATGATTGAATTATCTGCCCAAATTACAGATTGATTCAAATAAAATGATAACTAAAGTTATTATTTATCCCTACCTCTTTTATCCGACATATAGCTTTCCTTGGCTGTTACGTATAGAAGATGCATAAGGAAATAAACAAGCAATACGATCACCCTCCGAACGTGCATCTGAAAGAAGAACCTAACCTAAAATTATTGCAAACCAAAAATTTTTTGATATTACTACATATTTTGAAATTGTATATTAAAAACTTACGTTGTCTTTGGGAAGTTGTAAAATAAACATAAGATTTTATCGAATTGTGAGGATCTTCATATTTTTGATTTACACCATCGCGGTGCCGCCAAATCAAAAACTGCAGAATCTGAAAAGAAAATAATATGTATCTAGGTACTAGATAAGAACATAGGTTCAAGATTAGTTTTACTTATTGCTTTGCATTAAAATGACATCATTATTTCTAGTATATTATCAAATGTGCTTATCAAAAACGTAGAATACTTATTTATGTATTAAAGTCGTAAAAAGTCTTTTATGTCTGGACGTATGATTGTTAGCCTAGGGCGCGAGGCGCCAAGGGATATAACACACCAAACTACATATATTAATTTATAAATTAAAGCGTCAATTTTTATTTCCCCTTTCTGTGTTTTCTTTCAAATATCTACCATCGACAAATTGCAAAAAATGAGGAAAGCAGTACGTCGCATTCTAAAATTTTAGTTAATAATGTCAAAAATGTATGACGTAGAAAGTAAAGTCTTGAATGGACCCGAGTATTTAGCTTCTCGTATAAGGTATAAAAAGTGCCCCAAAATATATGAAGAGCCATCAGTGTTCTTGGAATTACTAATCTCATTTTTTTCGAGTCTACCAAGATACATCAATATATTTAGATAGAAATAAATAATAGAAATAGAGTCCATAAAACTGCACGAGACTATCATGAAAAACAATTTCTCTCAGACCAAGAGAGAAAAAGATGGTGGAAGAATAATTGAACCATACAACCCATAAAGCTATGGCACCTCTTCTTCCAGTAGGATAAGGCGACCTGTCCGAAACTGTTTCCTGGAAGCAGACCTCGATGTGATCCCAGGCTCCGGCCTTAAAATGATAGTCCCATATTACAGTCACCTGTTCTCATTCATCGAAAACTGTGTACCTTGCATCACTTCCCATCCTCATGGAAGAGAGGTTACTGATTACCGTCCTATAGCCAGTGTCAGATCGCACTTCTTTCTGGAGCGGACAAACTCTTCGAACGTGTTATTTTGAAGAAAATATACGATTAATAATAATAATAATAATAATAAATTTATTGACACCAATATTACCAATATTACTATGTATAAAAAAACCAAAAAGCAAAAATAAACACAAAATTTACACTGGTGTCAAATGGCAAGCATTTAGGCATTTCCAAATATCAAATCTGCAAAGCCTTATCTTCCATGCTTGCCAATTAAACTTAAAATAGAAACAACATAAGAAAATAATAATTCTAGAAATTTAACTAAATAGTACCTAAATAAATAAATAAGCCGCGGAACAGAATTTAAGGAAGCAAGTAGAAGAGAAGGAAGAAGACGAACACAACCACGCAAAACCCACGAAATGCAAGCCAAAAATGGGCAAAATGGATCCGCACCAACGGCTACTGCTGGTCAATGAAAATTTTGAATAGCTCACGTCTCACGGCAGCGCAAGGAACAGCCAAGAACGAGTGAAATTGATTTAGTAAAGACACAACATTGTAAGAGAACGATCTTTTGAATATCTCCTTGCGATGCCGAGGAATCGTGAGCATTAGAAGTTTACGGCGAGTGGCGATGCCATGTATATCAGCGCGAAAAACAAGTTTATTGTACAAATATAAAGGTATACGCATCTGAACAATCTTCAGAAAGAAACAAACCATGTGGAGGCGACGTCTGTTAAACATGTTCAACCATTTCGCATCTTTCAGTTTATGAGACACTCGCGAACGCGCTCTATTTCCAAACATTAAACGAATACATGAATTCTGCACTTTCTGAATATGACATTTATCACGATAGACAGTGTCACAGAAGTTGAAATGAGAAAGAACGAGTGAGTCACATAACGTCCTCTTAGTATTCAAATTGAGATAATGCCTTTGTCCATACACGAGTTTCAGTGCGAGATACGCCCTCTGCAGCAGGGTGTTGATATGTTGCGTGAAGCGCAAGTTCGAATCTATCATCAGTCCCAAATTCCTTACACAACTCGTAAAAGGTACGACCGAATCGTCTATTTTTAAAACTAAATTGTTTGTTATGGCATTCCTGGACGCTTCATCACCAAATACAATCGCACAAGACTTCTTGGGGTTAATCTTCAGTAAGTGTTGTTTGGATATAGTAAGCAACATTTCGAGATCTTTATTTATAAGCGAAAAAACTTGACGAGCATCTGCAGCTTCAAAAGAATGGTAAAGTTGAGTATCGTCAGCATAAAAGTGATAGTTACAGTGAAGAAACGATTTGTGAAACATAGAAGTATAAATAGTATACAAGATAGGGCCCAGAATACTACCCTGAGGCACGCCGGATGCAAGACTGCTCGGCGAAGATAAGCAATTATTATATGAAACGCATTGACTTCTCTCCGACATGAATGATGCAATCAGCCCTACAGCTTCAGGGGCAAGACCTACATAATGCATAATAGAGATCATGATATCGTGACTCAGAGTGTCGAAGGCTTTGGAAAAATCAATTAGGACCAAAACAGTAACTTTGTTGAGGTCAAGAGCACGAAATATGTCATCCGTAACCTCCGACAAAGCCGAAGCACAACCATGACCCTGCCGAAAACCAGACTGCCTCAAGGGTAGCACATTAAAAGTGTTTAAATGCACACGCAGCTGCAATTCAATAATCTTTTCAAACACTTTGGAGAGAACAGGAAGAATGCTTATAGAACGAAGATCACTAAACTCGGTAGGTGCTGCAACCTTAGGGAAAGGAATTACATGTGCACGTTTCCAAGCTCTCGGAAAATATGAGTCCCGTATGCATTCGTTGAAAATATGAGTGAGGAAAGGAACAATAAACGGACAACACAGTAGAATAAGCGAAATATTCAGGTCGTCACTACGATACGCCCTGGACTTGATAGACAGGAGGAGATCGCTGACACATTTTTCATCTACTAGTTGGAAAGAAAGGGTATCCGAGGCTGAGGCTCCAGGCTGAGGATCTTTTTTCATATACACATTTCTGCTTCATAGTGGCAGAAGCACTACGCAGGCGGCCCGGCCAGTACGTTAATCCATTTATTTTCTAATAGTGACAAAAGTCACGACTTAGTTGCCTTCAAAGATATATCGCGGAGTTTGATAACCTGTGGTGGCCTTCCCTAATGCTTCGGCTTCAGGAATCATCTCGCACTGATGACCTTGTTTAAATTATTGAAAGCTACCAGTCATCTCGTGGAATCTCCCACAGAATAGCAGATACGGGTGGAAAAAACGCTATATAAGGTTTCTTCTCTGACGCTTTGAAATAATATTGTCGTGAGTGATTTTTCTCAGTCTGCCCATCTCTGATTATTGAATGTCGGTTAATTATGCTGGCGACGTTCGCCATTGCAGTTGACAACAGGACGCATCTTGAATGCAAAACTCTCCAAAGTTGGTCATACGAAAACAAGCTTAGAATTTCAGAAAGTAAAACTAAATATCTTCTCCTAAATAACACTTTCAACTGAAAACATACACATTTGCGAAGCAGGTATAAGCTGAAAGGTGGGTGACATCCGGTAATTCTAACCCCCACCCTCCCCCCGCCCTAATACAACAATTATTCTTTATGCCATTTTAATAATAATAATAATATTAAACGGCTTTATTTCCATTGCAAAGCTAAACAAACAAAATGCATAAAATTATGAAAAATATGAAAAATATAAAAAATATAAAAAAGGACTATGCAAAAAGAAATATATATCATATTCATGACTATAATAATGATTATAATAGTAACTACATCGAAATTAACATATATTCACAACATAAGCATAATATAAACATAATAAACATAATATTTTCGGTAAGGATGGGCGAAGTTTAGCCAATGGCCGTATCTAATCCGTGCTTTATGTACTTATAAGGAAACGGGCAGGTTCCTAATAGCAGCTGCGTGCTTCTAGGCTGCAGGGTTTTGGTCTGTTACTTCACATGTGCCCGAATCTTCGTTCCAGTTCGTTTCTCTATACTTGAGGGAATCTGTCTCACATTCACACTTTCAAAAAACAGGAGTTGGTGGTGGGCCTTGAAATTTTATCCTCTTCAAGAGGATCACTCACGAAAAGTTATTTCTCTGAATGCTGAATCGTGCTCTACTAATTGCTCCACCGCTTGCACTGGTTGCGACTGGCAGTCGCAATCGGTTTATAGTCGCGCAAAATGGCATAATCTAGTCCTTACAATTTATCAACTATCTGTGTGTAATGTTTCACCATGTGCGCTATGTTAAGAAATCACTTTTAGATCTTATTAGAAATTTAGAGCGAATGTGTGTGGATATTTTAATATAATAAGAGCGACATTTTCAGGAAATTAGCTTCAAACTTTCCGTGCATCTTACGACAAGGTAACTCGCATTCGTTGAAGTGCTTAAAGCCCGGAAGCGTTGGAGCAATCCTGTTATAACATAAGTGTGAAAACTAATAATGATAACGATATTTAAAAAAATAACAGCCTTTTACGATAGCTTTAATTTGTGTGTCAATTGTTTTTAATCTCAGCCCATTAAAACGTCTGTTTTATTGAGAAGTAAATTGAAGTTGCCTGTAACACCTCGAATCCGCAGGTTTTGTCAATTTTATGCTAGTAATTAGTATGTTACCCAGGTCACTGTTGCTATGAAAACACAGTGTTAATATTAGTTCTTCCTTTCTTTTCTTTTATCATCTCCTCTGTTCCATAGTTGACCTGCTGTTCCTGTCACTAAGTGAATCGTTTGGTACCTCTCAAATTCTTATAACTAAGTTTATATATCAGTTTCAGTTGCTAAACAGACATAGGTACACGTCATTTCAATTATTGAGATTAGGCATTCTGTAAAAAACCTAGAATGGTTCCTGAAACTATCCAGATTCAACAACAGAAAACGTAGTCCAAGTGTTACTTTTGTACACCTCAAGTCCGGAAGATTTCCAACATAATTTATTATAAAAACAACAGATTTGGTATATCGCCCGAGGTACTTTTGAGAGATTCGCGCAGACAGAGCTAATAAAGTCTCTTAGAAAAACAGTGACCGTTTATGTCAACAGCGCGTGTTAAAATCAATGCAGTGTCTGCAGAAAATAGAAAATGAAACTCACTTCACAGATTGAATGCAAATATACCAGGCAACCACTAAAATTCCATGAATTTCTTATTAATTTTAAGTATAAGTTACCAACACGAAAGAATAAAATCCAAGTTGGTAACTGACTGGTAGTCTATGTGCATATTACATTTTTAACACATTTGCTTCCTGCCAGTAATACAAAAATATAATGCAACCCTTGAAATCATAGTTAAACTGTAACAAAGAAATAAATAATTATAACTGGCTTTGACGTTTGTATTGGCATTAATGTCATAGGTACCTTGGACCTACCTAAATAATTTACAATGCTGTTACACCCGTAGACATTTTTTATCGTTAATCATAAATCATTATATTTATTTTAAATCCAATTATTTTTATCGTATTTAACCGTTTCTCTAAGTTACCTTTAAACTTAAATTTTTGAATATGATTTATCAAAATTAACTCCAAGAAGTTTATTTTTATGCATTTCCTCCACTTTTTCCTAGTTATCGATGTTTAGAAGAAAATTTTGGAAGAATCTACAATTCCAAGCCTTTTTTTTAAGTCTAATAGTGTTGTACGTATTCCATAGAAAGGGCAAGCGCGGAACTAGTTTTAGTAAATTTATCGACGTATATGAGCAAGACTGCAAACGGGAAACTTAGTTATTAGTTCATGCATAGATCATTGGAAAGCCTTTGACATATTATCCCACCAAAGATTGTTTGAGAACTTGTTCGGCACTTGTATAAGTAGATTCATAGCGATTGGACAAAAATCTGGCTAACAACAACACCCTACTAGGAAATTTAAATTAACTGAAACTGCACAGAGGACGGAGAAAAGCGAAGAAAAGATTTGGGGAAGACCAATTCGAGTTTAGATGAAATAAGGGCACACACTAAGTCATAACAGAGTAAACGGTGGAAAAGGGAAAATGAAAAAAGATGTTCGAAATGCTCAAAAATGTAGAAGAAAAATGTAAGGTCCAAAAATAATAGGCAGCTAATTTGTTCGAAGAGAGAACGAGGTTATACAATTTGAGTATACGTAGATATCTGGAAGTGAGTGAGGCAGAGATGAGCGTTGTTACCACTACTTAGTTGTCAATTTATATTTCTAGAATTCTAGCGACCATGACATTGCAGTCTCTATTTGTTAGGAATTAATAAGACTTCAAAGATGAATGTCTTTTTATTTAGAGCATCATTAAACAAGAACACTTCAATTCTGTTTAAAATTTACTCTTACAGCATTACAATGGAAATTTTTGAAGTTACCATTGTACTCTATTAACACAATTGTAACTTATTGAAACAGAACGTAATAGAAACTTCTAAATCGAAAAAGCTGAATTGCTTGCTGCATATTTTACATATATTAAACTTTCTTCCGCCGCGCCGTCGTATTATGTAATATGAAATCAACAAAAGTTATGAAAAATACACTTCAGACTACAGTTTATAAAGTATATAATGAAAAAGTATTCACACATTCGAATTTCCTAGAATTTGCCAGATTAAGACTGTGATCTAACTAACTAACACAAACGAGTTCTCATTGGTATAAAATACCAAATTTGAAAGAACCTATATATCCCATTTTCATCTCATTCCCTATTATTTTTATATAGTTGAACCATTTTTAACTATGTTTTATATCGTCAAACCCAACCTAGCTATGTTTAATTGAAAATTTTTCTCAGCATGTCTGTCATTCAATTTATAATTTAAAAATATTTTTACAAATACTGTATTTTACTCATATAGAACGTGTCAGTTTTATTTTGCGTGTCGACAGCATGCAATTTAAGAAAGTACGGGGGAAGCACCTTCTTAAAATGAAGTAACACATTTTTCGTGTCGGTTTGAAATCGTTCTTTACTTTATAAATAGCATAGACAATTGCATCCTAAATGGGTGTAAATCTACTAAGTCTTTAATTATTAACTTAGCATACCTTTTACAGCCTGTAACCTAGCGTTTATTTTCTGCACACTAAAAATATCTTACGTTTAGAAATTAGTTAAATCTGGGAAGAGAATATATTTTTCGAACCCTCTTCATTATTAAATTACATTTATATGACTGAAAACATGTCAGTGGTATAATAAACTGCAGCTGAATACAGTGGCATCAGAAAATGTTTTTCCTATTTTCAGAATATTATCAAATGAGGTGAAATGGAAAGTCACTGCGTCTGAAGTGCCTAATGGAATGTTTCGTATGCTATGGAAGTATCTTAAAATTTCAAAAGAGGTACTGGTGCAAGCAGCTATAGGGTTTTGATTCAGCAAACTTATTTTGTTATTCTCGTATTGACTCAATTTCTGACAGTGCAGCGGGCTTTCAACATTCGCATTCCTTATTTCTAAATGGTTCGAAAATACATAGTAAAACATAGAGTGATGATATTCAAGTTACTTTGAAACTCGCTACGTTATGGATCAACAAAGACAACAACGATACGAAATACTATCCGATGTAGCAGCTTTTGCAATGCCTATTACGGATTTCAGAAGTTCCCCACTTTTTGTTAAAAGCGTTTAGTTTTGTGTTAAAATGAATGAATTCTTGTGAAGTACTTTACGTGCGGAAATAGCAGCTGCAGAATAAGGATTATCACGTGGTAAATAGTGAAAATACAGGATGTTTCCAAAATGGGTAAAATATGGAAGTGGGCGATTCAACCATTAATTATATGCATATAGGATTAGTATTCGATAAAAGCTAGTGGGGGTTGTGATTTTGACAAAAGCGACTAATTCAGTATTACATAAGTACACTCATACAGACTTTTCATCATGAGATATCAGTGGAAACATCACCCCCTGAATATTGTATGTAGGTACCTTACTTTGGAAACACCCCATACTGATAGGTAACAAGGCGCATGATGAAGATACCGTGGATAGATAAGGTCAGCAATAGGGAGATATTAGAAAGAGGTAGGGGTAGGCCCAGATTGGACTACTGCTCCCAATTAGTTGGGGATTGCAGGATGTCCTACTTTACGGAAAATGCATAAGTTAGCTCAGGGTATAGGAAAATATGGAGGTACGCGTCCAGCCGGTCTTCTGTGATCTCAATTCTTAACCTAATTTCATCTTAAAAAATTTCTACCATCGAAAATGTTGAGTAGGTACTTTACTTTCATTCTTTTCATTTCCAACATTTTTTGTTTCGGTTTCAATGTGAAGAAATTTGGAAACCCCTCATGTATTGGTCAATTTCAATCTTTTATCTATACTTTGGAAGAATTTGATATTTCTGATTAAAGGAATGGCTAAATAACTCACTAGATTATAAGTTCTGTTCCTCGACTAAAACCGAGAGGTACGACCTCTTAAAGTAAAAACAAACCTTGTTCGTTGAAGTATTGCAGGAACGTAGAGACACGTTATGAATGTTTCAATGCCAGCTATAGCTATGGCAAGTAATTGGCGCTTGCTCATCTGATAAAATTGCGTAAAATTGGAACAAAGTGCACTGCACTGACGAGCCCCACAGAACAAAACCAGCTTTTTGCGGTTTTCTTGATACATATTTGATGTGACATGATACATTTTTATAAGATACAACATAATACGTACGTGAATATTGGAAAATTTGAAATTTTCGGTGTGATATGCAAAGATTTATATAACTATACACCTTTCCGAATAGTAGGTACCTACCACTCTATAATCCGCGTTCTAATGGAGTCTACGTAATACGTGGCGTATTGGGGACGATAGATGTCTAGGTATAAATCATTTAAAATGTAGATGACGTTCTTGTAGAGTTCGATATGAGAGTTTCTTTTAATGAAAGCACTTCCGGGTTGAATAAATCTGAGGATGTGGTTCGCTAATGAATCTGTCATAATACATACAGGGCGTTTCATACGATAATTGAGAATTTCACACATTGCCATAAGTGTACACTATATCGGAGTTTTCGATCTTTGAATTGAAATATTAGGTATCTAGACTCGTTTGTGAAATGTAAATTTTCATGTTGAGGCTACCACAGCAGAAAGAGTACAAATCAGACGTTTTACAAAAAAATATGTTATATTTCACAATATTATACTTGGGCCGCCGAACAGACGGAGTGATCACCCTCCAAGAACGTGCTCTAGGCGGGACCACTATCAATTTAGGACAACCGAACCGCAGTGATGCGCTTTCTTTAGACCCAACGAAGTCGCATCACTCCAATTCGGTAGTCATAAATTACTGTTGGCTCCGCTAGAGCACGTTCTTGCAGGGTGATCACTCCGTCTGTTGGGCGGCCCAAGTATAGACAAAAGCTAAAACAAACTCAAAATCATATTTGCATAAATAATAAATAGTAAAGGCTGAAGTAAACAACCTTTACGCTTAAAAATGTTATTATACAGAGTGTCCCGTGAAAAATCTAGCAAACTCTAGGGTTCTCTAGGGTTATATACCATAGGCAAGTAATGGATTCGAAACAAAAAGAAAATATCAATAAAGATCCAATTCTTCAAAGTTACCGAGTTATAGCTTGTTGAGGGAAAATACAAAATATTTCATAAATAACTCTTTTGATCTGAAAACAGTCGAATTTGAAGAAGGAATAATGAACAAAGTAATTTACAAAATAGCTGAATTTCTAAATAAATTACTACAAAAAGTTTCTTGTAGACACATAGCCATATTCAGTATCTTTTTGGAATAGGACCAATGTTTTTTATTCAAAATTACCTAAGAGACATATTCCTATAGAAACAGAGGACAATAATTATTATGAGACGTAAACGTTGAAATATACATAATATACCTTTAAGTACATTATAACAATGTGTTTAGCAATATACAGAATGTCTCATGGTGACTGCATAATAGAAGGAGAATGAACAATGGAAAAAAGTTTAAATTAATTTTTGACAGTGATCTGCTTTACTAAAATGTTTTCAGACTTCTAGCATTTCCGATTATACCGGATATTGATATACTTAAGGTTCAGCATGTGGGTATTTCCCCTGAATAGTTGCCAAGTTAACGTGGACGGACAATACCAATTATAAGAATATCCGTGAGACACAAGAAACTCCTTAATTCGACGCATCATAAAAGCCTCAGGTTCACCAACAGTTATCAACTTCGCACACGATTTTTGTTTGCCCTATTAATTTCAGAATTCAGGTGATCTGACAACCATCGGTTGACTTACTGACCTGTCATGTAAGCTTTATTTCCGGTATATTGGCACGCATTTTATTGCATTTATTCGTGGTAAATTGGTCGAAGTATCTTTCCCACCAACCTCTGTCCTAGGGTGTAGCGTCATAAAAGGTTTTGTGAGCAAAGTGGAACTTTCTAATGGAATAAATTCGGTAAAAACTGAACGATTAATATTTTATCGAAATCTTCGAACACGTCGATTTTTGATTTTAATTGCACACCTAATAATGTAAATTTCATCACCATTTGGTCACGTGACTACGAGCTATGACGCCAAAGTACATTTTTTAAATAGCAAGGTATGTTAAATTGTATATCGTTGGATAGATTCTTTCGAGAGAAAATCAGTGCCGTTTTTCGTTTTTCAATATCTTTATTAGTTTTCGAGAAAAAGTTAAGACAATGAATCTAATATTAATGATTGTTCGGCAATAAATCACATTACAAATTTTTGTCTTCTTACATTCTGAAGTACCTTAGGTACTAATAAGTTTCTTAATACATGTTGAATATTATTTACTGAATTTTTATTTAATTTATTCCCTGACCGGCTAGTGTGCAACAAAAATGAGGTGACTGTCTCATTGCCCGTCGGCGTCGCGCTTAATGGAAGTAGGCCCCTCGTTACTGTTTTCTTTCTGGTAGTAGTCTTAGTGTATCATTACATAATACTGTCGGAGTGAGACTTAACTACTGCGTTTTCAAGGGGAGTGAAAAAGAAATAACTGAAAATACCGACTCACACCAAGTGCTTTAATCTGGTCACTACACACTACAATTCATGTCCATATGAATGGAGCTGTCTTTACAACCAAGCCGCAAAATTCCTTGATATATTTCTTCTCGGAACTCTTTCATAAAGCATAAGTCCAGAAAATTCAAACTGAGGAACAGTATCAGTAACCTCCAGAAACTTACAGTATCTTCATAGGAAGCTGATGAATCTACACAACGTGTCCCATAATAAGCCTCTAGTATACCCAACAGTCGAATAGTACCCATATCAAGAAAGCAGGTACCATACTTAGCCAGCCTTGCGAATATCAGGTTCCATTAAGTCGCCTCTTGTTGGTTACCCATTCAAAGTAAATCATATTCTTTCACACTATACTAGGTGTCATCAAGTCATCCTATGATTGTTCTCAGAAATTTCAGGAAATATGGAACCACAGTCTATAAAATTTGTCGTTCAAGTAGAAAATGAAGCCGAATCGCAGAAACAGACCCGGAAACTTTCTCAGTCTCGTGACTGAGCAACCTGGACATGTTTTAAATGGCATCTACTTAGTTCGCGTAATATACATTTACTGCAACAGCATTGATTTTGTTATTCAAAAAACTTTTTAATATTCACTAAAACACTGAACTTACTCTCTTTCTCACGAGAGATGTCTGTCACGTAACCACTGTCATCGCGTGAAATAAGCGAGTCTTAGATGCGATTGCGTTGGGTGACATCAGCATTCACGACTATTGGCTATCTATTACGTGTAGCCTCAAGTTAACTTTCTCGAACAACCCTGCCTAAATGCTCTTCATTTAACCATCACAATTTCTTTAATATTTAACTAAATTCTACTGTAGAATAACTTTCCAATAAAGGAAATACTTTATAAAAAGTGCCACTCATTAATAGAATTAAATGATAGTGCGTAGGTAGGTATCATCTGCACAATTCCTTCCGTATTTCATTCAGTAACGCGTAACGGTAGAAGCTCGAATATCTACCTGCCTAAGATAAAGAAGTAAATCCAGAATTACCCGTAAACGAGATTTCCGCCTAAGAATATTAAGATGTCATGTGGGCGTTATTAAGGTGAAGTTAAGATTCCCAGTTTCTACTGCAGCCAGTTTCTAATTTATTCATAAATATGTGGATAGGGTGAAGTTCACTGGTCTATTATGCAGATAATTAAAACATATGGTAATAAAACGTGTTGAGAACATACATTAGTACTAACATCTCAGAGGTGATTATGGATAATGCGATGAAGTATTATTCTGCAGTAGATAAGGTATGAACTTAAGTTTTCTTACTTGTTCACATTAATTAAAATTAGTATTTAATGGGAGCTAAGAAACTACATAATCAAAGAACCGAGAGATTCTAACAACACATTTTTAGTTTGTCACTGTCGGCTCTGAACCTTCAGACCAATATGACATGACGTAATGGCGGTCTGATGGCATTCAGATTCTCTAGGACATCTGTAAAGGACTAGAGCTAACACAAAACCGTTGAAGCTTTCATTTATAGACAACAGGACCCAACCAAACGAGAATTAAAGAAAATTAAGGCAGGTTAGGCTTATAAAGGTTTACTAGGAATAGAATTCTAGCATTTACTGTCAAGATGCCATTTTTAAAGGTCCAAAAAGCATGTTTATTTATTGTGATATCTGTCAACAGAGAACAACTTTAACTTTGATTTGATTTGATTTGCATTGCTACTAATTGAAAAATCGTCCATCTAATCATGAAACTATTAGCAGGGCCATTTCATGTAGTGCAGACATTTAGCAAGTTTCAGTCTCAGGTGGCTGATAATATTTGAGAAACATTTTGGCAATTACTCGTGTGTTGGAGATACAGAAGTCCTTCACAGGTACAATTATTATTCGTCACTAGCCGTTTCTTTCCGGTTTTCAGTGCTTTTGGTACAAGTCGAAGCAATCCAAGATATTTACCACTCGCAATCGATAGCACTAAAGTTTGTGTAGCTCGCAGGCTACTATTATTAGCAGACGCCGTCTGATTTTACATCTTTGCATTTATTTGTTTTTGTTTCATTTTGAACACTCCAAAATTATATATAATATTAATCGGTTACGTTGTCCGATGCCTAATTTCCATTCTCTTCTAGTCGTCCATTGTTGTTCCCCGAGACCTCTTGCACTCATTGGTGTTCCAATGTCTTCTACCCCAACCTTTCTTGGTCTTTTCCATTTACGATGCTGACGCTGAGTGGAAATCCTTTCCATTGCCTATTTCAGTAACCTGGAGTTCTGAATCCTTTATATGAATTATTTCCGTTCGACATCCTCATTTCCTCATTTCATTCTTGCCCTACGAGTTATTCTTAAAAGTCTTCTGGGAGCATCCATTTCAACAGCTTCTAATTACCGATTATGTTTTTCCGTTATTCGTCACATCTCAGATCCATATATAAAACTACCTACTTTTTATTAGTTCATCATAAATATTGTTTTTTTCTTTCCTTCTCGCTTGTCCTACGTTTGGAAATAATTTGTCATAATTCCCTGTCACCTCTAAGTAAATATTATGTTCTTTGTGTGTTTAAATCTAAATTCCAGATTTGAAGCTTTCATGTCATGGCACTCTAAATCTCTAATCTAGACTCTAAAAGCAAGGTTTTTCAAAGAAACCAACACCGGATTAAGTGGGACACCGGCTTCGTTGCTGTGATGCAACCAATCAGAAAGCAATGATGCAACTTCCTTTTATTTTCCAAGATAGAAAGCAGCAGCAGAATGTTTTAAGGCACTTTCAGATGCAGAATGGAATTATTTTGAATAAGGTGTCGTGCCTCGTACAGCGGTCCGTCACCACCCAGTAACTCCATACATTTTCATTGATAAAAATTATCGTGTTCATAATCATATGCAGTACTTTAAATTTCAGTCTCTACACCAACAAACTAGTTGAATACATTTATTTAAAACATAATTATTATTCTGAAGATTGTAAGACATGCTGTCGTTACAAACCAAGTGTAAGAAGGTAGAATCTGAGATTGATCAGACTTTTCACCGGATCCAGCTTTTGTAGGTTGCATCTTGTCCATTGTGTTTTTGATAAAATCCAGGTACTGGTCCAATCGTTGAAATACAGGAGATATGACGCTAGAACACTTTCCACGATAAGTAACTACCCCAAATTGTGTTTTTCCGCACAGAAGTGGAGCTCCCACCATGTTTGGGCATGTATTGGTAATATTTCCACTGCCGCAACCCTTAGTTGCATCAAAGTGATATTTTTTAGAAAACAGGCTGTAGCACTTTTCCTCGGTATATGTCTGTATGGTAAAGCATTGAAGAAATGGATGGTAAATAAGAGGTGTTTGACTTTGTGTGTCCCATCCAATCATCTCGGGCGTGCTGCATATTTGTGAAGGTTGTGCTGGAAGACTTGCTGATTCCACGCCATTTCCCAGTGGAAGGGTCCACTTTAAGGACAATAAAGCTATATTATGGTCAAGAGTTTTAGCGTTTAATTTAGGATGTAAATATACTTCTTTTCCACTAGAGTGATGTACATGCTTAGTCTGGTCATTTCTTGATGCACCGCCAACTACTTTAATAACATCTGCTCGGCCGACGAAATCCGCAAGACGATGGCCGCAAGTTAAAACCCAGAATTCATTCAAAATAGTACCAGTACAAAGATGACAATCCCGTGGACCCCTTAGCGACACCAGGAATGCATAATTTCCCTTGCCGCAATCTGCTGCATGCGTAAAACAAGGATATTGAAAGTTAATTATAAATATAAGACGTAAAAAGAAATTTATTAAGTGCAACATTTCTCGTTTCCTAAAAATACATAAATCTAGTAAGAGTAATTTCTATTGCGTCAGTACGTAGCATTAAATTTTGTTCACTCCTAAATGACACTGACAGTTGACACCTAAAATTCACTGAACAGTCTAGATTTACAAAATACCTATATTTTTAATGTAAAAAGAATCTGGTAGAATGCTATCATGCACAGGACTGTAAGTATGTTGGCTTACTTATTGCTAATTAGGTACTTATAAGAAAAATTCTTACAATTTAAATTTTTACTTGACTACTTTTTTACAATAGTGTATTCGATGCAAGTGGCCTGTACCGAAGCCGAACGATAATACAACCAGAATGTAGCGCGTGGAGCACCACTGTGACGTCACAGCCGTGGACGGGGCGCTGCTACTTGCCGATTCTCAATGATACCGAATAGTCGGGGAGCAAGGTGCTCTATTTCGACACACACAAGAAAATGGAGCTGATTCTTATATAAAATGACCTGCTGGATTCGAATTTTGAGGTCGCGAAAAGATCGGGAATTGCGAAAATGCCGGAAAATCGATTTTTCCTACATTTTTCCTAAATCAATTTTCGTCCATTTTTAATATTTACTTTTCTTGTTGTAGGTATTTCAGCAACGAAAAGAGTTAGAAACCTGTTTTTTTCGTGAAGTGTGCTGATCATCACAGTGTACTCACGTTGCCTTTACAATTTTCCAATTTTATGAAAAAAATGTTTTCTTGCTAGACCACAAATTTGTGTAATGTATTTTTCATGTACCGAGTAAGTACTTAATCTTATTTTTTGGAATTAACATATACATATGCGAGACCAAATACGGGCAAAGGCTCGAAATTATTTTTGGTGAAGAATCGAAACATTAATGTTGTTGGTGAAAAAAGTTACAGCGGGCTAAACACAAACAATTTGTGTGCGCTAGCCGTGCTGAGCCGTGTATTTTTTATTCAGACAATATTGCATTTCCCCTCAGATAACCATGATATTATACATACATTGCACATTAGATTTCATGCAATATTTTGTTAAATAATTATTCATATGTTACCCCCAATGAAATGTTAGTGAAAGTTAATGTTAGTTTTTTAGTTTTGTTCTTGATGCGGAATGCGGCTCATTTAATATTATTTCATACATATTGAGTGTAAGTTCTGTGGGTTTTTATGTTAAACGTTTGTTCAAAATATTAAAAAATATGGTATTATACCTTTCCGGTATATTTAATTATATACAGGGTGTCTCATTATATTTTGACGCATTTTAACACCTTATATCTACGGAACCGCTTGAGATATTAGTGTACGGTTTCCATCAATGAGTTATGTATGACTTCAAGTTTTTTTTTACTACTTTGAAAATATTTTACTACTTCCAGTTCATAAGGACCAGAAAAGGTCACATTCACATTACTACAATTGCAACTTTTTAAATAGGACACCCTGTAAATAATTAAATTTTCCAAAAATCCCATCTTTTAGCTATCCAACGTTATGCTAGATTTTGAATTTCAAAAAAGAAACTGCATAGTCAAACAAATCTTTGTAGAAGCACAAAATTTGTTATATTATAGATAGTTGTTAATTTATTGTTTTCAGTTTTTAAAATTTTGAAATTACTTATAACTTTTTAATTTTTTAATTTTTAATTTATTTCACATAATCCAAATGTAAGCAGACGTTTCACAGAATCGTTTATTGCAATAAATCACAGCACACTTGAAATTTTCTGTTTCTACAAGGATTTTGTTCGATTCTGCAATGTGACTAATTCTCAACTCGTTAACCTACTCCGTGCAAATTTGACATCAATTTTCGATCTAAATAACCGAAAAAAATCGCAAAAGCCGTATAATTTGTTCAATCTATTTCGGAGATAGGAATAAAAATAAGTGTGGGTAGGCCCAGATCAGACTACAAGTGCTCTCAAATAGTTGGGGATGTATGATGTTCTACTTTTAGGAAAATGTATAGGTTAGCTCAGGATAGGAAAATATGGAGGTACGCGTCCAACCAGTCTTCGGACTGAGAACTTTATGATGATTACAATGTGTCATCTTGTTTTGGATTACTTTATTAATGATTATTATATAAAAATAACTGTTTCGGAAAATTCGATTAATTGGCCACATTTTTATATTGACAATAAATAGATCGTACAAGTCTCTTAACATCTATTTTGCAAGAAAGTTTTATCAACGCACGAACCGAAAACAGAGCACTGTGTCTTTTCAAACATTTAAAGAATTACATAACACGTATGATGCTTCCCTCAAAAATAGACCGTTTCTCGCTTCCTGCCCACCTTTGCTTTTTCCTGCTGCGTAAAAGAATTTCCTATTGGTAATGAAGGTGGCTTTGTACCACCGTCATCGTATTCTTTCACCAATACTATATGTAGGTTTTTATCAAGATGTGGTAGATCTCTTTCAAACTTATTTGGCTCACAGAAAGACAGACAGTCAGAATCAATAATTGTTCCCTCGAAGATACCTTGAATGGTAGAGTTCCACAAGGCTCAGTATTCGGCCCTCATCTGCTCCTAATTTATACGCTATCAATAACATAGATCTGAATATTAGTGTAGACTTCGTTTGATCCTGGTTCAACAAATCTGTATTTATGTTGTTTGAGAAACAAGTAAGGTCAGAAATCTTGAAGCTACGATGGATGCGGATTTGCAATTTAAAGCACATGTTATAAACTGCAATAAGAAGGCTTTCCGTAATTTAAAATTCATATTCGTAAGTTCTGCTGCAGAAATCAAATATTTCTTTGTTATGAGATTCATTTATGCGGCATTTAGCATTTTGTAAGTATTCCCATTCAGCAGCATTACATAAGAATGAAACTCGGCGAAATTAAATCATATTTTCCCTAATTCCTTGTGAGTAGTTTTCATGACGTGCGGGGTCTATTTTTAAGAAGAATATTTCGCGATAAATGCTAAATTCATTAGCATAAGAAAACATAATTATTGTTAACTAATTAATATGTCCATCACAACGAATTTTGTTATCAACTTTTCGTAAGTTTTCGTATATAATGCAGACTGTATTTTGTTGACAGGTGTATACGCTCAAATAAATCTTATACCTACTCATTAAAAACATCATTTTTAACATTCCATTATTCTTTCATCGTGGAGATCGTGTATTTTTAGGGTATTTGTACAATTAATTTACCTACGAATATACTGTAGATTGTTGCTATTAAGTACTACCGTCAACCATAGTTAGTAAATTAGAACTCCTGTCTTTTATTTCTTCTACAATAAAAAGTGGCATTAAAACTTTTGATCCATCTGTTAATCTAACCGAATCTCCAGTGGTGAGAAATCCTCCAAACTATTTCTGAATATGATTTAAGTAAATACTAGGAAGGAGAAAGAACTACCCTCAATTTGTAGAACGTAAAACACATTATTCGAAGCAAAATTTCTCGTTTTACGTTTCAACTTCTCCAAATGAATTTCAAGGGTGTAATATCTTGATGTAAAGGATTAAATTTGTTGCGAATGTGTGAGACGAACATATCCCGAAAGGCACATTCTTGTATTTTAATTTCACGTCCATAAAGCGTACTAGAATTCAAATTTTATAAAATTACTTATATCAAGACCGTGTAAAGTACTAAAATTTATTTAAACATAATACGTGCGCAATATAATTTATTTGATTTCGATGCTCCAAGAGGTAACTGAATTGATTAGGGTAAATTTATACCATATGTCTATCTTGTAGTGTTTAATTGTGAGAGGGGCTAAAAATTGAGCAAACACGAAATTCATTTTTACAAAACTATGTAAAAGTTCAGTTCGTTCCGATAGAAATAATAGAGTGCCCGTATTGTTTTTAATTACATACCCTCTGTATATGTTAACTTCATTTCCTGATTTTCACTTTCTAGCAAATGGATTTTCTCTTTTCTTGCCCTTTTAACGATTCTACAACAGCAGCTTTTTAAGATAAGTTCTTTAAAATTCTTACAAAACATTGATAATTTTATTTTCATCACTTTAACTTATTTCAGGTAAATCTAAAAAGACAAAATTGCGTCATTATTGCCCAGAATTTCCTGCTGAGAGTTTGTAAATTTTTATCTCCTACAGGATGATATTAAACTTGCATAAAACTGTCAACATCAAAAGGGGCTCATTTAACCTTTTAAAATAATTCAATTAAGTGTCTTGAGATATTTAATGATTCATAATCTCTTTGATTTTGAACATAAAAACACAAGTTAGTCATTCTCTTGCTTTTACAGAGTTATATACCGGGTGTCCGATTAAGGTAGGCGACCGGTCATAACTCAAAAACGGTTCATCCGATAACTTTCATAAAAGTGACCACAACAAATTCATCAAAAATATTTGTAGCTTTCAATTTTCACCGCTAGGCGGCGCATTTTTAAAGGAAAACGGAAAAGCGGCATTTTCTTCGGAAATTTAAATGGAAAGGTAGGTGGCACATGGCACTTAGAGTTTTCAAAATCTTCTCATAATACTCTGCAAATCTGGTTCATAACGTTTTGGTGTAGCCTTCGAAATTAGGGGGGGGGGAGAGAAAAAGTTTACTTACACCAAGAATTCGATATCTCCGAATTGCTTGAACCAGTTTTCACGCATTTGATTTCGCTTAAATTGTATTTTACTTGGGAGTCATCAGATGGCGTTGTTTAAAAATTTACCAATTTTCGAAATGTTTCCGAGATATGGTCGGTCGCCAACCTCAGTCGGACAACCGGTGCATGTATACTTAGAGCCCAGTATAAACGCCTCTTCTATTGAGTTAATAAATACCATTCCTACTCGCAAGTCTCTACCTCTCTATCTAACGTAATCATTTCAAGCATATCGTTGGTGTTCTAATGACTCTATTACGAACAAACTTTTATAGCAAAAGCAAAAGTGATCATTTAATGTGTTTAATTCTTCAGAAAACTTTCGAGGGTACTTTTCAAACGCCGATAAAAAATCTGTAAATATGGAGTTATACAGCCGCTTGGAGCAGGTGCATTTACGCATTGCTTCGCTCAATTGCAACATTGCGCATGCGCGTCGTTACACAATAGTGCATATGAGTCATTCTGTCATTCTTTAGCAAATTTTTTGTTTATGTATCGTCTAATAAATTGTACATTGGGAAATCATAGTAAAAGCGAGCCCTACTACCCGGTTTGTACATAGAACCTGCTAATTCTGCTACTATCAAACCAGAAAACACAACAGCGAAATTGAACCATATCCACGCAATTAAAAGTGAAGAGGATAGAGGTGAAGATAAAGAACCCAAAGCAAGGTTAAAGTACTTTTTGAAGTGAAACTTGAAGATAAAGCATGAAAAGGAAAACCAAGGAAAACATGGAAGGTGGCCAACACGACACAGGCGAAGAGAGCAGCAGAAGACAAGATATTATAAAAGAAACTCTTCACCGCTGTACCTGCTTTTGGCAGAAAAGGTTGGGGATAAATCGATAGATGTTTGGTGAATTTGCCTACCCAAGCATTAGCAGACCTAACTATAGACGGACATGTTTAAAACCCTTAAGAGCCCCAATTATTTTTTTGTTTGTGAAAATGACGAAATTTGTTTATTTGGCGTTATTAAACACTAAATAAATGAAAAATATGATAATTAAAAGTGTTTTAATGTTGGATAGTCCATAAAGGGCCGTTTCCAAATGGCAACGCTAGGTCCTTTGGTTGCTACACGCGGTTTTGTAGCAAGTCAAGCAAATATTAATCAAAAAGAGAGTATTTTATTTGTAACAGCTTATTTTACAAATGTACGTGTATGAAATAATTGAAAACATTCAAGACAGAGCCCAACTTCACATTTGGAACACATGGTTCGAACTATAGACGAGCATCCTTCACCCGCACATCGTCTCTTCTTATTCTCTGGCGTTTTTCTCACAAGATGGTCAAGTCTGTCATATCGAATATCATCAGATATTCTATTACAAGTGACTGAAGTTCTCGAAACGGAAGGTCTCCCAGCACCTTTAGCAGCTATTCCGAAACGTTTTAGGTACACATTTACAATTTCTCTTCGGAACTGTAATTGAGTCATTTGGTCTCCTGATTTCTTTTTCAAGTTCCATGCATTATGAACGCAAACATCTATAAGCCAAGTGAATAGCGGCCAATACCATTTTCTATTTCGAATATTTATACGATATTTCGCAATGTTTTCATCCATGCGATCGGTACCTCCCATGTATTTGTTATACTCTCCTAAAAGGTTTGGTCTTGAAACTGATAAAATTTTATTTTCCTGACGGGAGTATCGCTTTACAGATGAAACGGGTTCAATACCATGACAAGTTGAAGCAACTGTAACCAGCGAATTGTCGCACCACTTTGCAACTACTATGCCTTCGTCCTTTGAGATTGTCCACTCGTAGTGCCCTCTTTTGTTTCTTAGCAACTCTTTCTTTTTTGGCAGAACACAATCTTTCGGTATTCTATTTTCTCGAACTGTTCCTGTTGCACCAAACCCTAGCTCACGCAAATAATTCAATAAAGTGAAACTTGTGAACAAATTATCAAAATAAAATCTAAATCCATGGCGTGGTAGACTTTCAATCATTGTTACTAGAGGTGCAGCGGGTTTACCAAAGCAAGCTGCATAATCTTTATTCAACTGTTCAGATATACCTTGGTAAATTTCAAAGTTTACTAGGTACCCACTGACAGTATTCAAGCACCAAACCTTGTATCCGAATTTTATTGGTTTTCCCTTCAGATACTGCTTACATGAGTGTTTCCCATAGTACTTGACCATACACTCGTCATAAGACAATTCTTTTTCAGGCTTGAAATACTTCATACACTTGCTGTTTATTCTTTCAATTAGGGGTCTAATCTTCCACAGCTTATCGGATTGACAGATTTTGGTGTTGTCCGCACAGTGAAGGAAACGCAAAATTTGCGTAAATCTATTGCGCCTCATTGAATTGGCAACTAATTCGTTTCTCATATCAAGTAAAGAATCCCAATAATAACGCTTACCAGGTAATTCGTTATATCCACTCAAAATAAGAATTGCAATAAAGCAGCGCAATTCGTCCTCGGTAATTTTTGGATCCGGACAATTTATGAACTGTGAATAGTTCTGCGTCTCCTTCACCAAATACGCAATTGTCTCCGAGTCCAAAAACATTTCAAATAAATCAACACAACTTTTATCGTTTATATCAAAATAATCTGGAGATGGAAACTTTCGAATATTGTTATTTTGCAGATCTCCTTCTATCCATGTTCTATCACCGTGAAACTTTTCTAAGGGAAATTCCTCCATTACTTCTCGCATCAGGGGAACGTCCTCTAATCTTTCCCTCACCTCTTCAGTCAGCCTAACTTCAGCAGGCGCACAGAGTTGATTTTTACTCAAATTGTCCAAATGATGATTCCCATCCTCTTCTTCATCGGCAGAGTCTTCATCAGTAAGTACTGAAGGTTCTGGTGGAGATATGTAGACAGAATCCACAGGTAATGACATACCTGCTTCATCACGGGCCTGATCATCTTCAAGAAGTATGTCAAGTACTTCTTTTACAGTAACGCCAGGAGCCAAAATTTTGCTTAGCGCCCTAAGGAAAAACAAATAAGGTAAAAACAAACAATATTACAAAAAAGCAATGGGAGAACCTAGCGTTGCCATTTGGCAACTTTTATCTTCAACCGATATCTAGTTGCAGATTTTGTATTCTTTTAATAATTTCAGACTAGCAGTGTAAAGTTTCATGTTTTGCTAAACGCGTATTCAGATATTACGTTGAATTATGAACAATTACTTCGAAAAAATTACAATAACTTATACTTACTCCGTATCCACATTCATTGTCACAATATATGGTCCGTGAAAAACAAGTAAACAACACTCCTAGCAGGACACCTTTAGGACTTGGAAACAACACTATTTTGACAGTTCAGTAAAGTGGCTACCAACATAAAATAATCACTGACTAAAAGTCACCAGGTGTTTTAAAAACTGTTGCCATATGGCAACACGGGGTTCTTAAGGGTTAAGTCCACATTCGGGATATACACGTACCGAAAACAAAGCAACCACGTCCTTTGTAATTATTGTTGTGTGTTATACAGAGCTAAATAATATAATATAATTTATGAAGTATGATGAGCGGGGATGGTAATATACGAGTATATTCGGTTTTATTCGTTATGTCAGTATAATTGACGTATAAAGCGTATAATACGTCGTATAATAGTCATCCATCAAATATACGTTTTATACGTTTTATACGTGTTATAATGCTGTTTCTTACTTGTATAAATACGGATATTACTAAAAAAAGCTGCCGACATTACCGACTGCAAAAAATTAGGTTAAGTGGGGTTATTGTTTTGTACCTATTCCTTTATTATTTTGGTTTATTTTCGTTCCTTAGACAAATAATGTGTAGGTAAGTATGCAAGGTATTTTTTAATAATCAGCAGAACTTTAGAAGCTAATTTCTGATATTTTTATTCGTAAATGAACACAAAATTAAACGCATGCGTAATTTTCATAAATGAGAAATGAATTGGCATATTTTTCGCATATGTAACTGAACTTAATAAATTCACTTTCTGTTGATAGCATAATAATTATTTGAGAGACCAGTTTCGTGTATAAATAAAGTAAGAATAGCATATTTAAGCAATAAATTATACTTGGAGCAGTAATGACATTATCCTCAGACTTTATAAAAATAAAAATTTTTGTGGTAAACTTTTAGCATCAGTATATTAGAAAAGTACCGTTAAAACACTAAGTGTGTTTTAACAATTTTTCGCACTCACTTTTTTACATTTCTGTTCGTTATTATTCATTAACTGCTTATTATCGCACTCAAAAATAACATACTCTCCAACCCAGACGTGGCTTAATGGAACCAGTATTACTATTAAAAAGGGTGCATATCTGTCTCTAAAGGCATATTCAAATCTCGTTACAAAAATTCTTGAATATATAAATTAATTAATTATTACAATAATAATCATATAATTTTTTTTGGCATTAATAAAGTGACTTTTACAAATTAATATTCGTCATTAATCCCCCCACTCACTATATTCTTCTTAATAATCTACATTATTAATTCTAACCTCATACCGCCACAAATCTTATTTGGGCCGTATATGTGAGCTGCTTGACTACCTGATGACCGTGTTCCATGAGTTGCATGGTTCGCCATGCAACACCCGATATAATACATAAAGGTTACATGCACTATCCCCAATATTTAATTATACATACATACACTGCTGGACAAAAAAAACGGGACAATTGTTTTTATTTTTATATTGAGGCCCTACAATATTTTTATGTAAATTAACTTACGCAAATAATTAACGATTGCCTTACTAGTGGGGAAAAAAGAAACTTTTAGCTGAATATTGCACCTTTTGTAAGCCTAAACAGCCAAATCAACATTTTGACTCTTCATGCATCTTTATTGAAACATCAAAATCTTTTAACTTATTAGGCTGCTCTGTATTTTCTATTGTATTTTTGGTGATATTTCATTTGTAAACGTTAACTTTTAACATTTTCCATACAATGCGCCCCGAAATTTGTTCACAAATTGTTGTTTTAAGTCACGATGGCCGAAGTGTGCGGTATATTGCTCAAGTGCTGAATATACCCCGTAACACATTGCGATTTCGTGAAACTCATGGGTTTGCAAGGAAGGTCGGATCTGGTCGTCCACGGACTACGAACCATCAAGATGACCGTTTTCTCCATGTAGCTGCGCTGCGCGATCGAGCATTGCCATCACCTATTCTTCCTGGACAGTTAGCCGATATTCGAGGAGTGGCAGTTTCAACCAGAACAGTTCGAAGAAGGCTAAACGAATATGGTTTGACTTCAAGATACTCGGCTACGGGTCGCCTGTTGACCGTAGAACATCGCAGAGCACGACTTGTGTTTGCACGGCAATATGTAAATTGGGACGAACATCAATGGAGGAACGTGCTCTTCTCGGACGAGTCAAGATTTAATGTTAGGTTACCAGACGGGTGTGAAAAGGTGTGGCGAAGACCAGCGGAGCGGTACAGTCAATGTTACATATCTCCCAGGATCAGTTTCAATGGTGGTAGCATTATGGTGTGGGCCGGAATATCTTTGGGGGCTCAACCAGAATTGGTTTTCATTGAAAATGGAACAATGACTGCACACCGATACATTGTCGAGTGCCTGGAAACCCATGTCACACCATATATGCCATTTATAAGGACCAATTTTGTGTTTATGGATGACAACGCCCGACCACACACAGCAAAAGTTGTTATCGAGTACCGTGAAGAGGTTGGTTTTGGACGCCTCCCATGGCCAGCCAATAGTCCAGACCTGAATCCCATTAAACATCCGTGGGAACAGCTTGGGAAAAGGATTAGACGTCGCCAACCCCTACCAGAAACATTAAATGGCGCTTCAAGAAGAATGGCAATAAATAGCCCGCAACAATCTATTGATAACCTCATTCAGAGTATGCCACAACGTTTAAGGGGAGTAATTAGAGTTCGTGGTGGTAACACCCATTACTAATTTGGTTCTACCCGTGTGCTTTTCCTGTTAATATTTTTTTTTGTTTTTCTTTTTAAGTTCTTAAGTAACAGTTGATCTCTAAAAAATACTTTTGTTAGGTTTTTGTTGACGAATCATTTTGTTTCTTGTTTTTTATTTATTGTTACGATGAAAATCATATAGTTAAATATAATTTCAAACCCTCCGTTGTTTTTTAATTTACTAAAATAGTAATTCTGAGAGTGTCCCATTTTTTTGTCCGGCAGTGTATTATGATGATCTGTAAAAATTGGGTTGTAATACGGTTCTAGATAAGAGCCGAGAACATTTTTCAAAGATTCGTGTGAGAGTTTAAAACTAATAATATAACAGTTCATTTTGGTCAACGAATAACATATTGACCGAAGCGGTACTTCACCCATCCATTAATGAGAGATTATTTGTTTTACAGAAAAAGTCCATCAGGACATTGTTTAATTTTGTAAACACAGTCTGATATAAAAAGTAATTTACATTATTTCTAGAATCTGATAAATCTGTCGCTCATTATAAGAAATTGCAGTTAGTTGTATAATTTACGAGATGAAAATATTCCAAATTCACGGGAAAACTCTTTAAAAATTTCAGCGTCGTACACAACTGGGGATTATTTACTCATTCAGTTACCTTTGGGCGAATTCTGGGCCGAGAAATATTCGAACTTGCCTGTGCCAGAGTTGTGGGAGGCAGCTTTGAGCAACTATTGTGATTACCTACGAGATATTATGCATGTAACTCATTCATGATCTTTAGCGTGGACGTCACAAAATCATATCACCAGATGACGACGCAAGCGTGTAGTATATCCATATGGGATGGGATTTTAGCCTACGTGAATATTTATTTTAGGTTATGTCGTATGCCATGTTATATGAGTAATCGCCGGTACTTTTGAAATAATAATAATTACCACCTTTTCGTGTAACAATCGCTAAATATCTACTTTGAACAAAAAGGCGTGCTTGTGCATAAACGCAATATATTTATGCACTTATGTCAAAATTTAAACTACAGAACATACAATCTTTCTCACACTGATGAAGATGTCAAAGTGCGTCTACCTCTTTCTCTCACATAAAATTAAAAATTAAATTCTGAACTAAATTGTGGTGTTGTCTTGGCAAGGCCTTCGGCATTTTCGAATCAACGGTTAAAAATTTGCAAAAGAATGCCACAGCGAATGGCACTATTTTCTATTTAGTATACTTAGAAAGTACCTACCTACTGATTTGGCGATTTTTCACTTTAGTATAATACATCAAATCTTGCAGTAAAGGCCTCGCCACATAGGCCATGCTATGCTATGCCAATGTAAAACACAGAAGTAGAGAAAATGGAATTCAAATGGAAGTGTCCACATTGTTCATGTTTAAAGTAATTTACATAGCAATAAAGTCGACTTCTGTGCTGTTTCTATGGATACGTTTCCATGGAAATAATAATAGTAATTTGAGTAAAATGAACCCCAAAGCAACGTTATGAACATCATCCATTATTTAAATTTAGGAATATTGACAGCTGCCAATTGACAAAAATAAGTTTTCAAACAAATAACTATGGTTACCCAAATTTAAATAGCATGTCCTATGTGGACAGCTCTGTGCTGTGCCATGCTAAATTTAGTTTAGCATGGCATGGCATGGCCTATGTGGCGAGCGCTTAACACTATTAACCAATTGACAAGTCAGATGTCAAAATTTAAATAAACTGAAATCGAAAAACCATGAGAATTTGACAACAGTAAAATGCAAACGGAATAGGAACTGTTGCCGCAAACAAAGATAGCTAACATTAAGAGAAATACGAGATTGAAAGAGTTACACTACGGTCCGGTTGTTAACAAAAAGTAACACAGGCTTTAAGGGCTCGCCACATAGGCCATGCCATGTCATGCTAAATTAAATTTAGCATGGCACAGCACAGAGCTGTCCACATAGGACATGCTATGTAAATTTGGGTAACCATAGTTATTTGATTGAAAACTTATTTTTGTCAATTGGCAGCTGTCAATATTCATAAATTTAAATAATGGATGATGTTCATAACGTTGCTTTGGGGTTCATTTCACTCAAATTACTATTTTATTTCCATGGAAACGTATCCATAGAAACAGCGTAGAAGTCGAGTTCGTTGCTATGTAAATTACTTTAAACATGAACAATGTGAACACTTCCATTTGAATTCCATTGTCTCTACTTCTGTGTTTTACATTGGCATAGCATAGTATGGCCTATGTGGCGAAGCCTTAAGTCTGCCACCGGCTTCGTTGCTATGTTACCGGCTTTCTGATTGGTTGCATCATATAATATATATGTATAATATACACAGTGTCCCACTTAACTTGTTTAGTATGGGGAACTTTTAAACCGCGGTAGTTACAAGGGTGCTTAAATGGGGAAAAATGTTGCTTATTATAATTGTAATTTAGCAGTACCAAGAGAACTTCTGAAACTATTTATGTTTCTGAGAAAATCGGGAAAAAGTGAAAATGGCGGAAATATTGTTTTTGTTCTAGAGCCCTTATTTGTTGATATTTTGATATGAAATTTTAAAGTAAGTTATGCTAGAAAATTCTCAATAGGCCGGAGGTATCAATTTTTATACAGGGTGTTTAATTTAAGCGTACCAGAGGTTAAGTTTGTTTTTTCTTATGGCCGCCATTCTTAATGGACTGTTACATCTTAGGGGTGGCAAATTTTTCGATTTTCATTGTTAACTAAAGGTTTTTATGTGGACTATTATACATGGTTGAAGAGCTCTTGAAACCGTCTACTCGAATATGACCAGTACCAATATGGAGGCCATAAGAAAAAACAAACTTAACCTCTGGTAAGCTTAAATTAAACATCCTGTATAAAAATTGCTACCACCGGCCTGTTGAGAATTTTCAACCATAACTTGCTTTAAAATTTCATACCTAAATATCAACAAATAAGGGCTCTAGAACAAAAACAATATTTCGGCCTTTTTCACTTTTTCCAAATTTTCTCAAAAACAGAAATAGTTTCCGAAGTTCTCTTGGTACTGCTAAATTACAATTATAACAAGCAACATTTTCTCCCAATTGAGCACCCTTGTGTCTACCGCGGTTTACAAGTTCCCCATACTAAACAAGTTAAGTGGGACACTGTGTATATAATAGGTATAAGAATTAAAAAATATGTATGGAAGTGTTTTTGGACATGTTAACTATTTCTTTTATTGCCATGAAATAAGCCTCATAGAGGGTGACATAAATTAAAGATACACCATTTCAAAGCTCCTTTCGAACTGCCAAAAAAGCATGACGCCGCCATTATTCAAATATATCCATATCTCGTCCAAGATTTCAGTGATGAGAGTTATAAAGTGCGTCGCCCTGTATATCACATATTCGTGCTGATTAAATTTGTTTGTTTTCTTTCTTAACTTGAAATTGAAGTTTTTATCATGTTTTTCTGTGCAGAAACAAACAGAAGCGTAAACTTTCTTGCAGATTTATTGAATATTCATACCACATTTCCACTGTGCTGGCAATTACATTATTACTTACGTCATGTTAATCTCATAAACGTGCGCAATGCTTTGAAAGTTTGCTGCTAATTAAATTACTGCGTATTAATTGTATTTTGCCTCCGTTCTCAGATGTAATTATAAGAAGAAACAAATTATTTCTATATTTATTCTCCGCTTTCTTTTTAAAAAATACGTAGAGGTTCAGATTTTAGGAAGGTACCTACTAAATGATTTTTGTGCCGACATCCAAGAAATAACATGTATAATTTGAACACCCGGTATATTAGCACCTATTCTTAACGTTAACATGATGTTCGTTAAATCAAATTATTTTCAAAAAAACACGGCCATTAAGTGAATAAGTATATCAAAACTGGCATAAGAATATTAATAATAAGCTAAGAATTATAAATAATAGATACATTTTATTAAATGTTTTAGGGCGTGACTACAGTGTAAAAAAGATAATGTAAAAACGTGAGAAAACTATCCTCTACGGGAGCCGACCCCACCCAATCCAAGGACATTAAACTACTAACTCTATGCGATACCTACCTACTCACCGACGCTACTGGCGGTGTTGGCAACTAACGAAGTGTATAACGTATATACAATGATAACGATATTCGGGGCTGAACCTCGGTCCCGAGTCGGGACTCTAGTCACTTCCAATGTTTTATTGTTTTGATTACTCTACTTAATATGAGACAATCCTAAATCTCGAAATTTTATGTCCCCTTTGAGCTTTATGTAGTTGGTATACTCAAAATCTTCACATTTCGCTTGTCACGTGACAACGAAAGAGTGTATCTAGGACAGTAATGCGTAGCTATCGTTTTATATTTACTCTGATACGTGAAACGTTTAAATGTTTAAACTTGAGGGTATAAATGTGCCTCATTTGAAATATTAGGTTGACGTTTCTTATACAGGTCACGCAACCTACATTCTACAGTTTTGAAATTAAAATATTAAAATAACCAAAGCAATTTTACACGAATATTTATGAATAAGTTATAAATAAAATATTGCTATGACTGCTTTGCTATAATTTTTGTTATAACGTTCTCTTAGTAAATTAATTGGCCTGGGTGTCTTGATTTGATAAATACGATTTATGCACTGCCGCCAACATGCAATCTAGTTTGACGAGAAGTTGTTGAAGAACTACCCTGTATATTTTGACAAACATTATAAAGCTAAGTATCGTATTATACTAAGCATGTTAAGTTATTATACATTATCAATTTTCTACCAACTAATTCACTAAAGGACGAAAACTCCTTGAGACAAGCAAGTCGCGATGTCATTATTATTTAATAGCTTAGCTATTATCACTTTTATTGGTAATACTGTGTAAAAACATGGTGTAAATGCGTAGGAGTGCCAAATTTGTTTTAAATTGAGAATGCTGTCAACCAGTAATTCATATGTAAAGAAAGGATTTCTGTAAAATTGTAAAATTCTGGCTACCATAAGTTGTTAGAGAATAATATCTAAACTTCATTCGCTTTATAACTGCAGTTGGTATGATGCCAGCCAAAATTAACACTTCTAATTAGTCGGTCAATTTCACACTAACCAAGTAATATTTGAACGATTTTAACTCCCTAAATTACGTGTTTCTAATTAAGAATTTGCTACGGTTAAGTAGGCTAGTGCATGAATAGGACTCAGTAAACTCGTAACACTACTACACATTTAACTCTGACAATGTTTAGTTGTACCTACTTTACTTTATTGACATTTGCAAATGAAGGATCTAATAGTATAATATTATATTAGTTTCGAATTCTTTCGGAGTTATCTGTAATGACTAAACGCTCAATCCTGAGAGACAATTCTGTACAGTTCTTATATTTATTACATGTAGTTTCTTCAGACAACATTTTAGTATCTACCACATTTATAAAAAAATATATAACGTGTTTCTTGATTTTTTTAGGAATCAGAAACACATTTTCATCGTCTTTAAAATTTTGTTCGGCATTTACACGTGGCCTTCCTTTGCACGATATCTTCCCCCGGTAAAAGAAGTAAAGTGAAGTTCAGTGGGTGGTTCAATCTTTCGGGTTTTGGTCCCGTCAATTTTTCCGGTGTCGCGAAAAGGTTGTTTATTATAAGAGTCCCAGGAAATTTTCTGAACTTGGTCGTGGAGGGAGTTTTTGATGAAAATCACTGACACAGTCACAGCCGACTGCAACCGTTTAAAAAAGATGGCTAGGACTAGACTTTCTGCCGAATTTTTATTAAATAATTTTTTCAAATTAAAAAAAATAATGCAAGTATAGTAATACAATGCTGAAAAATTATGTTTAAAAATTTTCTATTATCCCTACCTACTGTAATATAAATAATAAATACGTAGTTCATGCTTTTACACAATTCCTATGGTAATAACGAATTATATCGCCTGTTACCAATAATAACACTTAAATCGCTTAAATTAATTCAACACATCTCTTGTTCTAGTTGATCATAAATAATTCGTCAAAACTTTAACCTAAATTTTAAGCGTGATTCAATAATTCTGTTCTAACTCCCTAATGCTGAACTCAAAATTTTGACAAAATTTTTATAACAATTCACCCTGAAGTTATTTTCAAAATCAGTAATTAAATAAAAAATATCCAAAAACCCCAAAAAAGAACTGTGTCAAGTTGTCAAACAATAGAAATTCAAAAACCTTTTTAATGGTACCCTCCGCAAAAGTTGTTCACCAAAGCACGAAGAATAAAAAAAACTTTGGCACTCACCTGAAGTAACTTTGCGATATAAAGTTCGTGGTGGTAGTTATAATATAGCAACCGCACACAGAATCTGCACTGTAGATGAGGTGCAGGTTATATACTACCTATATAGTCCGGCGCGAGCATTTTACGCCGCCTCTCACACGTTTTCGGGGGTGGTGCGTTAAGAACTCTTCTAGTGACGTTCAAAAATAGATTCATATATAGGCGGCGCAACACTCTAAACAGAGATAACCTATTTTGTACACACTCCGGAGAAAGTTTTTTGCATGTTCGCACTTCCAACAAATTACTTTTTTTAGGAAAAACGAAAATAAAATAATTGAAATAATAAAAACTGTTATTACAGAGACACAAATTTCATAACAAAAAACGTGACAATTCTCGGTTTGCTTAACTATCAATACATAATATAAATTTTTGGGACATTCATTTGAATGTTATACAGGGTGGCCCGAAATTAGCGTGCAATATTTTACCAGCGTGTTCTGTGGTCAAAAATAAGACAGAAAGCTCCTATAAGCGTACACCGAAATATGCTTCGCAAAGGAGCTAGAGCTTTTTAAAAGAGAAGGCCTGAAGACGTTTCCTTCTAAATATCTCCGAAACAAGTCCAGTTAAAATTATGAAATTTTATGGAATGTGTAAGTACCAAATTCTAAATCTTTTGCTGTAAACATGATTTTTAAAATTTAACAGGGGCGTCTCAAATCTGGGGGTGGTGGAGGTAAGATTTACCCCAACTTTTTTTACAACATGTCGTTTTCAATTTTTCCATAAAAATTTGAAACTTCAGAGTTTTTTGCAAAAAAAATGTGCTCTTGTCTCGTTTTGATAGGAGGCACCGTTATCGAGCACAATCGGTTTCAAAATTTCGCTGCATGCCCAAAAAATTCCTACAGGAAGTGGAAAACTTCGTTTGTGAAACTTAAACGAGATAGAAACACATTTTTTTTGCAAAAAAACTCTGAAGTTGCAAATTTTTATGGAAAAACTTCCGGAAAAATTGAAAACAACTTGTTCTGAAAAAGTTGGGCTAAATCTTACCTCCACCGCCCCCAGATTTGAGACATTTGAGGCATGCAGCGAAATTTTTAAATCGATTGTGCTCGATAACGGTGCCTCCTACCAAAACGAGACAAGAGCACATTTTTTTTGCAAAAAACTCTGAAGTTTCAAATTTTTATGGAAAAATTGAAAACGGCATGTTGTAAAAAAAGTTGGGGTAAATCTTACCTCCACCACCCCCAGATTTGAGACGCCCCTGTTAAATTTTAAAAATTATGTTTACAGCAAAAGATTCAGCATTTGGTACTTACACATTCCATAAAATTTCATAATTTTACCTGGACTTGTTTCGGAGATATTTAGAAGGAAACGTCTTCAGGTCTTCTCTTTTAAAAAGCTATAGCTCCTTTGCGAAGCATATTTCGGTGTACGCTTATAGGAGCTTTTTGTCTTATTTTTGGCCACAGAACACGCTGGTAAAATATTGCACGCTAATTTCGGGCCACCCTGTATACTTGAGCGCCCTTATGCTTTAAAGATGCCAAATTGGCATCATTAGTGCACAAATTTTGTGAAGTGAATTGCACAGCGCAAACTAACACTAAAATGAAAATAAAATGAAATGAAACTTACTTGTAAGCGTTAATTACAAAATTTGTACAATTATATCAGCTCAACCCCCCACATTGCTGCTAATCGATGTCCAAGAAAAAACTTCTCATTCGCAGAGATGTCAAAAGAGTACTGGCCTGCTGCTTTTTTGTGCGCAATTATTATTTCTCGTTTACTAATTATTTCTTAAATATGATAGTCGTGGTCCCGCTGATAGTAGATAAAACGTTGTACTATAGTGATATCGTAATTTCATATTAAGATACTGGTATCGTAAATAACTATGTTATGACCTTACTGCATAAATAACTATAAAATAATAGTGTGCACTAGATAGATCTATGATCTCGGTGGTTTCGTGGGTCATCAACGTTCAAATAAAAATTTTGACAAAATGAAGTCTCAGATATGAAAACAGATGTTACGAAAGGAATTTTGAATAGTGAACTACATATTTTTTCATCCATTTATTTTCAGATGTTCCCCGTTGCCCTCCATTTTTGCCCAGTATTTCATCATCATTTATGCAAGTGTCATTTCAGGTGGCCACTATTCACAATCTCTTATCATAAGTGTGCCTTTAGTTATATCTGTCGTCTCTAAGTGGACATACCAATCCCTTCTAATTTGTATATTTGGCACCTGATTGATTAAGGTAGAATTATCACTTTCTGTTTAATTCCCTAGTCGCATCCTTTCTTCTTCTGCCGTTTGTGATTAATAAAAGCAGTTTTGGATTAAACAGAAATGGATAGCATAATAATTGTACCGCAGAACACCAAAGAAGTGGGTAACCACATTAATGCAATGGCTGGACCACCGGACTCTGTACACAAAATATGAAAAATAAAGTGAAGACTGAACAAGAAATAAGGAACCTGAAACCAACAAACGAGAATATAATAGTTGGCTACAATAATCAACACCGGAATGCACAGAAGGCTACCAATAAAAAAGAATGGGCTATCTTGTGCTGCGAGCAGGAAAGTTGAGCCTTACTTTCTTTTTACCATATTGGTACAACTGTATGTATTCAGCTATAGAGATATCGACGGTCAACCATAATTACAGGGCTCTTCATGCAGCTTTCTTATCAAATAAATCGCCTCATAATCACTTTTTCTTTTCCCACCTCCTAATTGACCATCAAGATCTGTTTTAAAAAGTCTTGATTCATGCATAATCCATGCTTGACCGTTATGTTGACATACCTGCTTAGCACATTTTTTTTTGTACCATAAAAAAGAAAATAACGTCTTCCATTCCACAAGATATCCCTTTTCGTAATTTATGACTGTATATTCTCTTAGATTAGATCTACCTCGTGAAAAATGAATTATCCCTACAAGACTACAAATCGGGTCAAGACAAACAGATTTATATCTTTATTCCACTATTGCTCGTTCATCTAGTGACACCCAAGCTACCTACTCGTGAATTCTTCTGTCTGCTTTCTTATGCAAATACCGCTTACTTGAGACTAAAAATATTTGCTAGTACTCCAAACAAGAGTGCAGCTTGAAGGTTAGTTTCACCATTTTTCATTTTCTTTACATCTCCAGCTATTGCTTCTTCTAATGTGTAAGCCTTACTAATATTCAGGCCTTTGCCAGAACGAATTTTGCATTGAGACCTATCTTCAGTTTATAATTTCCCGTTGTGTAACATCCATTTATTTTTGGTTAACCTGTAGGCTAATAATTATCATTGCATACTGTCGCTTTTCCTAGTGTTTCTGGTAGTTCCCCGAGCATCCTATATCTGATGAAGCCCAACAAATTTCTAACCAGCTTAAACTGGAAAGAAGACGCACCAGAAGGTATCTTCTATATTCGTTCCACTGCGCCTTCTTCTCTACCCTACCCTAGTTTGGGAAATCTATGTTAATATTAAAAGTTGTAAATGAAAAGCTCCATCTATTCAATTTGCTTTAAATGAAATTTACGAAATTGACACAATTATTGGCTTGTCATTCCCTGTTACTGAAATGTCAATTTTTGCATAATTGTCCATTAAACACGCTTAAAGAAAAACATTTAAACATTTTGTAAGCGGGCAAAACTTTTTTCGCAATTCAAAACATAACTGCAAAATTATCAAAATGGAGGCCAATATTCAGGTAGGTCGAATTCTTATTTCTTCGTCAAGACCGATATGATCATGAGCATTCAGTTTTGATGGCTGTTTAGTTCTGATGCTTAAAAACTGGCACAAAGTAGGTGCGTACACTAAATAGGCTTGAGAGATTTCCGGTGTTATTCTTCTGAGGAGTTGAATATGAAACGATATAAAGAGAGGAACTTTGAACTTCACAAACATATCAAATTTCAATCCTCTTAATTTGTTTAACAGTTGCGATATTTAAAACCACCTTTTAAAGATGTCGTTTTAAGTGTTGAGTTATAAACACTGAAAATCGTAAAATGCTGTATTTTCATCCATTTTATAATTTCCCCACTCCTCCCTAAATCATGTCAAGTATTCAACAAATATAAACTTCCATTTCCTTGAAAGTCTAAAGATCTTCCGTATTTTCCGTAAAGCGACACTGGCTAAGGCAATAGCAAAAAGGGACCAGGAAACTTAATTTCGTATTAAAATAGGTACGTAAAGCGGTTGCCTGCGTGTTCGAGATAATAAACTATGTACAAGTTTGTCGGCATATGGCAAAGTTCCGGTATACGATCATATTGGCGCACGTATGTAATAGAATAATTACTTGACAACTTATCGGATTTTTTGGTGTTAATAAAAAGAATAAAGTATAAACAAGTGATTATCAACTTAATTGCCAGATATAATCATCTGCAGCAATAATTAATTATTAATTAATCTTGCTAGTATACGATTACGGAAGTACGCTCAACGGCAAAACGATTTTGTAAGCTAAATACGTCTAAAGGTTATAATCCTCAGCTTGGCAATACTTCTATAAGAATATCAACGGCGGTTCGTAATGGAAGACTCTGGGGCTCTGACCTTCCAAAAGTTATGCAAGATCACATGCATACCGAATAGAAAAACTAAGCCAAGGCCCAAAAATTTGTTTATTTATCTTTTACCATTCTTCAACCAATAGAAAAAAAAACAATTTCATCTTAAACCCTGTATAAACTTTTTGACTTATTTCGATGAGTACTACACAATGTAGAAATTTTCCACCCTATTTTTATAACACCCTGAATATAGCCTGCCCAAGATAAGAAGGCACAGCATGGGGGTAATGGAAGTGGCAAAATATAATACTCTATTTGTATTCGGCTAAAGGCGAAAAGGTTGCCAAGTTAGGGGACTATTAAAACAGTCCAAGCTGCGTGTTCAATTTAAAGAGGTTGCAACTGTGATAGAAACCAATCATAATAGATTGTGACTATATTTTGCACAATCCTAATCATACTTTTGGGCGATAGGTGGCAGCACTTTATAGACTAACAGCTGATAAATCCCAGCCTTAAAGTTTTCCGATGACTCAAACTAGAATTTTCTCCACAAAGAAATTGAACTGGACTCACCCATTTACTCTTGTACCGCTACGTCACTGCTTTTAATACTTTACATACAAATTTAACATCTCTACCTCATCTAGCCAAGTGGAATATTTTAATTCAGATATTACTTTTTGGTCCTTAGGATCGAACTGAAGAGTTACAGAAGAATTTCCCACGTTTTTAATGGACCTTATAAAAAGTGTGCATCTGCGTGCAACTATAAAAACTGATTACTTGAAAATTAAAACTCTGAAAAGTATAAAAAATTTAACTCTAAGAAATGAACCGCTTCTGTTCTCTTGGTTTCTTTCAGAATAGTCACGTTATCTTCAATCTCTATAATTCTTATTACTTGGACATTCTATGTACCGAAGTTCATGGACCTTTTCCTCTGTCTTTTTCGTTTACCATTTGACCATTCAAAAATCCGAGACTTTATATTTTCAATTGCTGTTTGGTATTGGGTTGCAGATCTACTCCCATTTTCCAGTTTGGAAGACTAGAGCAACTTTTTAGTCGCGTCGTATGATAAGTAGAGCCTACCGTATACCCAGCCACATGAGTTGATTATCAAATTGAGAACAAAGAAGTTGTATCTACTGTTTCGTCTTTCTAAAATGCCTTAAGAATAAGACGTATTTTATAATAATTAGGCGGTTTCCCCTACGCTCCTAAAAAATATGACACAAACCAATAAAGCTGCCACTTTAAAGTTATTTGTATAATCGTCTAGCCTAATTACTTAATAATTTTGTCTGGGTATCTGTTCTTAAAATATTTTTTTATTTGTTCCAGATAATGACCTTGTCACCTGACGACTACGACTACAAGGACAAACTGTCTTTCTTGGCAGAGTGGTTCAGTTGCGAGACAGGTTACAAGAAAAAATTCGTACTAAGTTACTATCCATGCGATAAAACAGTGGAACTGTTCGACCTGGATACAAATCGCATGTACCTGAAAAGGTCGATGAGCGAAAAATTAAATTTCAAAGACGTCTTCGTAGGAAATACTGTTCGAATCTACGGTCGCCAAATAAAAATTACTGATTACGCAGATTGTCGCACGAAAAAGCTTATTGGAAAGACCAAAGAACACTCACTAGCAATCATTAAGCCGTTGGCTGTACAAAGACTGGGGGAAGTTATTAGTCAAATCGAAGACAGGGAATTTAGAATTACAAGACTAAGGATGTGCAACTTAACACGTAAAGAAGCGTTAGACTTTTACGAAGCGAAAAAAGGAGACGCTTTCTTGCCATTCATGGTTGAACATTTGGTTTCTGGACCGATAGTCGCTTTGGAGTTAGTAGGGGATAACGCTGTTGAGCGGTGGAGAGAAGTCATGGGTCCGGTTGACCCAAAAGAAGCCAGAAACTCTGCTCCAAACTGCCTGAGAGCATTATACGGTGTAGAACAAGCATCTAATGGTTTCCATGGATCTGACAATTACGAAGCAGCTGTATCAGAAGCATGCTTCTTTTTCCCTCAAGGTATAAACCGAAAACCACCACCGAGTACTGTAACCTTAGAAAATAGCACCTGCTGTGTTATAAAACCTCATGCAGTAGAAGATGGAAATTTGGGGTACATCCTCAGCGCTATCGATGAAGGTAACTTCAGAGTAACCGCAATGCAAATGTTTCACTTGAGCAATGCCAACGCAGATGAGTTCTTGGAAGTATATAAAGGCGTTGTGAGTGACTTTCACGCGTTGCTTTTGAGTTTTCTGGATGGACCTTGTGTAGCGTTGGAAATTTCAGGGAAAGATGAAAAAATTGATGTTCATTCGGAGTTTAGAAAATTTGCTGGTCCTTCAGATTCGGAAGTGGCGCGTCAAATTAGGCCGCACACGTTACGGGCTAGATTTGGAATGGATAAGTACAAAAATGCTATACATTGTACTGATTTGCCGGAAGATACAACGCTGGAATTGGAGTATTTCTTCAAAATTCTGGATAGTTTGTAACTTAAGATATTGGAATCGTATAGATATCCACGTATTTTATAATTTTATTTTTACTGTTCATTTGTCGCATTTCTAAGGCGCGAAACTTTTTAATAAAGACATTTTCCACATAAGTTGTTAACGCAATCACTGTTTATTCTTTGGTAGTCTATGTACCATCGGTATTAATTAAAAAAAAATTTCCAGTCGTCAAATTTCTGAGAGCAAAGAAAGCTCATCAAGGCCCGGTTTTTCAAAGAATCCAACACCGGATTAAGTTGCTATGATACAACCAATCAGAAAGCCGGTATCATAGCAACGAAGCCGGTGTCAGACTTAATCCGGTGTTGGTTTCTTTGAATAACCGGACCCAAGAATTGTTCATTCCGAAAACTGGTTTGACAAGCACGCCCATTATTTCCTATTCTCGTATAAACTACGCCTTTCCCAGGCTATTTCCGAACAATAGTCTAGTCTATACGTACGTCACAAACTTCACGTCCCAGAAGGTACCCTATATCATCCTGTCTCTCATATTGTTTATTGTTTTCCATGTATCTCTCTTTTCCATCTTATCTCTCCACGGCATCATCATCATCATGCGTCCTGTAGTACCCAAGTCCAAACGCTTCTATTTTCTTCCTACCTGCTTCTCCTCTAATATTGTCCACGTTTCACCACCGTATAAAGCAATGCCGAATTTTGCGGATCTCCTTTAAATTTCTAAATTTACCGTTGCCCAGCAGTAGTTTTATATTTTTAAACGGTTTTATGTAGCTTGCCTTGTTTGTTTGTTTGTTTGTGTGTGTCAAATCTAGTAATTCGGGACCTAAGTGCCTCCGTCATACGTCAGATTTTAATTCCAAACAAAACAAAAGCACGTGCCATTTGACGTTTATCGATATTATTTACAACGTCTTAAACTAGTTTTTGCAATGTAATTATAGACGTTTTGCAGTGAAAACAGTTTATTTTCAATTTGTGTGTTGGGCTTACGCGTAAAAACTTGAAAACAACTATATGTAATTATAATTATATTTCAGAGGTTAGGTTAAAACGTCAGAAAGCACGTGGCTTTATTTTGTTTGGAATGAAAATCTGACGTTTGTGACGTGCCACTTATCTCCCGAATTGAAATTTTACCCCCTTCCTGTTGACCGATTGATCTGAAATTTGGTACACACCTTTAGTTGTGATGACAATACAATTATCAGTGATTTTCTAATACTAGATACCAACATGCAACGTAGCCTCCACGCCAACATGTACAGACATACTTTAGTTACCTTTTTGCACTCTGGATCAATCAAATGGGATCATCTATCCTTCTCACGAGTTCTACATTAATACGCATGCTCAAGCAGCTTCCCATGTTCCCGATGCCGAAAGAGCAATATGGCGAGTGTTTTGTTTCGGGACGTCAAAACAAGTCTTGTTTGCTATGGTTTTCAGTTAAAAACTGCTAAATAGAACGGAATATCCATGCGACAGATACAAAAGTGTCAGTTTCTCATTATTGGTCGTTATTAATTGCTCAGTGATGTGTTTTATCCCTGTTTTGCTTTTAAAATAATTTAACCTCAAATACGGCTGAATTAAAGGCGATTCGCACTATACGTACCGTCACCGTCCCGTTGTCGTTCCGTTAACGTCATAGCAATTTGGCGAGCACTCACACTGGAACGTCCAGTTACCGTTCATTATTTAACTGATGAAGTGTTTGCAATGAGTCTATTTACTTCTGAAGAACTTGGAGTAATTGCCCTTATCTTGCGGGTAACAAGAATTTTAAAAAAATCGTAGAATTTTTCCAAATTTCCCCCCTCCAAACGTTTTTTTGTAGATATTACTGTTATAATTTCTTGATGCCATGTTATGAAGATCTTCATGTTCTCGTACCTCTTCTATCAGTAACTTGTCCCGACCATCGAATTCAGACATAATAGCAGGCTTTTATAAAACAAATAATACTATGACAAAATAAAATGTGTAAATATCCGTGCAAAATTTTTATACCGATATGTTTATACATTCGCACTACACGTTTTTGAACGTATACGGACAGGCACCGTCCCGTCAAACATTCTTTTCAAAAATGCTTGACGGTGCGTGATGGTGACGGAACGTTACAGTTGCGGATAATGTGAATAGATCTACTGGATGTCTGTATAAGAATATTTGCTGTGACGGCGACGGAACGGAGCTGGGACGGTGGCGGTACGTATAGTGCGAATCGTCCTTTAAGAAAACAAAAAGGGCAACCTCCGTCTCGCACATGCGCTCTTTATGTAACTCGTGACAGTGATAGCTACATACAAGTTTCCACGATAGATCGAAACAAAAACAATAAAGTATTTTGCACATCCTGGCGTGTCCCATGATATAGGGAATATACGGCATGTTGGTATCTAGTATTAGAAAATCACTGACAATTATGTGTATATTCAGTATCATTGTAAATCAAAGATGGCCGCCGCCACAAAATGGCGGATTCGATATTTTTGTCAACCCCCTCAATATGGATATCAAATGAAAGGGCTTAACTAGTAGAATACAGTACACTATGAAAAATTCAAAATCCAAGATGGCCGCCACCACAAAATGGCGGATTACTTTTTTTTCGATCCTCTCAATATGGGTATCAAATGAAAGGGCTTAACTAGTAGAATACAGAGTACACCATGAAAAATTTTAAATCCAAGATGGCCGCCAACACAAAATGGCGGATTACTTTTTTCCAACCTCTCAATATGGGTATCAAATGAAAGGGCTTGACAAGTAGACCACAGTACACTTTAGAAAAATATGTAATAACAAAACAAAAACAAACAAAAACAAACTAAAAACTTGAAAATAAAATAAGTAAAAAAAATTTAAGTTAAACGGTTTTATTGTAAAGAAACATAATAATGATGCAGATAATGTACTAAAAGCTAAAAAATAATTAGGTAGGTACCAGGTACCAGTCCTCACACCACTCTCCTCATCAATCTAGAGCATTGATCAGACTAAAGTAAAATCGTGGGGCGTAGCGTAACCTGAGTAAATATGTAAATGATCGCACTGCGATGTTGTCTATTGAGAAGATGCATCCAAAGCATACCTATAATGATATGAGCGGTTGACTGTAGATAATATAAATTCGACTCGCCCCACGATTTTATTTTAGTCTGATCAATGCTCCAGATTGATGAGGAGAGTGGTGTGATGACTGGTACCTACCTAATTATTTTTTTAGCTTTTAGTACATTATCTGCATCATTATTATGTTTCTTTACAATAAAACCGTTTAACTTAAATTTTTTAGTATTGAAAATACTACTGGGCTCGTGTATATGCATGGGACTCATCTTACGAAAAGTGTATCGACAGCCGACAGATTCTGTTGGCGGCGCGCGCAGTCGAGGCCGCTAATAAAATGGATGGAGACTGGAGAGCGCTAGCCAGATCGCCAGATGTAAACTAGTATGGCGAGAGCGAGTTCAGTGCGAGGGATATCGCGTTGCAATATTAGTCTGTACAAAGCTGATGCGTTAATATTTTGTTACGTATTGCGTCAGTTTGACTATCTGCCTTGTGCTTGTCACAAATCATTTATTCTATTGTATCAATAATATACCACCTTGAAACGGCACAGATCACTTTTGTTGGACATCTTAGAAACCGAGCAGTTGTGTCGGTATTTTCAATACGCCTATGATACTTGCGTAAGATGCGAGGTCTGTGAATTTTTTTACTTATTTTTATTTATTTCAATTTCCTTATCGTCACCCGCTGCCAAACGTCCTTCAATTTTGTTTAAAGCCATTATTTGCTAGATGCATATTCGCGAATAATGTACTGTCATCTGCGAAACTGATAATTTTAACTTTTAACCCTGTCTATTAATTCCAAAGGCTGTTCTCTCTTTGATAGGATCAACCATCTATTCAATAGGTACATTAAACCGATCGAGTGATGGCGAGCGGTGGGGATGCGCACTAGACGTAGTTGCACTCTGCACCACCGTCTTCCTTTAGATTTCTAATAAGATACCCCTGTCAGAAGCGACGGGTATTTCGATAAGGAGCATCGAAAGAGTGATTAAAGAAGGTGGAGGTAGTGTACGAAACAATGGTGAAGCAAAGTTTTCAACTCCAAGGAAGAAGCGTTCGAGAAAAATCCCAAATACAGATCTGCCAGAGTACGAATTGTGTAATATTCGACTCGTAATTTACGAATTCCACAAAACAGAAGGATGTCGTGTGACATTAGGATGGTTAAACCAGAAATTAAAGGAATAGTTAGGCTGGAAGGGATGCAATGATTCGCTCGGGACAATCTGGATAAAATGGGATTCAAATGGCGACGAACCCAAAACAACAGAAAAGTGTTACCTAACAGAAAATATTTTTTATTCCTACATTTCTGAGCATTTCGAACATATTAATTAAAAAGCACAATTGCCTTGACTAAACAAATGGAGGCGAGTTGCTAACATGGAAATTGGTCAAGCAACCAAGCAAGAGTGTTTCAAAAACAAAATAACAAGTAACAAAATTCAAAATTTTAAGTAACCTCCGACAGAACCATCTCGATCACGTCAGCTTTCAAACAAAAAAAACGCATCAAAATCGGTCCATTCGTTTAGGAGCTACGATGCCACACCCCTCTATTTGCGTCGGGGGTTAACAACGCCTGAACAGATCTTCATAAATTATAGCTAAGAACCATCCCCATCACGCCAACTTTCAAACAAAAAAAACCGCATCAAAATCGGTCCATTCCTTTAGGAGCTACGATACCACAGACAGACACACAAACACACAGATACACAAACAGACACGTCAAACTTATAACACCCCTCTTTTTGCGTCGGGGGTTAAAAACTGAGAGAGTGGGTGAATTAGAACACGACAGAACTCAACTGAAAGAAGCAGAATATGTGGCAAATGTGTTCAATAAGTACTTTGGTAGTTCGTCTACTCAGATTCTTCAGGCTCATTACAATAATCCAAATCAATACCTACTTAAGGATCTGCAGCAAAAATGAAAATTCGTTATCTGTAGCGCCTACTACAGAATATGAAATTAAGAAACTTGTAACTGAATTTGAAAATAAAAAATCTGTTGGGGTGGATGAAATACCAATTTCAGTATACACACAGTAGATGGATCAAGAACATTGACGTAAATTTACTATGAATTCTTAATAAGTTAACCCCACATGCCAAAAGACAGCGACACAGTAATTAAACTCCACACGTGTTTCGCTGACAACGTCAGCATCTTCAGGAGTTGTAGATTAATCTTCAAGTTGTAGGGTGGTACCCTGCCTTCCCCTAAAAGGATGCCAATGATTTCAATAACTAAGAATAAAACCAAACAAATGCCCAAATTTTTGTCTTTATCTTTTACCGTTCTTCAAGCAATAGAAGAAACTCAATTTCTTCTTAGGCCAAATATATACAAACTTTTTAATTTATTTTAGTGAGTACAAACGCTGCAGAGATTTTCGACAGTATATTTTAACACTCTGTATACAGGTGGTCCATTAGTCGGGTGGCGCCCTATATCTCTTAAACCATTCAAGGCATCAATATGAAATTTTGCAAGTGCTTAGGAAATCCCATGCCGCATCTTGTAAAATTATTTTGGTGTATACAGGGTCTTCACATTTTGCGTAACAAACCAAAGTTGTATTTTTCAAATGGAAATCCCCAATTTTTTTGCCTATCCACGTTCCCCACAAAATTTAATGAAAAACGATATACCACATTATGGGATTTCCAGCAGGGATATTGTCATTTTAGTGTCAATGTGGACCCATCTTTGTGGCACTACTGACGCCTACTTACCGAAGCTATCTAAGATTTCTTTATCGAACTAGATTCACAGACTATTCTATTTGCAAATTCCGTTAATACCTTTGCCACAGCACTTTATATTATCCGGGGTTGTCAACATAAGCATAATTGAATTTTTCTCAAGAATTTCAAATGGAATATTAATATTAATTGCATATTAAATAACCAGTTTACTAAGCTTTTAATTGATCCAGGCATTGCCAGGTCTGCGACTGACAGTTTCTACAGAAATTAAGATTGAAACTTAAAAATTCCCAATTGTTATTTTTTACAATTTTATTCAGATTTCCACATTTAACTTAAATTCGGACATTTCCCGTTTTAAATCGATTAAGTTAGGTAACTTTGTTGCGTATTTTTAAAAGAAACTCTAACAGGACCAGTTTTTCTAAATTTCGTGCAAAACAATTTATCCAATTTTTCAATAATGTGCCTGAAAATGTGCAAAATGACATGTGGTTTTAAACGGACGGCGCTTCAGCACATTTACAAATTAGACTTCGGAAATGGTTAAATGAACTTTTTCGTAATAAATGGATTGGTCGTGGTTCCGCAGTACACTGGCCAGCACGATCACCTGACTTTACCCCGCTCCACTTTTTCCTGCGGGGTTATGTGGAAGACAAAGTACACGTTGAATCACCAACAACCCTGTGAAAATACGCAAGAACGGATAAGGCAAGCATTTGCAACAATCACGCCGCAAATGCTGGAAAACATTATAGAGTCGGTAGCAACTAGAGCTCGAAAATGTATTGAACAACATGGAAGACATTCTAAGCATGGCTTAATGGATTTTCTGTATTTTCTTATTTAATTTTGATTTAGATATTAACTTAATTTCGATAAACTTGTTCTCCCTGTATAGTCTTTTGTTTAAATTACATTTCCCACTAATGATAAAAGCCAAATTTATCTTATTAATAATTTCTATACCTACTGATTTTAAAATATTTATCTGTTCTAACTTTCGCAACAAGCAACAACTCCAAATTTGGGAAGAAGAAGTTGAAAACACAAAACAAAAGTATATACTTACGTAACTAAATTGATTTAGAAAGTGAGTGACTCAAATTTAAGTTTTCTTGGTTCTGGAAGATAGTGTGATTTCGAGCTATTTTTATTCTTTTTGATGTATTTTATCTTTTATCACAATAATGCTAATTTTCGGTAAGAATATCTTGAGAGCGACCAGTTTTAGACAAACACAGGTACACTTAATAAAAATGAAACAGAAGTAATTTGCATTTGCAGAAACCAAATTTAAAATTGAAAAAATAGGGGAAATCCGAACAAGATTGTAAAAAATAACAGTGAAATTGGAAATTTTTAAGTTTCAATCTTAATTTCTGTAGAAACTGTCAGTCGCAGACCTGACAATGCCTGCATCAATTAAAAGCTTATTAAACTGGCTATTAAATGTGCAATTAATATACAGAGTGTTCCATTTGAAATTCTTGAAAAGAATTCAAATATGAGTATGTTGACCACCCTGTATAATACAAAGTACTGTGGCAGAGGTATTATCAAAATTTGCGAATCGAATAGTCTGTGAATCTAGTTCGATAAAGAAATCTTAGATAGCTTCGATAAGTAGACGTCAGTAGTGCCACAAAGATGGGTCCACATTGACACTAAAATGGCAATATCTTAACACCCTCTGCTGAAAACCCCATGTGGTATATCGTTTTCCATGAAATTTTGTGGGAAACGTGAATATGTAAAAAATGAGGGTTTCCTTTTAAAAAAATATAACTTTGGTTTGTTACGCAATAGATCCTGTATACACCAAAATAATTTTACAAGATGCGGCATGGGATTTCCTAAGCACTTGCGAAATTTCATATTGATGCCTTGAATGGTTCAAGAGATATAGGCCGTCGCCGCACTAATGGGCCACCCTGTATATATAATGACTTTTGTCCACGACTATCTTACAACATACTCTTTATACTTGTGTTTCTTCAATCAAAATTAGATACATTATTCACTGCAGTGATTAATGAATATTATTCACTAAACCAATAGGAACATCGCTTTGACCCTTTTTTGCATTTATTTAGTAGGCCGCGATCGCGATATGTGTTAGTTTAAATTGAAACGTCAAATCAGCATAGTTTGCTTTTAATTTGAAATGCATATTCTAAAAAAGAAGATATAATGAGTAGTGAGAGTGAAAATGAGATTTCTTTAACAGCACCAGCAATAAAAGAAGCTGCAGAACTTGCCTCATTAGATTCATTGCCCAAAAAACCAAGAAAATTATACCGGAGAGCATATGTATGAATCTTTCTTACACTGGAGAAGGGAAATGAAGGTAAATTCTTTCTGGGAATCTGTTTTGATAGTCGTGGACAAAGTATAGTGTACAACTCGTTATAATGATGCTATTATTACCTCGGATGATTACAAAACTCGCTCGCTTCGCTCGCTCGTGTTGTAAACTTCATCCTCGGTAATAATAGCATTCATTATAAACTCGTGTATAATATACTATTATACAGCTGTGTATCGCAACCTAACTTCCACCATTTACGGTCATTCAGCTTGGAACATACCACGGCACCGCGAGGAAGTTAAACTCGTGGAGAGTTTGTAAACTGTGGTGTACTGGCCTTTTTAAGTAGGTAAATTAGCATCAGCTGAGCGAATTACAGAATAACAAAAAGGACCGGAACTCAAAAACCACATATCAGAAGACCGTCAGTTGGACGTGAGGATACCAATAAACTTAAAAAGCAGAAATAATGCGAAGCCTTGGAAAAAATAAGAAGAAGAAGAAGAAAAACCAAAGACCTAGTGTTACAGTCTTGAGTATAAATGGACGGTTAGAGAGAAGGCGTGTAAGGTCGCCGATTAGCTCAGTTGGAGAGCAGAGGGCTTCGGAGCGGGGGACCCGGGTTCGACTCCCGGTCGGCGGCGGCAGGTTTTGCGCCGTGTAACATATCAGAAGTGGGATAGGCAACCCGCGTGCTAGAGTAGAGTACGGCGGGTGGTGTGCATAAGAGGTGCGTTGTGTGTAGCAGGTTCGCGTCGCGGGCGCTGAAAGTGGCCAGTGGCTGGGGTAGCCGAGGACGGCTAGCTTGTCAGGACGGGCCGAACTGTTACAGTCTTGGGTATAAATGGACGGTTAGAGAGAAGGCGTGTAAGGTCGCCGATTAGCTCAGTTGGAGAGCAGAGGGCTTCGGAGCGGGGGACCCGGGTTCGACTCCCGGTCGGCGGCGGCAGGTTTTGCGCCGTGTAACACTAGTGAAATAGACAGAGGTCAATTTTCCTGTTTGCCATCACACAAACTACCAAATTTACAAACTCTGACACACGCTAAAATCATTTTAAAATTGATGTCTCTATCCGGTGTACTACAATTAATTATACTAACAATTTAATTTATCATCAGAGGTATTTTGCTTAAATTGTAAAATGTGTGCCGACGTTGGCATATATCCTGTGCAGAGATGATAAAGAAATTTGTGATTCGAGAGTCTGCTGCGCAATCAGCGTATCTGTAGCGACGAAGGCCAGTTGTTAAATTTTTGTTAATAAACAATCTAGTAAATAAAATTCTGGGTCGCAACTAGTCATTATCAGAGTGTCGGTTTACGCAGATATTGCGCAAAAATTAATACAAGAACGGTCAAAAATGTACTTGTTTCTTTTTCTTTCCGTTTTTATTTGCATGTCCGATTTATCAAATTGTTCGCAGGTAAGTAACAGTAGTTATAAACTATAAGTACCTGTGATAATATGCGGACTTGGGTTTGTTGTGTTGATATTTGACGCTGTTGTTAATAATAATAACTATTCAAGAAACTTGAAATCTTCAAGAATCGTTAGATGAAGAACTGAATTCTCTTTTTAAATGGGTTAATTTTTTACATTTAATTTACTCAGAAAAATCTATCCATGACTCGAAAATAAAGCTATTTTTCCTTACAAAACTCAAAGAAAATCAGTAAAATGAAATAAGAAGATAACTCTATTGCATCTTCTAATAAAGGTAGCCATACACTTTGTTCCTTTTCAGCAGTTTTACCCGGACGCATATTCATATCGAACGTAGCGTATTGCATTCCCAACTGTCGACTTACAGCAACGGGCGTATTTTCTGCTTATATACTATTTTTGTAAGCGATCTTGCCAGCAAACCTTTGTGGCGCAGTGGCCGATGTGTCAGCCTACCAAGCCGCAACTTTGAGGGTTCGCACCTCGCCGTAGTTCTTTTTTGTTTTGATGATTTCACTTTTTTCTTTTGACCACAAAATCGTTTCTGGTCCAAAAGGACAGCTAGGGGATCGCCATCACGCGAGACAGACATCCGCTCGTTTGACATACCTCTCGCGCGTTGGATATGTTACTTCGGATTGCGATACGATACGTGAGTTATGAATATGCTACCCGGACTGGTAAGTCTGTACAACGGGTAAAACGATCATAAAACCGAGGTATGTGACTGAAGTCAGTCCTTCCTGCCGAGTTCCAAAAAATCAGATCTAACTTTATTTTAACTGTCCTTCTAAACGTGTGTGAAGATAATTGCTAAATTAAAAGAAGTCTGTTAACTGTTACTAAGCTCATCAGTTCAAGATATATTTCTTTGTCTATCCCTAGATATTAGTTACCTAAGTCTCAATTTATTAATCTAAAAATATATTCTTCTGAAACTCAAAATTTTGAAATTGTTTGCACCTTACTGAACTCTATTCATTTTTGATATTTGAAACCTTATCGGTGTTTTTATAACGCATGAGTTAAGTGCATCTTCTTTATAATAGTTTGTGACCTCATTATCATCTTAATATTTAATTCCATTAATAAGCTGATTACCTATTCAGATTAATAAAGCAAAAGTACTTAGAAAGTCTATAGAATGAAATCTATAAAGAATTCTAACCACTCAACTATACGACGATCAATCTTTCCTATATTTACTTTGTACGTGATAAACCTTCGAATATTGAATAGATTTCCGTTCAAGATTTTAAACCCAAAACTTTCATAGAACAGACGCAAAGCACCTCAAATTCACTTCCGGTAGAACCGGAAGTTGCATTCACTTTCTGACTGACCTTACCTGTACCTGTAAATTTTAGTGCCATTCGATTATACTACGAATTCGCGTTCTAGTGATGTGATGTTAAAATGAGAAAGTTATTACCGCTTCCGGTTAAACCGGAAGTGCCCTTAGGATTCTTTTCTGGCCAAAAGTTGCGTAATTATCAACCATACAGCTGGTCCAAATTTTAAGTCTGTACGTGAAATAATAAGTCATTGTCGGACTGCACAAAGATTTCGTGGGCACCCGGTATATCCTATACATATACTAATTCCAAGCATCCGATGAGCGATGAGCGTCAAATACTGTGAAGTTGTTCGTCCGCGATTCTTATAGGCTTGCGTCAAGTTTCGTCGTCTCAAGTTGAGGACTAGCTGAGATACGACACCTCCATATTGGAGTTTGGGGGTGCTCCTTTATCGGCGGAATGGGGATGTGTGGCACACTTTGGAGACCGGATTTGGATGCCTTAATTTCTCGGACTACGAATGACAAATTTTTCAAATCCTCGAAATTTCTTGCTTGTGTCGACGACCCGTTATGACCACTTTACATTTGTTTCGTTTCATTCTCTATAAAATGTTTCTTAGGAGTTGATGGGCCCTTAAAAATAGCGCATTTTACGAGGTCGTAGATTTTTAACCCCACCTTTCTTTGCAGTTAAAGGCTTACCCTGCGTCGTGTCATATTTTTTGTATTCTTTGTTCCTTCCACTCCTGGACATCTTCTTTACTTTTACCTTTCTACAATTCTACCCTGTCCATCTGCCTAACGTCAAGTGCTTCTGTTACGCATATATTAGATAAATGTTAAAATTAGGGGGTTCTATCACTCTGTTTTGGGCGAAAAACAGCCCTTCTAATCTAACAAATTATTAAGCCATTCTTCAAGTTAGAAATGTTAAATTTTTCTAGCGCATAAGGTTGGAATTGAAAATGCACAAAATTAACGCAATTTCGGTCACATTTACGTTTAACTGCATGTTACTGCTGCAAGCTTATGAGAAAAAACTCGATGTAGGCAACATGCTCAAAATTTTGCGATGCCAGCAATCTTTTAAAAATTAAAATCGGTTAAGAATTGAGAGGACAAAATTGTATTTTGTAAACCCTTGCAAAGCGCCGGCAACGCAAGAAATACATGGTCTGCATACGGACGAACTCGAAAAATCGTTCGCTGTATAACCACCTCTTAACTCACAAACCAATCGTCCTCTCAACTTTTTTACCGTCGACGAGCGCCTTTTGTGTTCGCTAGATCTCCCATTCGATAATCCGTTTCATCCATCTTCACCGATAAAATTATTAACCTGTAATCTAAACAGACTGGTGTGAGTTAGAACTCTGTAAGTTCACCACTGCATTCTTAAAGGGAACAACGTACATATTCAGTCGATAAAAACTTAATGAACTATGAAATTGCAAATAATAAGCAGTCTTTCATTTGATAAGTTTTACAAGAAAATTCCATTTTGCATAAGTTCATCACGCCGTATACCATTAAGAAATGTAGAAGAGTATTAACATATTTTGCAAATGGAGTAGTCTGTAAATCTAACCCAATAAGGAAATGTTAAGATAGCTTTGGTCAGTACGCCAGACGTTATTAATGCTAATGTATGAAACACGAAGAACAAGAATATGGCTATACGAAAGTTGCATCTGAGTCGCACTGCGGATGGGATCGTCTGGCACCCATTCGCGACTCTCTAATGTGCCTGGAAGTGATACTCTGGCATTCTTCATGATACAAAGAGTCAGTAAAAGAAATATCTGTCGATAGAAAATACGTCACGTGACGCTTCCGCTTAAAATAAGTTTGGGGTTCTCTGGCACCCACTCGCGATTTTTAATCTATCTGGAAATGTTATTTTGGCATTCCTCATGATGCAGAGTCAAGAAAATAAAAATCTATTGGCAGAAAATATGTCAGTAGCAACTTTTAAATTAACCGTTAACTTTAAAAGAACGCCATCTGCACTGCGACTCATCAGATGCAACTTTGTTATAGCCCTATTCTTGTTCCTCGTGTTGCATACATTAATATTAATAATATCTGGCATAATTTACCATTGCGGATCCATAACTATATAGGGTTACTCACGTATCTACGTGTAAAATTTCATTTAAATATCTCGAATGACAAAGAGGCATTGACCAGTCCCGCACTAATTACCACCCTGTAGAACAACTGGAACTTTGTGCATTTCTAAAAAAGATGTTGCTCTATTTAAGTTGTTAACACAATCACTGATTACTCTTTGGTAGTTTAGTATGTACATATTGAGTTTATAACACTACTATGCGTGCTACCAATAGTTATTGTATAACATATAGTCAATTTCCGAAAATGCATTAAGAAATTGACCATAATACAATAAATAGGTATTGCTAGTGCGCATAGTAGTGTTATAAACTCAATATTTTGCTCTATTTCTTGAAAAACGTTGCACTTGAAAATACTTTTCTTGTTTTTATTTTCAGACTAAGCTAACCATTGAAAAAATAAAGGAATATAGCGATCAGTGCATTGAGCAAGTTGGTATCGACGGAAAAATAATCGACAAAGCAGTGAACACAACTCAAATTCCTGAACAAACTCCCAAGTACAAAGATTTCTTAATTTGTTTTTACAAGAAGCAAGGATACATGGATGAAAATGGAAATGTATTATTCGATAACATTCGCGCGTATTTACTAGAAATGTACGATGAGGAAGAACTTAAGAAAATTATAGATTCTTGCAGGAGTGCCAAAGGAGACGATGCTGGTGACAATGCGTACAAGGCCTTACACTGTTTATTGGAGAATATGAAAGCTGTTGAAAATCTCGTTTAGAATACTTAAGATTAAATAAATGCAATTACGGTTAAAGTAAAGCATTTTAAGAAATTGCGAAATTACCGGGAACCATTTTTTTCACTAACTAATATAATATTGTAAATAAGTACACTAAAATAAACTATTTTCTGCACTTTGTTATAGCTTGTTTTGTTCAACTTCTCATGAAAGCATCCTGACGTCCTAAATCCTAATGACTGCGCGCTTGTGATCTTCTAACTATCAAATTGATAATAAATAAATAAATTAAATAATGAAACAAGAAAGCTGCACCTGAAAAACTAAATTTTTCAAGATATTCAGAATTTATTTTTGGGATATTAATCAAAATAGGAAGGGCTCTGAATGAAATGGAAGCGGTTTTGACGGAGGACTATGGTATAAAGATCAATAAAAAGAAAACCAAAATTTTGGTTGTGTAGGGGGCGTGAAAATAGGGCTAAAACGAAAATACAAATTGGAAACGAGAAGATAGAGGAAGTCTGAGATTTCTGCTACTTAGGAAGTCAAATAACTCGCGATAGTAGGAACTCTATGGATATAAAACAAAGAATAGCGCAGGGCCGAGTTGCATGTAATGAAAAGAAACAACTGTTATGCTCGGGAATGATAAATGTAGAAACTAGGAAGAGGCTCTTAATAACGTATGTATGGAGTACTGCATTGTACGGGTGCGAAACGTGGACGATAGGAGAAACGGATAGGAAAAAAATTAGAAGCATCTGAAATATGGTGCATGATGAAAATACCGTGGATAGATAAGGTTAGCAACAGAGAGGTAATAGAAAGAGTTGGAGAAAAGCGAAATTTATGGAAGGCAGTAAGGAATAGGAGAGATAGGATAGTAGGACACCTTCTGAGGCACGAAGGCTTAGTTCGGGACATACTAGAGTCAGAGATAGGAATAAAAAGAGGTAGGGATAAGCCCAGATTCGCACTGCTCTCAAATAGTTAAGGATGTAGGATGTTCAACTTTTGTGGAAATGCGTAGGTTAGCTCAGGATAGGAAAGGATGGAGGTATGCGTCCAACCAGTCTTCGGACTGAAAACTTTATGATGAATCAACATAAAGTTCGGAAACTTTGCGGAATTCCCAATTTAAACCTATGGTCCTTTTGTTAAAATAAACCAAGATTCCTATGTTGCCCACCGAATTCAAAATTCAAACCTTGTTGGTTCTAGAAAAGTGACTCTAAAATATTTCTTCTTGTTACCATACACGGACTATTTTATAATAAGCCGCTGCCCCTAATCACTGACGCCTATGTCGGGCAACACCTGAGGAAACTGAGGCGACGCTTTGCCACGTGCCAGGTAACCAATGACGGTAAAGATCATGCACTTGCGCATTTTTCACGGTCCGCTGGATAGAAATATTGCCCTCCTTTACAATGTTGATTTCACCCCTTCGGCTCAATGCTTGTCTTAATGTCATAGATGAGTGCCTCACCACAAACTTTGTTTCCATCCATATTATAATCCGAAGTGTTTGCATTGCTGTTTTATAAGTTTTTATGGGTGATTTTTTTAAATACCACCAAATAGGGTATTTTATTAGTTTATAAGTAATTCTGTACTGTAAGCTTATTGTTAATATTGTGTATTTCTTGTTTATAGCTACTAGCTAAATAAAGGTTAAAGGTTATTATTATATCAAATAAGTGGAACTCACTTTGTCAATATGCGGCGATCCGGATCCCCTACCGGACGGGAAACAGGAAAGAACGCAAAAAAGGTGGATCTCACACGAACATTGAACCCATAAAACCTTCCGGTCCCTTAGAGAGTTAGCGAGGCAATTCCTAGGGCGCTATGGTTCTACTGGCGCCCAGTGACATTCAGCCCATACTACAATGTAATTTTTACATACCTATGTATACACATAATTTGTGCCGACGTCATGGATGATGAATGAAAAAAATACTGCGGGGAGACACTCCAGCACATTGAAGCGCCATCTGACCCATGTAGGTTTGATCTGGAGCACCCGTTGCATAGCACCATGGCTAGTGTGTTAGCCTGAGGATCGCAGCGGCTGTAGGTAGAACCCTACGGTCGGTGCCGGGTACTTTTTTGAATTCCCTTTCAGGCACATTTTTTCCACAAAAATCGATCACCTCAACGCCAAGCGGAGCGCTATAAGTGCCAGTCATTAGTGCTTCAGAAATCATTCTCTACTTCTCTAGAAAAACACAGTGTTGATGCAACATCCCAAAAATTTTCACGCATGCGCTTGACGCGGCTCGCGGTCGGATATCTAAAGTCTCCTAGATTTGTTGTTAGTTAATTGTCACATTGTCAGTTGTCACCTGTCAATTGTGTCATGCGATGCTGTTTGTGTTTTCTAGGTTAGCGTAATGTTTAATATTTGATTTTCTGCTGTTGTGTGATTTATCATTGCCGAATTGTTGCTTAGAAAGATAATATTTATATTTCCTTGCTCCGAAAATTATAATTAATTTTGTGACCAATATGAACAGTTAAGCCTGATAAATTATTTCATCATGGACCATATATTTTCTGTGACGAGGAAACCATCAAAAGGAGTAAATGTTCTAAAACAAGTTTTCTCACATGGGTAATTTGTTTCACAAGTTGTAAATGAAAGCATTATAAAATAATTTATAGGTTAACGCAAACTTTAATTTGCTCAGTATCCAGTACAAACGTTGTTGCTTTCACTACGGAAACAGATATAGAAGATAGCAGCCCTCGTACTTGGGGTTCTCATGTGTATGTTGCTGATTTAAATAGCCCATGGCAGGTCCACAAGTAAGAAAACCTATCAAATATTAAACCTTGACATAGTGATATGGCACTGGAACTTATATCCCATTAGAGAAGCGAAACTTCATTTAAATACAAGGTAATCTGTACATCGGGAAGGAACCCTTCATGGTTACCTTGATCGAGCGGAGCTTTATCAGCCTGCCACACATTGCGATCTCTTGCATTTACTGCATCTGCCATAATGGGATTTAAGTTTAGTTACCGTAACCGTATCCTCTGCCAATATTGAAATGCTTTATTTATTAAAAAATTTTTTTTAGAATATTATCAAGTTCTTTTCCAATTACTATACTGCAATGGGACTTCAAGGGAGAGTTGTTACTTGTTGCAGATGAAAGTGGCTGCATCCGAATTTACAGATCAAAGGATGCTTTGTTAAACGATTGGCGTCTTGCTTCACAGTCAACATTACAAGGAGAACATGTGTTGGCCGCCGTATTCTTCCATTCCGGTAAAAAGGTAATTTGTCTCATGGAATCAGTTTTAGGGGGTGATAATGAATGTAGAATTTTTCGGGGGATGATAGAGGAAGTCAAAATAAGAAGAAAAGTTTATTTGAATATACATATTGTATCCTAAAATAACTCACAGCAAAGGTTTCTCAAAGAAAATTGATTATCTAGGCCAGGGATGGCCAACTCAGAACACTGCTAGGGCCATAAAAAAAAATAAAAATGAAGGCGGGCCAAACAATAATAATAATAAATTCAGTAATATTAATCGACTTTTATTACCTTAGCACCATTTAAAAAACTCTATATATGAATTAAAAAAAACTTTACTTTTTGTATAATAAAACATTTTTATAAGAAACGAAATGATTTCGTGCGCACTCGTATTTCATCTGTTCCCATAAGTGCGTAAGTCGTCCGCAGCAGGCGAAACAACGCCGATATCGCAAATAGTTTACATGCAGCGTTGCAGAATTCTAAAAACTTCACTAATACCTATTTTAGATTTTTTTAAGAACTGCTTATTAATATTTTGAATTTTGCATTGGGAAATAAATGAAGCATTCCGTTTTATACTGATTTTATTTGTTTTTAATTTAGCAATAAGTTGGCGGGCCGGGTAAAAAGTCCTGGCGGGCTGGATGCGGCCCGCGGGCCGCCAGTTGTCTATCCCTGATCTAGGTATCTGCAAAACTATGAAAGCTGCTGAATTAAAATTTCGGAATCAATTGTCTTTTGTAGACCTTTACTGCTCCAAAAATGTTGGTCTAGTTACTGGAAAATGGCATCGCAAGTAGTTCAAGAACAATTAGTTATTGGTTATTTTTGCTTCCATGTCAAACTTATAATCCAAACATTTCAAACTCGCCAGCATTGTGTTATTCAATCTTCCATTTAAGTCAGAAGAAAGAGCTTCCTACCTTAATCTATCAATTCGATACGTTTAGTGGATGCGAAGATTTTTAAAAAATCTTATTTTTTTAAGAACTTCGGACCCTGCACCTTTGCTGAAAGTAATTTTAGAGCATATATTCATAAAAGTCTATTACCTCACAAAGTTGTTTACACTTGTTATGACTGTATGTAAAATCACCATAAGGTATTTTTTTATTTAAGATATGCTTGAATTCCGAAAAGAAAGACAGTTCGCTTTACACGGAGAAATTTCAACATGTGAAATTTGCATGTTCTGTAAAACAATTTGGTGGAAGGCCAGCAAATGGTGTCCTTTTACTGACTATAACTGGAATGCTTGCCACAATTTCATTGCCCCAACTCACTTCTCAAACACAAACAATAATGGCCACCGAAAGTTTGGGCCACACTCGTATGCATATTGAGACTGCTGACATCTGTTACGGAAAGAGTAAGTTTAAAATCGGAGGAATGTTTCGAAATATGAGTACAGTAATGTTCACTTATAGCAAATGTTTGTGCAGTATAACTGAAGTTATAGCATTAAAAAAGTTGACAAACTTAAATTTGTTAGGCATTTATAAATAAAAGGAAACATCACGCTACCAATTCAATACCAAAGCCATTTTTGTGCTTCAGTTATGAAAATGTTTTTTATAGTGCCCACCGAGGTGCCCACTCATCAACAGACAGCCGCCCGGCTCACGACTGACAATCTGACTCAATCTCGCCTTCGTCCATTTTTACACACACTAATGGGCGGTTTGCAGGCTCATACCTGCAGTTTGCCAAAACTGACAATAAACTGTGCGCGCATCGCCAACAGCCGGAAATCAGCTTCAGGCCAAACGGGAGGCTAATATCTAGTGATTTTGATATTTTGGTTACAGGCCCCCTAGGTAATTATTTGTGTAAAAATATGAAAATGAACGCCGAAGAATTTGAGATTTTATAAATATTTATAAAACGGGGAAATTAAAATCTAAACCATATTCGGATAGAAGAATAAAGAAGCGAGTTACAATAAATTATTACATTTATATAAAAATGCTGATCCATTTACAAATATGAATACCGCAAAGAAAAACTTAATAATATTCGGTTGTCTTTCTGGAAAAAATATAAGAAAATCGACAAATCAATGGGGTTTGGAAATTGGAAGGAAGCCATTTCTTCATCCAAGAACGTCGTATTTTTTCCGATTTGTCTTCTACCATTAAAAAAGGACTAGAAAAATACACAACTTTTGTCTTGTAAATTTAATTTCTCAGCAATGAGAAACAAACTGATAGATTGATCAAAGACCTTCAGACTTAAAGTTTCAATATTTAGAGGGCATGTAATACGATCAAAAGCAAGTTAAAAGTCTAAATAAATATGGGTTCGCAGACCAACTTTTTTCGATAGCTTAAACGAATTAATTTGAATATTTTGTTTATTACTTAATATTCAGCACTACATAACAATTATCAAAGAATATGTTCGAAATGTCCTCCTTCAACATCGACACATGATCTGCGCACCCTTTCAAGAAAATCCAGTTTTATTCGAATTATTTGACAACTTTTTTCAATTCGCAACTGCAACTCAGCAAGGTTATTTATTGGTGTTCTGTATACCAAACTTTTTAAGTATCCCTCAAATACAAAAATCCAAAGGCGCTAAATCGGGAGACTTAGGTACCCATGCGATGGGACCCCCTCCCCCTATCCATTGACCGCAAAATGTTTCGCCAAGGTGCTCCCTAATAGCAAGCGTAAAATGCGAATTGAACAAATTTGTCAAACTATTCGAACAAAACCGTTTTTTTTAAATGGTACGCAGGTCCCTTCTAAGAAGATGTAGATCCTGTGTCGATAATTGTTATGTAGTGCTGAATATTGAAAAATAAATCAAATATTCAAATTGTCGTTTAAAGTATCGAAAAAGAAAATCGCTCATTTCTCAAAAACGGTTGGTCTGCGGACACATAATTATTTAAACTTTTTAACTCGCTTTTGATCGCATTACATGCCCTCTAAATATTAAAACCTTTTTTTCAACTCCCTGTATAGAATCAACCTACTTTTGTTCTATACTGTCCGGCATCTGACAACCGGACAGGACTAACTAAACTGTATAATATGTATAATGTATAATATAATATAATGTGTGGACTGCATCAGTTATGGCCTTCAGGCAAGCCGGGCAGTCCGTGGCCAGCCGCCTACCTGTAAATGAGTGGGCCGGGGAGTGGACACCATAAGTAATTAATCTTTTTCTTGACCTTATCGTGCATATCATAATCTTTTAGTTTCTCAAGGTCAAGATGTATTCTACCATTCAGTTTTTTTCAAAATCGGTATTTTAAAACAAAAATTCGTTCATTATACATGGACATTAGGAATATCCAGGTTCGTTACATCCGAAAATTTTATTGTACAAACTTGTTTCTAGATGGTCATTTTTTGTTAGCCGTAAGTGGCCGTGATGCTACAATGCCCATTCAGTGCTATAAAGTGTCCGTGCGCAAAGTTGATGAGAAATGTGTAATTACAAGTCAGTCATTACCAAGCTTTTTCCTTCAAGATGGAACGAAAGAAGGTTTAGGTAAATGATAAATAAATAAGTATATCTATAGCCCGCCATACACATGTGAAGTTTTCCAAATTGCAAATGTTCGTTATTTGCCAAACATCAAATCTTTCCCACCAGTTGTCAGTAAATAAGCACAAGTGAAAGGGACCAAATGTCCAAGTCACATTTCAAGCTCTCTTTTTTGCCAAACAGGCACATAATATTTTGTTTATATATAATATACTTTGGCTTATCCGCATTGGTGTTTAGGTAAACATTCGGTATTCTCCAAATTTCACATGTGTATAGCCGCCTTATTATAAGAAAACTATCACAAACATTTGTAGCAGAGCAAATATGCAAAGACAAGACGAGTGTAGTGAGCCATTTAAAATGGGTAATGAGAGAAGATGCAGATTCATTGGTAGTTGCAGCTAGTGGAGATAGTGGAAGTTGTCTGCAAGTATGGGAACTAAGAGAGAAAACAGTACAAGTACATAAATTATTAGGAGGATCCGAAGATCAAGTTTTTAATACTGTTGTAAGTTAAATTACAGGACCCCATTAAGTATTAGTTATAATGTTCTTTCTTCAGGTTTGGCAGTATCAATCACATTTTCAATCAAACAGTGTTGTGATGTCTCTAGCAACAAGCAAGCTGACAATATCAAACAACATATCCAGTGGATATGTAGTCGCTGCTTTTGCAGACAACTCCATTCACTATTTGTATCGTGATACTCTAAAACCTTTAGCAAATTCGGTACTGACAGTAAATCAGCGTCACGGAGATGAACATTGTAACAAATACATGAAGATATCAACGAGAATTTCTCATATAGATATGTCCTGGCTGGGCAATATTTTAGTGATTATCGATAGTGATAGTTATTTGCACTTATTTAAATTACCACCTCAATTAGATAGTTCTACCCCAGTGACAGTACCGTATGCTACGACCATTTTAGAATACTGCATGATGACTGGACTAGACTGGTTGGATTTATTGCTTGTTTTACGTCCCGGTATGCTGGATGCTGTATGTGACAGACTTACTGAAAGTTTCAATAGGCAATCAAATCCCATACAACAGTTTTTCTATGTACAATATTTGTGCATCAAAATGTCTCTTTATAGGTAAGTAGTTTATAGAGTTATGTTTTTCAACCTTATGTATAAACCCAGCCTCGTAATAGTTCATCTAGCCAAAACTTAAGTTAATATCTTAATAATATAAATAATGAACCGAAAAATATTTTATTCGGAGAAAACCTTAATGACTAGAATAAACTACAGATTAGAGATTACTATGTACGAAAATTTTGATAATACAAAATGCTAAAATTAGTACTTTTTAATAATTCAACCACTTGCAAACATTGAAGAGTATCCGCATTAATCACAGTAATTGACTAATTTGTATTAGTGGACACATCTGCTACAGTTTCCTATTATCCAATTATCAGTAAGAGCAAAAGTAGTCCAGCAATTTTAGGTTTAAAACGGCCACAACCTAGAAAATATTTTTATATGGCTGAAAATTAGTGTGGTTCTATTTGGTGTACTTAACAATAGAGTCCATTAGTGTAACGACGAAATCAGAGCACGAAATTTAAAACTATCCTAAACGAATAGTTGGATAAAATTTTTCAATGCATTTTAAATGGAGCTTAGATGACCTTGCACTTCACATTCTATTTTTACCTTCCATCCTGATTTCTTAACATTAAATCAATATATGGCGATTACTATGAAGCTTTTTTTCAGTGTTTGTCTTGTAAAAGCATCTATTTATGCAGTCATTTTGTTCAAAACTAAAATTCAACAAACTACCGCAATTTACGGCGGGAGCATGTCGGTGCTAGAACTGGCGAAGTAGATTCTTTAAATCTTCCGTAAAGAAGTCGTTAACAACACTAATTTTTAACACTTTCTATTCCATTTTACACTTTAAAAATAAATAAATTCTTAAACCCCCTATTAAATAGATTAAACAATAACCCGGAGAAATAAACAACTTAACCTCAAACCATGTCCAGCAAACGTCAAAATAACCTCCTATGTTAATGGTCTGGTCTCAACATATACCTATTACATTAATACAAACAACTCCCCATTCCTTGCATGTGCAAAAAGCGTCGTAGAGAAAAGGCGATAGAAATAGTATATTCCACTTCGTAGTTTACATTTGTTAGATGCATACCAAGCATGCGCAAGTATGTACGTTCGGTGGACGGTTGCGACTTATGCAGATTTTGTATACATCTGTCTCTTAATGTCTACGACGCTTTCGGTGCGTAATGCAGACCCACTGGGTCTCAACAAGACGTACGAAATATTTCTGAAATTAAGTTGTATTTTAAGTTGTTTTTGAAAATGTACCTAGCAGCTGGAAAGAGCAGCATATATGTCACTTTCAGAATCCCTGTTAAGAAATGCTCTGAATTGAAATAATCAGTGTTTAATATCTTTGCCACATAAGAGCTCCATGATAAGAATCTTTAAGTAGGATAGTAACATAACCTAACTAATGGACTATATACAGGGTGAGTCAGGAGGAGAAGGAAATATTTTAGAAGTGATAGTATCGACAATTCCGAATAAAAAAGTTTATATGAACATGGTTATTATTCTTAATAGTATCGGAGATACAGCTTTTTGAAAATAACTGATCAAGTTGCTTCTGTATGGTGCCATTTTTAATATCTTTATTGGTCCTATTATCATTGTCAATCGCCTAACAGGCGAAAGATACCTACAATTGTTACAAAATGACTTGGAAAGACTTATGGATGCTATTCCTTTGGCCACTTACTTCTCGTATAGTGGACTCAGTATCTCAACGAAACCTTCCCTGGGCGATGGATTGGTCGTGGTGGTCCGACTCATTGGCCCCCACGATCTCCGGATTTAACGCCCTTAGAATATTGTTTATGAGGATGGTTGAAAATGGTAGTTTACAAAACAAAGTCAGATACACGAGATAAATTGATTTCTCGCATTTTGGATGCCACTACTCGCATAAGCGCCCAGGAAAATTGCACTCAGAGAATCAATCTTAGAAAGCGAGTTGACAAGTGTATTGAAGTTCAAGCTTTAATTTTTGCGCATTTGCGGCGAGCGTAACAGTTCATTAGTTTTATTTAACAAAATTCAAACAGCTGTATCTCCGAAACTATTAGGAATAATAACCATGTTCATATAAACTTTTTTATTCGAAATGGTCGATACTATCACCTGCCAAAATATTTCCCTCTCCTCCTGACTCACCCTGTATATCCAATCTCCTAACCTACATATGTGAACTTCCTGGAATAATAATATAATAATAACTATAAATTTATTTCCGGTGAGGGTATACAACCATATTTACGTGTATCTTTTAGATACCTCAATAATATTGATAGTTTTGTAATTTATATGAATAATATCAATGTGATAGTACCGATATTTTGGCAACATCGATGTTTACAAAGATAATATGTATTGATAAAATATCAGCAGTAGTGATGTGATCTCGATAACATTTTTTCTTTACTCACATTAACATTTTATTTCCTTTAGTTAATGCTACTAACTAGGGCTGCCAGATGTTATCGATATATCGTTTTATATCGATAAGTGATATTGGAAAAACCGATTATCGATATTATCGTAATTATCGATAATATCAGAAAAATCAATATAATCTCATTATCGATATAATCTCATTATCGACATTCGATATTTTTTCTAAATACTTGCAGCCCTAGTGGACACCCAGGGAGATGGCAATTTTGACAATCTTGAAACGGCCTATTAACTTTATTAAAAAATAATGCATGTCGGGGCGGTCACTGAAACACATCCTGAACGTAAGAAAATATGTAATTTTTCTAAAATATTTTGACAGTTGAGTGTTTCAACACACTTGCTGCAACACCAGGTACTATGGAGCTTAGACATAAGCTACTCTAAATGATACCGTGTGGCATTCTCTTTCATTTGGGCCCTGTTTAATAGTCATGATCCCAACCTTCTGCTTGTAATGTAAATTACAGTGCTGATCCGCACTTATCCAGTGTTCTAGGAGTTCAAGCACCTGAAATTCCAGGAAGCCGACGGAGAAAATTACTGGACTTTGGGTATATTGTTAAACACACCAAATAGGACAATACTGTGCCAATTTTCAGCCATACTAAAATTTTCTCTAAATTAAATTCTAAAATTCCTGGACTTTAAGTCCCCATTGAGGCAACAGGCAAGCATTTAAAAAGAATTATTAAAATTTGTGCATTTTTACGGGAGTTATCATAAACCAAATAGAGTCCATTTTAGAGTGTAAGTAGGAAAAAAATTAACAAACACTGCAGTACATCACCAATCCTCCTCAACATATACCTGGACTCGGCTCTGGTACACTGTCGGAACAAAAATGTAGAAGTGAGTATCCTGACTGATGACACCACACTTCACGTTACACAGATGATCAGATAGTGCTGTCTCAGAATCGGGAAGATGTTGATTACATGACAAGAATGCTGGGTGAGGAACATAGGAAGTGGGGGCTAAGCATTGATATCCAAACAAACAAGTGAATATCTGTATGTGGAAAGTTGTACCGGGTGTCCAACTAAGAAAGGATGCGGCCATATCTAAGAAACCGTTCATGGTACAGCTATGAGAAAGAAAAAATAATAATAAAAGTGTCCAAGAGAAATCGCTGGAAATTATTTTCAAGTTTCTAAGTTTGCTGCTAGAGGGCGTAATAGTCATAGTCGACAAACAACATGGTTTTCTCTAAAATATACTCGGCTAAAGTAGATCAAAAATACGAATATTGAATAGCAGGGGGGGGGGGGGGGGGGGGGGAACGATTGATTGTGAAGATGCTTGTAACTTTGGTTTGGTTCAACATAATTTGGCAAACTTGGTCTCGTTGAAAAGAGCTCTCTTCTCTCTTCAGTTAATTATATGCTTTTATGAGCTAGGTTCTTTTAGTTTTGTAGTGATCGCTAGGGGGCGCTGTTTGAAAGACCAGCAAACTTTTAAAAATTTCTTGAAAATTTTAAATGGAATGATTTAATAATCATAACCTAGTTAAGAAGAGGATAGAATGATGAAAGGAATAGTGAAAATCGCGCATTGATATCTTTTTTCTAACCGGAGATATAAACAAATTAGTGTTAGGTTTGGGAGGATGGGGACAAAAATTGTTGGTAACGCCCGGTTCAACATTTGCAATTATTGTGTAGTAGTGCTAAACTTGTGTATGCTTTGATGCCAATATAAAAATTATACAAATAAGATAAAATAGCTTTTACTAGTTTGAAGAAAGTCTCCCATTTTCCGAAAATTTAAGACATTTGTAGATATCAAACACTTGACATTGTGCTGAATCTTTCTGTGTCAACACCAACTTGTTTTATAAATATATTGCGCACACAGTGGTTGGATCAGTAACTTTGGCGTAAATTCACTATGAATTCTTAATGAGTTAACCTCACACGCCAAAAGACAGTTTCACAGCACACCCCTGAGGACGCTGACTTTTTCAGCGAAATATGTGTCGAGTTTAATGACTGTGTCACTGTCTTTTGGCGTGTGGTGTTATCTTTTTCAGAATTCTTAATAAATATTGCAATTTACAAGAGTATATTTTAATACCTAAATAATAGGTTTTTGCTTTAAAAAATGGTAATTTCTACATTTAAAACGGCCACGAAGAAGCAACATATAATTTTAATGATTATGATATTTTCAAAATGTCTTTTATATTCGGTGGCACGTATAAAGGTTAATAGTAATTAACCCATCCTCCCGCCCCTAAAACTCTTATCCATATCTCGGGTTAGAAAAAAGATATCAATGTGCGGTTTTCACTGTTTCTCTCGTTATGTTGTCCTCTTTTTAATTAATTTATAATTATTATACCGTTCCATTTAAAATTTTCAAGAAAATCTGAAAAGTTTGCTGATCTTTCAAACAACGCCCTCTAGCGATCACTACAGAACAAAAATGACTTAAATTATAAAAGTATCTGATTAAAGGAAGATAGCTCTTTTCAACGAGACTAAGTTTGTTAAATTCGGTTGAATCAAACCGAAGTTTCAAGAATCTCCACAACCAGATGCTCCTCTTCCCCCTTCGCTGCTATTTGATTAGTTAGAGCAGGAAGTGGTAAACCAAAATTATACAAAATATAATATTAAAGGTTGCAATATTCGTATTTTTGATCTACTTTATCTAGGTATATTTTAGAGAAAACTATGTTTTTTTGTCGACTATGACTATTCCGCCCTCTAGCAGCAAACTTAGAAACTGGAAAATAATTTCCAGCGATTTCTCTTGGCCACTTTTACTATTATTTTTTCTTTCCCATAGCTATACTATGAATGGTTCCTTAGATATGGCTGGTATCCTTTCTTACTTGGACACTTGATACAAGAGAACTATGAATGAATAATGGCGACACCTTCAAATCGTGCATTACCTACGCATTGCTTGAAAACTGCTCTAAACTGTGGTCAAAGAATAACAAAAAGGAAACCAAATGCACATCTTCAAAGCTGTAATTGAAACCACCCTTTCTTATGGATATGAAGGTGGCAGATTGACAAGAGTTCGGAAAAGAAGATTCAAAAGAAATGGACTCTCTCAGAAGAGCAACGGCATTAAGACTGCAACATATCGCAAAAGAAATGTGAATAGAAACTACCATCATAGTTAGTAAAAGAAATACAGAGGAAACAGTTTATTTGGTATAGCCTCATGAGTAAGATAGAAGATGAAAGAATGTCCAAGATCTTAATGAACTGGAAACCAGACGAGAGAAGAAGACGAAGAGAGTGCCCTAGATGTAATGTCATAATGAATAGCAGCCCACTAGCTTACGTGAACTGATGCCAAACAAGCATGCACTTGTTCACTGTTACGTATTTCGATGTCTCAATAAGTACAATTGATGCGTAATACCCATTGCAGTCATTGAATAGCTACTAGTACATTTAATTCACAACCAGATAATCGACAGTTCATGTTCTTAATGTAGATTATATAGGCCTGCAAAATATCAAAACTAAAATATTCTCGAGTTCACGAAATATTAACATGCCTACTTATTTCTAGGTTGAATGCCCAAGGACAAAACAAAGCGAATGATCTGAACCATTATTTGATGCTCCATGGTATATCAACAGCATTTAAAAGTTTATTGCGTCCTAGTGAAATGAGCAGCCACGAAAAAAGTCCTGCAGATTCTTTAACAAGTATAAATACCAAATTTTATGCTGAATTATTATCAAACCTATAATGGTTTTGTTTAGATGTGATAGCAGAAGGACAAAATGACGTAGACAAAGTTCTTATTCATTTAGAAGCAAAAGAATTCACCGTGGATCCTAAAATGTTGCCAAGCCTTCAACAGCTTATACAGTGGGTTGCAGATTTGGCATTAAATCTCCTTATTAAGTTACCAGATAGTCGTCCGTCGACAGGGAAGCATTATGAGCTTCTGAGGGACACAAAAGCTCTAAATACTTTGCGAGAAATGCTGGTGCTCATTAGAATTTGGGGTCTGCTTAGGCCAGCCTGCTTACCTGTTTTTACTAAATCTGATGTAGGCTTGGATGTTTTAGCTCACATTTTTAGATTGCTCAGTCGTTTAGTGCAGAACATTAATGAACCTGATGATACTCTAATAGGTAAGTTCCTGTCCAATCACTCTGGTGATTGTTAACTATAGTATATTGTTTATTAAAGATGAATGCTGCTTGTTGACCAGTCAAGTGCAGGTACAACCAATGCAAGAAACCAACAACCGAGTTGTACTGGCTTCTCCACAGCTAGCGTCACAAGTGCTTCCATTGCATGTAAGTTCTTATTTTGTAACGGTATTATTAAACGACTGGTGCATTTGGCAAATATTCATGACTTGCAAATCTTGCCATATCATGTGAGTGGTCTACTTGTACAGTTACATTGCTTTATTGCAAGGCTACTTTTTGTTCAGTATAATTTAATCGAAGTTTGGTTGTAATTTAAGTCGGTGTGTCGTGAAACTTTTTCAGTACAGTTATCGCTCAGTCGTTTGAGCCCACCTTAATAATTTGTAGTTTTCTTTTATTAGTAATTTTCTGTTTAGTTGGAATTTAATAATGAACCTGAGTATCTGACAAGTATGGTAGAAACTACGGTGGAACAGAAAATTGATTCTATTAGACATTTATATTTGGGAAGATGCCCAAGAATGGTTATACAATGTGTTCGATGTGGTGGCGCGGCAGGCACTATTCCTATCACTAGGACAGCTGAGATTCGTGCATGGGATCAACGGTGGACAAGGGCCTGTTTGTAAGTTAATTTGTTGAATTATTTAAGATTCAAAAATACACATTTTGATGGTTGTCCATTCGTTCATACAACATTTAAAACGTTTATCAGAGTAAAGCAATTAATTGGGAAAAGTTCATCAAAAAACCAGTGACTGCTATTGCCAGGCAGCACAGGGTATGTTACACTTGAAAACTTTTTCACCAAATCGCATAACAGGCGTATCGGAGAATGTTGCATTATGTGGACAACTATACAGGGTGATTTTTTGACAGTCTATTAGAAGTATCTGGAGAACTAAAAAAGATATTGATTTGAAATTTTGGCTGTGAACGTAATTGGGTCGGATCTATTTAATGAAAATATTTTCAAAATGGTGGCATTTCCGGAAATACCGAAAGTTGACACCAACTTTGTTATCTTAAATGGAATGCTACCATTTTCTATTTTTTTTTAGATTCCACAGAAAATTTTAATGTCAATTCAATAAAGGTTCGATATGTCTAAAATTAATATTTTCGAAGATATAAATTTTTTTCTCAATATTTTGACAGTTGCGGTAGATTATGTAAAAATTAATATCTCGATAACGTCTAGTAGTAAGGTGTTCAATTTTTTATGGTGGCAAGACGAGGTGTTGGAATTACTAATCAGGCAAACAAATTTTCAAAATCTATTACATAAAATTTGCTAATCAACGACATATGTTGATCGCACAAAAATAGCAAAAAGTCATTTTTCTTAAATAGAATGATAACATTTTCAATTGTTTTTTAGATTCCACGGAAAATTTTAATGTTAATTCTATAAAGGTTCCCTATGTCTAAAATTAATATTTTCGGAGATATGAATTTTTTTCCAATACCTATTTTGACAGTTGTGGTAGATTATGTAAAAATTATTATCTCGATAACGTTTAGCAGTAAGATGTTCGATTTTCTATGGTGGCAAGACGAGGTGTTGGAATTACTAATCAGGCAAACACATTTTCAAAATCTATTACATAAAATTTTCTAATCAACGACATATGTTGATCACACATAAGTAGCAAAAAGTCATTTTTCTTAGATAGAATACCATTTTCAATTTTTTTTAGATTCCATGGAGAATTTTAATGTTAATTCAGTAAAGGTTCGCTATGTCCAAAATCAATATTTTCGGATATAATTTTTTTTTTCAATACATACCTATTTTGAAAGTTGTGGTAGATTATGTAAAAATTAATATCTTGCAGTAAGATGTTCGATTTTTTATGGTGGCAAGACGAGGTGTTGGAATTACTAATTTACTACATAATTACAAATTTTCAAAATATACTACATAAAATTTTCTAATCAACGACATATTTATATGTTGATCACACAAAAGTAGCAAAAAGTCATTTTTCTTAAATTGAATGATAATGATACCTATTTAAAGAAACCAATTAAAAAAGTGAAAAAATGCGCATTTAACAATGTATGGTGTTTCTCTACCTAAAATGAATAGTATTTTAGATATTTGCTGTTTTCTTATTTCATCGATCAAAATTGAAGAGCGCCGCCTTCTAGTAAGTAGACCTTGGCTTGTAGACAAAACAAAATATTATAAGCCTACAAATGCTGTAGCAATTCTTTCCACCAATTCATCCCTGTTGTTGAGTGGATATTGATACACTATATCCTTTATACTGCCCCAAAGATAAAAATCCAACGGTGTAATGTCTGGAGACCTGGCAGGTCAGGTCAGGTCAACTCCATGGACCCAAACTCCATATCCATCTATCTTCAAACATCTGGTACAATTCGTTAGTAACTGCTGCAGAACAATGACGTGGCGCCCAATCTAGTAGCTATCTAAAATACTATTCATTTTGGGTAGGGAAACACCATACATTGTTAAATGCGCATTTTTTCACTTTTTTTAATTGGTTTCTTTAAATAGGTATCATTAAATTTAAGAAAAATGACTCTTTGCTACTTATGTGTGATCAACATATGTCGTTGATTTAGAAAATTTTATGTAATAGATTTTGAAAACTTGTTTGCCTGATTAGTAATTCCAACACCTCGTCTTGCCACCATAAAAAATCGAACATCTTACTGCTAGACGTTATAGAGATATTAATTTTTACATAATCTACCACAACTGTCAAAATAGGTATTAGAAAAAATTCATATCTCCGAAAATATTAATTTTAGACATAGCGAACCTTTACTGAATTAACATTAGAATTTTCCGTGGAATCTAAAAAACAATTGAAAATGGTATCATTCTTTAAGAATAATGACTTTTTGCTACTTTTGTACGATCAACATATGTCGTTGATTAGAAAATTTTATGTAATAAATTTTGAAAATTTGTTTGCCTGATTAGTAATTCCAACACCTCGTCTTGCCACCATAAAAAATCGAACATCTTACTTCTAGACGTTATCGAGATATTAATTTTTACATAATCTACCACAACTGTCAAAATATTGAGAAAAAAATTTATATCTCCGAAAATATTAATTTTAGACATAGTGAACCTTTACTGAATTGACATTAAAATTTTCTGTGGAATCTAAAAAAAATAGAAAATAGTAGCATTCCATTTAAAATAACAAAGTTGGTGTCAACTTCCGGTATTTCCGGAAATGCCACCATTTTGAAAATATTTTCATTAAATAGATCCGACCCAATTTCGGCCACAGCCAAAATTTCAAATCAATATCTCTTTTAGTTCTCCAGATACTTCTAATAGACGGTCAAAAAAAATCACCCTGTATATTCATATTCGATTTGTGCATTTAGAAATCGGTAGAAATCCATGATGAAATAGAAAATTACTATGCGTACTACCAATAAGTATAAAAATTATTTTATTAATAATTTTTATACTTATTGGTAGTACGCATAGTAATTTTCTATTTCATTTAGAAATCGTTTCTTCTTTGTATTCTATAATTGTTTTTTTAGGTGTGGTGGACTTTGGAGGACACAGATATATGCGGCATAAATGTTTTAGTACAGCAACAGTTTGCTTGTACATATGTGACCTGATCAGACCTACATATATGAATTAAATTGAGATACCCAAATTAAACACTGCACGAACTTTTGACAAACTTTTTCAGATATAAATTAAGTGAAATTAGTACTTCATAACAATTGCTCACAAACAAAATTAGAAATTGTAAATATATCCAAATACATTGGTGGTAACTTAGAGATCTAACAACAATAATTGGTTTCTGTTCATTTGTGATGAATTATTTCCTTTTCGTTGAATTAATAATATACTTCGCGTACTACTTCAATTCTATCAATTTATTAGAATCTAATATATTGATAGAATTGAAGTACGAGCCCAGTCGCACATGAATTGGGCCAAAGGTAATGTGTGGCTCAATTTTATTTTTCTAATTATAAATGTATTAAATTTAAATTAGTTCAATAACGATAACTACTATTATATTATAGCCTTTAATACTAACAATAAATCAGCTATAGTTATTATATGTTCAAACTGCAAAATGTGTAAACATACAAAAAAGAAAATTATGCCTGGCGCATACCAATTGGACCAAGGTAACAGCGGATGTTACCACTGAGTAAAGTCTCTCTTTCTTTGTAAGACAGCGTCAATTCTTCTTGGCATCGTGTCTACTAACGCCTTACAATGATATGGCTGGAAATTATTCCAAATCTCCTGAATCTTTAGCTTCAGTTCAGGGACGGTGCGAACTGGAGAAGTTCGGAGCGCTTTTTTTATTTCATGCCACAGCGTCTCAATAAGAGACAGATCGGGACTGTTCGAAGGCCATTTCAGTACAGGAATATTCATTTCATGTAACCAGGATGTTATAGTTTTGGCGGTGTGGCAGCTTGCGCCATCCTGTTGAAATATGAATTCGCTTTCTGGTGACTTTATCTCATTGATGGAAGGCAACAGATCTTCCTGCAAGATATCCCTGTATTTTGCGGCATTTACAGTACCATTGATAAAACGAAGTCGCCCAACTCCTTGTGAGGACATACAACCCCATACCATTACAGATGCTGGAAATTTCACTTTCCTTTTGAGGCAGTTTCTATGATATGCTTCACCTGGCATCCGGATGACTCTGCTTCGTGTGTCACCAACACACACCTCGAACTTCAATTTGTCACTCCATATTACTGAATCCCATTGATGCTGGGTCCAGTGTCTGTGCTCTTTTGCCCATAAAATGCGGTTTCGCCTTTGTTTTTCCGAGAGAAGAGGCTTTTCCTTCGCCTAGCATAAATAAACGAATAAACATAAATTTACATCTCTTAAAAGTTTACCTTGTAAAATCCATATCCCATTTTCTTTAGGTTCCTCAAGCACGTATCTTTCGAAATTCGTCTGCCAATCTTATCTGACCATTTGGAGGCCAATTCTCGTGAGGAAGCACGACAATCCTCTTTAACAAGCACCCGAAGAGCTCACAGGGCTCTGTTAGTAATTTTCGAAACTCGGCCGTGTTTTTGTCTCAACACTGCCGGTTTTTTTGAACTGTGATAGTATATTTCTTACTGTTCCTTGAGGAATATTAAAATTTGATGCAATTTTGTGTCCAGAAAATCCATTAACAATGATGGAATTCCGCAGATCTTGGGATAACGCCTTTCCACGAACCATATTGACAGCTAACTAAGTTCAAATGCCATTATTACGGTTTCAAATTGTTTTTCCAGGGCACATTTGATAAATAATTTCCCACAAATCAAAAAGAGTCGGATTCTGTTGGCTAAATAAACATGTATTTCTCCTCTCTAATAATGGTCCAATTGATATGCGCCAAACACAATTTTCCTTTTTGTATGATGTTTATTCATTTTGCAGTTTGAACATGTAATAACTATAGTTGATTTGCTGTTAGCATTATAGGGTATCATATAATACTAGTTGTAGTTATTGAACTCATTTGTATTTAATACATTTATAATTAGAAAAATGAAATTGAGCTACACATTTTTTTTGGTCCAATTCATGTGCGTCTGGGCTCATAGTACGCGAAGTAATGCCTCTGGAATTTAGCAAACATTATTTTTTCTATTTCCTATATTAGTTTCCCCAGTCTTGATCGGGAGAATATTCTTGATAAAAATCGTTAATAATTAATTTTCTTTTATGTGTAAAATGATTATTATTCATCATCTTAGATTTATTCATCAGTCTGTCATGTGCATGCAGTCTTAGTTGGCTTTCATCGTCCAGTGACCGTTGTAATTATATAATTTTTTAATATACGATTATTTTACTATGGTTGTTTTTTAAGCTTTTCACTGAAAGACGTATGCGGAGTGGAGTACCTTCTGTACTTATACTCTTATGTTTTAAAAACAATACTTTCTGGGCAGTGGAAGTAATTGCAGGCCCGCAGTGTATCACACATTCCAGTTTACTTCAAACCAGTACCGTAGCCGTGCCATACTAGAAACTTGCTGATATCCACAAAGCACTTTCTCATTGGACAGGTGCAGTTGCACTAGTGCATGAGTAACTTGGCAATGGACGAAACGAAGAGAAGCTTGTTCTTGTTGGTATTGTATATTCTGTATTGCCATAAGGAACAAGGCAAAACAAGGAATCCAGAAATTAAATACTTCAGCTGTTGAAATTGGTTAAATATTTGTCCGTGTTGAGACCCGGCTCGGCTAATGTGAAGACAGGCATATACTCGCATGCATTGCTATACTGCCATACATAGGTCCAGTACCATGCCGTTCTAAAATGACAGCTGTGTATGGCCGTAGCCGTACTGTCTGAAGTCATAGATTTAATACAAAGCATTATCGCATGGCCTGGTATGGTGACTGCTTACGGCCACAAATCGTATTGTGTGAAAGAGGGCAAATTGTGTTGACAAATTCCAACATTGTTGATAAACGGTTTTACAACACAAAGCATCGTTCGTAGCAAAGTAGGTAATGTCAAGAAAATGTCCACTTTGAGAACTGGCCGAGAAAAGAACAAGAAATTGTTCGGAGCTCAAAAATTGAAATACTTCTATCAATTGCAAATCGTACTTTAAAAACATATGGTCAAAAATACTAGTCCAAATCCCAAATCCAAATCCCAGAAAACTGTGTTATACCGTTGATTGAGAAGGACTTTTTGTCATCGCTTCCAGTTAAGAAATTGCCTTTCCTGAGAACTGTTCTCTGAAAATGGTGAACCTCCGAAAGGAGTTGTCTCCTTATGGAATGGCACATCCGATGTGAGCAATTTATAATTAAGGGCTTAAAACGTAATGGTTCTTTAACGGACATTTTACACTTAGGTTGGATGCCATTGCTGACTGCTCCAGCTTGGTAGAACTAAGAATCCTTCAGTTTAGGAAAAAAGTATATTGAAAATTTAGTGAAGTTTATAAAATCGGAATTTGGACTTTAAGAAATCTGAGACTTTTATTTAAGAAGACCCTCTTAATCGAATTTATAACTTTTAGTACTGTAAGATCAAGCACAAATAGAATACATGTAGTTCGTACCACGTAAAAATTTTGATTACGTGCCGTGCTAAGAGAAAAATATGCAATTAGAAAAACGGGATAGCAGAGAGCTAAAATGCGCGCTTTCTGTGACGTCAAAGGCCTATCCATTGCACCCTCTTGTAACGCGTCTCCCAGAAAAGAATGGGGAGGAATCGAGGAATGAGCGATGGCCTAGGGTGTTAAAGAATCAGGGGCGGCTCCTCAATAAGTGCGCTCGTGCGCGCGCACTGCCTACAAAAATATGTTTTTAACCTTTTTTGATAAGGTTCAAATCTTATAATTACAAACTAATAAGTTTAAAACTTTTTGTTTCTCCAGCGTTTAGCTATCGCAATATTATATTAATTATTATGCGAGATAATAAATAATACGCGCTCTAGCATCCCGCGTCGTTTGTTTCAAAATGCCTAGCACACACGCAGCCAGCCGTCTGAGTACTGTGAGGTGTGGATCTGTTCGGCACTCTAGGCAAATGCACATTCGATATGGGAGAGAGATCGGCCCGACTCGGGAAACTTTTGTCGTATGTGCTTTTAGGTGGACTGAGAGCGCTGTTTGAGTACACACTTGGTAACTTAAAATTTAAAACTTACAGTTGGGCGAAGCATATACAGCGGAGTTGGTACTTCTGCGGCGTTGTTTATTGTTTTTGTTTACCATATTTAGGTTAGGTCTGATATTGGCTCATTGCTTTGCTTATAACGTGAGTAATTAGCTGTATTATTCATGAGCATTTTACGCGGTCTGCAGTGTTATTGTATCAGTCGAGGCCCTACTCGGAAAATTTTAAGAGAAGTGTAATATATATGTCCATTCAAATATTTAATAAGCTACCTGCATCAATTTCATCAATTTCAACTTTTTTAATGTTCAAGGCTTCTTTAAAAAGATTATTGCTTGATAAGTTGTACTATAGTGTAGATGATTTTCTCGGGGGTTGAGAGTGTTGTACCCCGGTTTCCTCATGTGAGGTTTTGATATATTTTATATATTTTTTTCTTTGTTTTGTTTTGCGATTTATTTTGTTTGATATGTTATGTGTTCTATCTATGTATTCTGTATTGTGTTTTCTGTCTATGACGGGCTAAATAAATGATTTGATTTGATTTTGATATTATTTTTAAATATTGAAATTTCCAATAGCATGGCTAGTGGTAGTGGTTTGGTTCAAGTGAACACTTAAACATTGTGGAGCGAACTTTAACAAAGTGGTCGCCTGATTTTTCCATTTTTCAAAATTATTGGGTTGTAATACACCATTCAGTTAAAAATGAATATTTTAACTAAATATAGACTTTTGACGAAAAACTTAAAATAAAATGAAATGGATGTCCTAAGCCTGTGCAAAGTATCAAATGCTTTTCGAAAGGTCGCGGTAAAAGTTGTGTACGAAAGTTTAACTTTTTGGATTTGGGCTTTTCGTCAAATATTGCAGTGAGTGAAATTTCTTGTTTGAAAATGTTTTAAAATGGCTTCTAAAGCACTTCATTTATAAAACTAGGGGGAAGAAACTGCCAGACCCCCCCCAACCCCTGAGCGGTGATTTCATTCCAGAGCACTGCCAAGTTCTAAAGTCAGGAGCCGCCACTGTAAAGAATCAGTTTACGTTAGGGATGTGCTGGAGACAGATTTATTAAAATACCGGATACCGAATATTTGGTCTTGCGCATATACCGAATAATGAATATTCCTACAATCGTCAAATATTATTCTGCACCGAATAAAGTGTGCGAAATGCAGTGTACACCTGTGTTTGACGAGGAAATCAAATTGTTTTATTAAATATACAAAATAAAACATAGTTTGCATTTTTTGTTTTATGAAAATTTCCAATTTTACCCTCGATTTTACCTATCATCTGCAACCGTTCGTTCACAAATGGTGACATGTTATAACTCAAGAATGGTACTTTTTGGAAAAATGGTACCTGCTCTAAAAATCATAAAAAAGTCAAATCTCCTGTATACCAAAAATCAAAATTTTATCTTTAAAAATGAAAATGCACGAGTGAAAGGGTTAACATAAAAAGTAAAAGCGCTAATAAAGGTCTAAAACGCTATTGAACATAAATTTCGTATTTGTGTAATCAACAGCAAACCATATTATCTGCGTGTGTCGTCACGGAATCACAGAACACTGACATCTGTGTTGGAGGTCAGTGCCGCAGAATATTCTGCACCGAATATTCCGTACTGAATAATGAATTTTCAATGCAGCCGAATAATATTCGGCCGGAACTGAACAATCAGAAAACATGCCAAATACACCGAATTCCGAACATTCGGCACATCCCTAGTTGGCACATATGAAAATCCCTACTTAATCTGTCGGGCCCTGAACGTCACAGCATTATCCAAATACTGCGTTGCAAGCATGATGCACGTTTCATATTTAATTATGACGAAAATGAGTCTCAAATATAAAAAGTTGAGGAATTTGTTTCGGATGATTACAAAACTCGCTCGTGTTGTAAACTTCATCCTCGGTAATAATAGCGTTCATTATAAACTCGTGTATAATATACTATTACAGAATGAAGATACAAGGTCAAACAAAAAAGTTATAGCCAAAAAACGAAAACGCAATTTTTCAGTTTTCACGAGAACGATTCAGAATATCTCGATTTTCTTTTGAGGACATTAGTCAGCAAATATTTGGCAACTTTGCCGAATTTAAACCTAGGGTCTAGCTGTTAAGATAACAGAGATCCCCATGTTGCACACCGAATTTCAGACAGCCTGTATATGAATCAGGCCGGGGACCTCCAGATTTCATTGCAAAAACGATACGCCATCCTAAGCGATGTCGATATAACCGGTTTCGACTGTACAACAATATTATTTTTAAGCAAATTGAATTGGGATAAAAAAAAATTAATAAAAAGAAGCGAGTAACGCTACTGCCCCTTGCGAGTTCCAATAAGACAACAAACCAAAAACAAAGTCCGGCAGCCACAGCGAGAGCCCATTAACTATGCTGTGACCCTTAGCAATTTATAGATCCAGTGCTTTCAAGATAATGACATTGCAAGTGCGTAGTCGACTTGGCTGGAATTTTTTCCTGGTTTTGCTAATACTCGAGTGGGAAACTAGGTACTACCAATGAGGTCATGTAGTAGAAGAGCACTCGTATAATTATGATCGATTAATCATAAGTTATACTCCTGAGCTGAGCAGTCTAGCCGCTTCCTGTCACAGAAGAAAATTATTACGAGCCATGAGCCATCATACTAAGTACAAATTTATTAAAAACTTTTAACAATACTGAATATATAATATACGATTCTATTATCTATACTTTTAATATAAAAAAAGTGGAATGAAAATTTTTAAAGCATCAAACCCGAAATAAAAATAATTGCATAATAATAAATAGTACATAATATAAATGCATTTAATACATCTCTAATATATTAACCTGACATGACTAAACGAACAAAATCTTCGTAATTAACATTTCCCTGAGAATCTTCTTGACCTTGGAGAAGTTGTTCAACCTAAAATTATGCACGAAGTCAATTGCACCAGCTGTAAAATATAACACTAATTTACCTCATCATCAGTCAATTTTTCACCTAACGTAGTCAATAGATGGCGAAGTTCAGCAGAGCTAATATAACCATTTCCGTCTTTGTCAAAATGACGTAAACCCTCTATGAAATCATCGGCAGTATGTGCACTGCGCGATTTTGAAATCTGCTGTAAAATTAAAACATCACAGCAAATATGTTAGAAGTTTTTCAATACAGTGGAAGTCATTTATAGCGACGTCGCTTATAAAGACAAGTTGCTTATAACGACCGAACCCTAGAGACTTGGTTGGATTTCTATATCCGGCAACGCTTTCGGAGTCGTGTATAACGTCGTCGGTTATAACGACGAAGTCGCTTATAACACCCTGCTGAGCTATGAGCCGGGCCGGATTTAACGACGTGCGGACGAGAAAAGTCACTGCCGCGTTTATCGAATGTTCCAATTGGTCGGTTTGTAACCAACCGGAAATCCCGATATAGAAATGCAACAATAACGATATTCTTTGCTGTACATGTGTTTAATTAAATTGTGAACTATACAAATAAAAACACGACTGGTACGTATGCACAGTTTAGTAAATTGTAATGAAAAAATTTGCCAACATTTTACAATTTTATATCATGGCAACACCAGCCTTAAAAAACTATTTTCTACAATCGAATAAACAAACAAAAATCACCGATTAAAAAAAAATAATTTTCGCGTATGTACCTAAACCTAACCTGCGTATGTTTTCATGTGCCTCATTTTTTATTTATTTTTTTGGGAGTTACTAGGGCTACGGTCGACCGTCACCTAAAATTTTGTTCGACACGGTCGGGCGTGCGCATTACAGAATGTCAACACACTGCATTTTGGAAGTGTAAACAACGAAAGCTGAGATAACGCATTTTTGAAACAGACCATTTACTTGTCCTCACACCAGACATACGCATTTTTTGGAAAAGAAGACGATGTAGAAACAAGCAAAATATATCAACATCAACCCGTACGGGAGCAGAACTCGTCTAGCCGTAGGAGAACAAAATGGCAATTCTGTACCATACCGGCACACCCACCGAGACTTTGGCGGTGCTTGCCAATAACGGTAAATTTAAACGTCGTTTTACCGACGTTGCGTAATGCGCACGTCCGACCGTATTGGAACAAAATTTTAGGTGATCGCAACTCCCTTATTTTTTTCTATAAATCTGTAAGTAAATAACTTTAATGTAATGAAATGCATAGTCAAAGTTATGTAGTTTGTCTTGGTACCAAAAAAAAATCGGATGTATGTAACAACGTCCTTTTATAACGACGGGATTTGCCGGTCCCTTGGTCGTCGTTATAAGCGACTTACACTGTATTGCATATTTCGAATGTGTATGGAAAACCGTAGACCACTGGTTTCGTCCTTTTGGGACTCATCAGTACGGTGCTTTGCCCTACACACTCGAACTATGCAATATTGCTTGCTGTATATATACTTACACGCTTGGTGAAAGTATTAGCAAGAGCTAATTCTTTGCCGAATTATGGGGCGGTTATGAGTGGTACTGGACTGTTTGAACAACTACTCCTCGGGCAAATACCCCGCCAGGCATTGAATTATAGAACTAAATCCAGATTTTAGATTTAGTTCTATAATTCAATGCCTGGCGGGGTATTTGCCCGAGGAGCAGTTGTTCGAACGGTCCAGTACCACTCATCAAAGCAAATACTTTACATGTGCTTTTGCAGAATTTTTGCTCCATAAGTCATGGTTACACCTTTGGTTACACCTCTGTCTAAGTTAATTTAGAATCCAACATAAAATTTTAACAACATATCCCTTCTACACAAAGCGATGTTTGTAAACGATTTTACAGGTAAACCGAAAAGAGTCTACAGATCTATGAAGTCAGATCTCTTAAAATTAGCAGAATCTTGGTTTACTATAAAACATGGTTAGTCATTGCTAACGTGACCATTTATTTTTTTCCTCAAAACGGGACACTGAAAAATCTGGATGTCATTATCTAATTTTTAGCACTACTATGACTGGCGGTTTCGCTATGTGTGGTCAGCATCTCAGCATATTCCCGTTAAAGAAAAACATTTTTCAATTATTAACAATTATTATTAATAATTATTAACAATTATCAAGTATTGGTATTTTTATATTTTTCTGTGGAACATTTTTTAATGCATTAGAGGACGATTTCAAAAACGAATACCTAAAATTCTTGACACATTCACTTTTGTAACCAACATTGCTTTTAAGGACTGGTACTTGCAACTAAGTTTTTTCAGAAGTCCATAATCTGTTCATAAGCGAAAATACCCTCTCTTCCGGAAGTAGAACCAGGTAAACATAAAAAAATGTACTCCAAGATCATTCGAAAATATTTATGACCAGTGATGTTAAATTACCGTAATTTATATTTTTGGTAATTTATGGCGGTAATTTACGATTTTTAATTACTAATATTAATTACCGTGGTAATAAATTTGTTTTGTAAATTAACGTGGTAATTTACCGTAATAAATATTGCGTAAATTACGGTAAATTACCGCATTTTACCAGCAAATTACCGTAATTTACCAGTAAATTACCGTAATTTACCAGTGAATTACCGTAATTTACCAATAATTTAGCATTAGATGTTGGATGAAAAATGATGTCACCAAAATATAAATTTTATTTGTAAAAAACATAAACAAAATTACTATAAAATATGGTAATTTACTTCGTAATTTACTGCGTAATTTACGGTAATTTTCCCCGTACATTACGGTAACTAATTTTTGGTATTTTACGGTAAATTACGGTAAATAACCGCGGTTATTTACTGGTAATTTACCGGCTCACATCACTGTTTATGACCGAGAATGTTGTCCTAGAAGTGTTTGAATAATTCAACCCATAGATTTTCAGTTGGAGTACCTATTTGAATTATTCCATTCAATCAATTTTTCCGGTGTTATATAATTTGAAATAAGTGAACATTCATCATATCAAATACTTGTTACAGTCAATAATCCCTTCTTAATCAGTGAATCCATTAGGGACTTTTTGCACTTCTTCCCAAGCTGGTATTTTATTCAAACGGGCCCATTCAAATATCTCTGTATCTCTAACTCTTTATTGAACAAAGTCCACTGCTCCAAATATTTAAGGCTTGTTTATAAAATTCTGTAGCCGCATTTTTCACACATTCTTCAGTGCACACTCAGCCTCTTTCTTGAAGTTGTATTATTAAATTACGAACTGAGTGTGGAAGAAACTGAGTGCGTTGTTTTAAAGCTAAATTTTCTTTTAACTGATTGATTTCTTTTCTTCAATCCCAGAAATATTTTGACGGCCGGCAGCATCTCGCGCCCCGCGGAACGTGCGTTCTGCTATTGTACCAAAAGAGAAAAGATATACCTAGACTTCGCCCGCTTTCTGAAAACGGGACATTTTGGCGTCCCCAGACTTTCCTTGGGGACAACGGGACAGAGTGTTGAATAACGGGACTGTCCCGTTCAAAACGGGACGTATGGTCACGTTAGTCATTGCGCATCTTTTGGGGACCACTGGTAGTGATCTTAATGACATCAATATATGGAACTCTGCAGTGTTTTGTAGCAAACCAAATTTTCTGAAGTTGCCTGTCAGTGGAAAATTAATTTGCTGTCAAACTTTTGCAAGATTTTTCGATTACATTTCTGTTTTGATGCATTTCGCTTTAAGAATTTTAAATTACGGAAAAAATTAAAATAACAAATACGAGTTATGTTGGATTTGGAATAGAAATTGAGAAACTGAAAATTTGTGGTCTGATTTTTTGGAGGCCAGTTTTAACTTTTTCTCACAATACCTAGCTTATTTGGAACTAACCTGGTAAATGGGGAGAAAAACTTCGAAAGAAACCCTTTCATCTGGTTTATGCTGATGTGTGTACTTCTTAACATCTGATTCCGTGGGATTTTGTCCAAGAGCTCTCAAGGCATCCCCAATTTGAGCCACATGAATTTTTCCATCTCCTCGGTTATCGAAAAGTTGGAATGCCTCTTGGAATTCTATTGGAAACAATAAATTAGTTAAAAATGAAACAAATTTAGAATATACACAAACAAAATACCCTCAACGGTAGTCAAATTTAATTTTGCTGGAGGTTCGTAAAGACACATATTATTCATATGGATAAACAAGCAGCAAGTAAACTGCAGTTATACAACAGCAACTAGTGAAGCAATTACATACAATTATGGCAATACATTAACTTTCAAAATCATACCTTATAAGGAAAAAATCAACTGTATGAATCATTTAATTTTTTTGAGATCTACTTCATTCCAAATCACTACAAAGTAAATACCAATTAATTGGGAAAGCGACTTTCGAGCTTCTTTGGGGCCTCTGATAGAATTTATCATGATTTCAATTCGAACATAAAATTAATCAGAAACGTTAATCTAATAAAAAAAACTAGAAACACATTTAATTAAACCTTACAAAATTACAAAGAAATGTGGAATTGGAGGAGGGGCGACATAGCCTAGAAATATTTCTTGTAAACTCACCGGCCATCTGATCTTCTGAATAGTTCGCCTGGAATAATACAAAAGCAATTCGTATTAAATAAATCAGAACAACGAATTTATTTCAGAAAAGTACTAGGATAATGAATAAAAATTACCATTTTCATCGACTATCGAGCACAACAAACGGTTGACTAATGTTGCCTTCGTTTTGCGACGTTGCAATGTGGTGACGTCATTGAAAAACAAATCAGAATGCGGGGAATTTGAACGGCACACAAGCTGCAAGCTGTTCAGAATTTCATTTTTACTAGGCATAAAGAATTTTCAGAATCCAATTTAAGATTGGTGCAGTTTTGTAGCACATGTGTTATTTATTCACGTGTCAATTAAGGCACTTGCAACAATAAGAATAATAGCAGAGGCACCATCAAAGAAATCGTAACACTACCTATGCTACTGATTATTAATTTCTACCATTGATATAAAGTAACAAGAATTTTAAGACGCCAAAAGTTATTAACCATTTTGTACATTATACATTTGTTAGTATTTTTTAATTCGCAAAACGTATTTTTCCTTAGCGCCTTCATAAATTAATTGTAATATATAGGTAATATTATTGTTCGGGCAATTTATAACTAGGAAACATATGCATTATTTTACATTTCCTGAAATATAACAAGTACTACACCGTCTTTTATTTTCCAGGGGCACGGTCACAACAAACCATACCTAGGTACCTACCTAATTAACCTTGATATTTCAATCACTGTCATTACGTTAAAGGCAATAACCGTAAAATAATATTAGGCGCCTGCATGATGGGTAATATTCTAATATTAGTTATTTACGATGCAGGTATCGTAACATTTCATATTACGATACGAGATAAGAAAATTTTCCGATGCCAAAAAGACCGAGTTTGATAACACCCACCTAGTATTTGTATTATGAAGTTATGATGCGAAAATAGGACGTTTTATCGTCGCTTTAGAAGATTGAGGACTTCTCGTTCAACCACAGAACAGGAAGAATATTCGTTGGATGGTTTTATGTTATCTACTACTAACTAGGGCTGTGCAAAATAATCGATTAATCTACGAGTAATAATCGATTAATCAAATAGTCTTTTAAATCAAACAATCGATTCATCAAACAATCGATTAATCAAGCAATCGATTAATCAAATAATCGACTAATAGATTATATTTAGATAAGTGAAATATGTACCTACTATTCGATTATCTGTTTATACCAGACTATTCCACTCATCGTATTTTAAATCAACCAAAACTCGCCATTTCCGAACAAATTGACGTATTCCGGCGGAAAAAAGTACATGCTAAAAATTTTATCGGGGGGTACTCAATCAATAAGCTGTTAGGATTTAACAACTACATGGTTTTACAGCGTTAAAATTTCGAAGTTTCCTGGGTTGTCTAGAAATTCAATTTATTGACGAAGCCAGCGTTTGATACCGCTAATAAAATAAGGTTAGAATCATACTAGTAGCGTTAATTGACTATTCTATTCAGTCAACGCTATTAGTAAATAGGATACTTGCGCTAGTTAACGAATAAATAAATATTATAATAATAAAAATGTCTTAAGCCCATAGCACCTAATCTAAATATTATTCACTTTCCACAGCAAGAAACCCACTTTCTTGTCATTTATTTTAAGATAATTGGTAATAAAAATTAGCCGAAATTTCAAAACAGTCCCCTATATTCGAGGGCGTTCTCATTGGTGTGACGTCACGCATAAGTATCATGGCTTCCGTCAACATGGTGGTTATTTATTTACGTAATTAGTTGTCCCAGTCCTTGAGTTTTCTTTTTCTGCGACTGATTAAAAGTGTTGCAAGTGTTTTGGCTGTTATATTTCCAGTGTAATTATTGATTTGATCAACTGATAATTATGACGGAAGAAGGATATTTTGAAGCTCAGTCAGATAATTTACCGAAAATCGACTTCTTCTTGATCGCTGAATTCTTTGCTAAAGTACTTCCTATACGTCAGCTGAAATTCATGGAATAAAGGCTGAGAGGTAGGTAGGTAGGTAGGTACACTTAAATTGCATGTGCATTTTGTAATTTTTCACTGAAATTTACCGTAAAGATTAAAAAATATAAACAAAATAGCTTTGTGATGCCTAACCATGCACCTACGTTAAAAATTGTTTACAAAGAAACAACTATAATTATTCTCCCTTTTGATATTGATTAAAAGAAATAAAATTTTACAAAATTAGTTAGCAATAATAGTTGGCAATAATAGTACAGGAAGTCGACCTATAACGGATTCCTCCACAGCTCCTTTATATACTCATTTTCTAAAAGATATACTATGATACCCCTATTTACTTTTAGCAAAAATTATTTTCATTTTTACAGTGTCCCATTTCTTCTGCGTAGCATCTTACTTTGTTTATAATGCCTTTTTGAATTTAAGGGTTGTTCCACGGTAAAAATCGTAATTTTTGAAATTTTATCAACTAAAACTGAAAAACGTTAAGAGATATTGAAAAATAGCTTAAAAACTAGGATATTTACATGCATGTTTCCTGATTGATCAAAAATTACAAAAAATTGCCAATTAGGTATATCAGGTCAAGTCAGCAGTATTTTCCACTCCAGCTAGATAAAGGATTAAAAACTAGGATAGGACATGTAAGTTATTTTTCAATATCTTGTGCCGTTTCTAAGTTATAATTTATTGATAAAATGGAAAAATGGCAATATTTAACGTCAAATAACACCGAAACAGTGGGAGTTAGACCCAATGTACGGTTAACAAAGTAAGCCTTAAATTCAGCAAAGCAATAATATGATGCATTGTGTTCCATTAAAAAAAAAACAACAAAGGCGTTGCGCAAAAGAAATGGGACAGCTCGTATAAGTGAAAATAATTTTAAAGCAAATATTCTTCAAGAAATAAATGGAGGTCTTTTATATAACTTTTTCTCTAAAATTAATAGAAAGGAAGCTATGGAAGAATCAATCTTAGGTGGAGTATCCTGTATGCAGTACTCATATCATTTTACGTAAATATTTACATCAAATTTATCCTCACAGACGAAAACGCTGCTGGTTTTGGTAAGCGTATTATGGTCTCGTCTCGCCAAACTTTCCGTCGTTTGGGGTCGCTTGGAACTTTAATAAAAGTTTTATTTGGAGTTTTTGCGCGAGTATTTTTGCACTTACACCATTATGTTATAAGTATTTGTAGACATTTCGTTACGCTATCGTGGCATGCACAAACAACTTAAACTCTGCTGAATACAGTGTTGTTGCTTGCAGTTTGGTTTCCACGGGCGCGCTGCCCTATTTACTTATGGATGACGTCACATGAAACACATAGGTTCAATTTCAGTTGATTGAAACAAAGCATTAATCAAAAATATAAATAAAATTTTATTTTAATTTATTACACATGGAACACAGCATTCTTGAGTATTATTTCTCGATGTTCTAGCAACAGTTTGTCAGCTGGCTGTCTTGCTTGACACTCTTAACAACTTAGTGGCAGAAGGGATAGTTAGGACAAGAATGTGGGTCTACACCAGCAGGTATTTGGGCAGGTTGGCCATAAGGAGCCGGGTTGTATGCCGGCGCAGGATTGTAAGCTGGTCCGGAGTTGTAAGCTGGTTCTGAGTTGTAGTTGTGGCTGATATCTGAAAAACGTAAATGTTGACTGTATAATGTCATCGGTTAAGAAGTTTTTGTAATTACCTCCATAAGCACCAGCCTCGGCGAGACCTTCTCCATGGTAGTCACCATCTCCTGTGTACGTACCACTGTCCAAAGCGTTTTGGTTGTATCCGTAAGCTGGGGCAGGGTTGTAGGATGGAGCGGGATTGTAGGCAGGTGCAGGGTTGTATGCTGGTGCGGGGTTGTATGCAGGTGCAGGGTTATATCCAGCATAACCTCCAGCATATGGAGCGGATGGTTGAACAGCTACAGCTGGATTAGCACAGTTGGGGTAGTTTGGACACGCTTGGGGACTAACTCCAGCGGGGTATAATGAAGCAGGTAATCCTCCGGCGAGGGGTCCGTTGTAGACGGCGGAGGCTAACGCCACGAAACAAGCGATTACTGCCTGAAATAATTAGTCACCTTGAGTATAGAAAATTTATTGATCACTGATGATGACACTATTTTTTTATAATTTCACTTCACTAAATCACAATAATCCAATTGGGTATTCCGAAGGAGCCAACACTTTTTGTTTCCCACTTTTAAAAAAATACTTACCAGTTTTACAAACATGTTGCCCTAGTTGCTGTGCAAGTGATCAATGAATGAGAATATTTACAGTATTTATACTAGAACCACACCCGATCCACCCGTTCTGCAGAAATGTAACAGTAAGCAATTTTTAATACCGATCCCACATGAAGTGAAACAAAATTTCGAAGGTCTCCCCATGTGGAGGAATGAGCTTGGTTTCCACCTGGATAGACGCAATGAGAAGGTGATTACTGTACAATATTTAATTCCGTGGTCTTTTTCTGTCGCAGAGTTTCCAAGGTTCACATGCTCCATTGCCATGGTAAATATTCAATCAATTTTAAAAATGCTTTAATATCTGATAGAAAAAAGTGGAAATACCTCTCCTAGGTGAGGCTTTCCTTGTTCTATCTCGTAATAAGTCTGTGACCTTATTACTTCAAACAAAGAATTTTTCAAGTACGTTCATTTGAATCGGTAGAACTTTACCTTTCATGTTACAATTCGTGTGCTTACGCCTAACTGTTATTGTCTTGTTAACGCCAAGAGTCAGAGGTCAGAGCATTACGCGCAAAACCTTAAGCAGCTCTTTGGCCTGTTTTCTTTTGGGCGGGATCCTTTTATGGATTCAAGGATATCTTCTGGGGCTTAGACAAAATTATGCGGGATTTTTAGCAAACTTTTACTACGTACAAAATAATTATCATATCACCTTCTATTAAATATGTATTTATAGAAGTAGAAATCTACTGTTACATACATCACACAAAAAACTAGTACGACATCGTAGGTGTGCATTATATCCCTGAGAATTATTACCGGTTATCATATTACAGAAATATGCCGTTATAAAGTGAAACATATTAGCGCAATTGCTAGATTACCATTTGAGGCACCGAACACTTTTTTACTTGGAACTTCTACTCGATTACTTTGAATACGAATAGAAAATTACTGTAGTAAGAATATTAAAAAAATTGGAAACGATGTTGTGAAGAAATGTTTGCACAAGGTGGTACTGACATCTTTGATACCTAGACAGTTTCTCTGTGAGTTATAAGAGGCAAATTTGCCGTTGATAATGAGAAGAGGTTTGAAAACCGAATTCTGTGCCTATTTCCGAAAACACGTAAGTATATTATCTGACCATAGCATTGGTCTAAATCGCATATTTTATTTCTTGCAAACGGGCTTTATCAAAAGTGTCAGACCAACTTTGAGGGGGTGATAGCTGATAGAGGACGTCAACGGCAGCCCAAAAATACAAAAAAATACGAGACTTAGTTTCTGAGATGTAAACTTTTAAAAATTGCAACTGGCAGTGGAGTCTTGTATGATGCAAAGGTAAAGTGATTAGTAATTTTAAACCATAACTACCGTTTCTAGTACTTGGCGGTGTTGCCTGTTTTAATTCTTTGTTGAACTTGATATTTAATTATTAGCTTATCTGCAATATCACAATTTTGTGATTTTTATAAATGGGGAATAATCTGCATCATATAATCTAATGGTTCAGTCAAATTATTTCAAGAACACATGGTCTGAATGCATAGAAATTGCATTCAAAAATTAAATAGGTACATCAAAAGCTATTCATATCTCTTGAAAGCAGGCTCGCAAAAAATGTATTTCAGAGTTGATCCGATATTTTTGTCGTACCCTATATAAAGATATTAATCACATGTTTACTTCAGTTTGGACGTGGATCTCGGAATGCTTGAATGTTAGGTACATACCCACCCACCTATATACTCAGAAGCGAGCGAGCAAGAAGTGAAGTTGCGCGCTAAATGTAAATCAGGACAGTCATTTTAGCTATAGAATACATATTTGTCATTCTCATTTGTCAATGTTTAATTTCACTTCTTCTTCACAATTATGGCATGCCTTGATATTACCATCTACACAAAGGGAGAAACAGAAGGAAGACCGGTCTGATTACAAGAGGTTGGAAGAAGGATGAAGAACGAAAAGGGCAAGGGAAGAAAGGGAAGCGAAAATAATTTGAATAGCAACTGTATTAATACGCTGGATAGCGACAATTTTTATAACCGATTTCAGCGCCTTTCGAAATTCATATTAAATTGTAAATTGTCTGTTGGAAATCAGGAATATCCATGTGCGAGACCCCAGCGTAGGACATTTTACAATGGGGAAGACCCGCTTAATCGAATTTATAACTTTTAGTACTGTAATATCAAGCATAAATAGAATATGTATCGCGTACCACGTAAAAATTTTGATTATGTGCCGTGCTGAACGAAAAATTTGCAACTTAGAAAGCAGCATGACCGGGATGGCTAAAACGCGCGCTCTCTGTGGCGTAGGAGGCCTATCCGTTGCGCCGCGGTGTTTACGCGTCTCCCTGGAAAAAGTGGGAGGAGTCGAGAAATAAACGAGCGCTCAGGGTGCAAACGGATCGGTTTGCGCATGTGAAAATTCCTACCTAATCTGTCGGGCCCAGTGGTCACGTACGTCACCAGCAGTGCTGCCAGGCCTACCGTTTTTGCGGTAGATTTACCGTTTTCGTCCTTCGTCTACCGCCCTACCGCAGAGCGTCAAACATATACCGCTTTTTACATTTCCTACATTTCAAAGGTAATAAATTGCAAGTCGAGCACCCAAAGTTCGTAGCAACTTAATTTGTGATCGAAATCGGCTCTCAAAAGCATCGTGTTGCCCTCTCTGACTGAAAATAGGTACTTCTAGTAGAACCGAATCAATCCGGTCGCTTAGTAGAACAAAGCATGCGGAATTCGGTACTGCCCCGAACATTTTTCATGTGAATCACGTCACGTTCGTGTCTCGTGTGCATATATTTAAAGCTACCTGTTAAAATAAATAATAAAGCGTCTTGTACTGATGTTTTATCCATTTTGTAGCATACCGTTTTTTGCTTTGAATCTACCGCTTTTTCTGGTGCACATCTACCGCTTTCAATTTGCAACGCCTGGCAGCACTGGTCACCAGCGTCATTCAAATATTGTGTCTCGAGCGTGACGCATGTTTCGTATTTAATTATGACGAAAATAAGACTCAAATATAAAAATCGAAAGTTGCGGAATTTGTTTTGGGTAGTAAACTATTCAATATGATCATTTTCAAAATTTGCGGGTTTTCCCCATTAGAAGGTCTTCAAAAATGCGAAAGAAAAAAGTTAACCTAAATCTTTTCAGTACCCCTGTCTTTGGTTAAATTCATTAATTAAATCATAAAGAACAAGAAAATACCCGAGGCGGAGATGGTGAACAGCCTCAGATCAGAGGAAGACGTTTTAAATGTGTTTAGAAAAGTAGCTCTACTTAGTCATTCCAGCTCGTTTGAATCTAAGTAGGCCCACTTTCCAAACACTTTCAGAACCTCTGCCTCTGCTCAGGGACTGCTCAGGGACTGCTCAGAACCTCTACCTCGGGTATTTTCTCGTTTTTTATGATTCGATTAATAAGTTGAATCATAAGGCAGAGGCGCTGAAAAGATTTAGGTTAACTTATTCTTTCTTTTAAATTTTTGAAGACATGTCAATTGTAAAATGTCCGACGCGGGGTGGGCAGAGGTCAATTTTCCTGTTTGCCATCACACAAACTACCAAATTTACAACCTCTGCCACACGCTGAAATCATTTTAAAATTGATGTCACTATCCGGCGTACTGTATCGTATATACTTACTTATATTTTTTGATTGTCTTATTTAAAAAAAATGTCAAAAACCATATCTTTGTAGATCGAAAAGCAATTATAAATTATTTCTATCTATCTAAATCTTGATTTCTTAACTTTACCTGTGCTTATTATAGAAATTATCATTTGCAATTATTCTTTCTTATCAAAAATGAGAGTTGTAATGACAGACAAAAACAACACCGGTAAAAGATAGTCACATGCCCATTTCGACATGTTTTAGGTAAATTTTTCATCAGTTTAATTAATCGACGCTGAACAGGTAGATAGACAGGTGAGCGAAAGTTATATGGGTGAGGTAAGGTCCATTACAACACCAAGATGAAAGCAGTAAAACGTTGGTATTAGAAGATGGTACGTTCTTGGATTGTTTACTTATAGTGTTTTTGTTCTGCACAGATCTGCTGTACCTAGTTATAATTTTGAATGGATGTCCTTATTATTGTTAGAGTTGTCGGATCACGTGATTCATTTAACTGTGTTATGTGCATGTGCATGGTCAGAAAGAGGAAAATAAGTAATTGTTAAATTGAAAGGTATCCGGCTTCTTACAAATGGCCTCACTTGTCATTTTGTTCGCTTTAGCGGCAACTTGTAAGTTATATTGTCAATTATATTGTTTTTTTCAAATAGCAAAACATATCCATCACTTTGTATTAAGTATACTAAAACAAAATAAATAAATATTAAAAATTATTAATTTGGGAAAGTTACTATCCCAACGAGCTTATACCTTGACGCAGGTCCAGTAGCTAATACTGAAAAGCGTGGGATGGCTTGTGTGCTTCATTGATCTAAAGAGCTGAACCATAGGTTTAACCATATTGGGAGGGTTTTTATTGAAGACAGACTAAATCAAGTCCCTGAAAGAGGACAGCAGCTCTTTCAGTAAATTTAAAAATTTAAAAATCGGAGCTAAGTATAAAAAGATTATCAAAAGTTACCTTGCTCTTTTAAACTGATTAAATAATATAGGTAATATGTATTTACCATCGCACTATAAAATAATATGGAAATAAAGGTAATGAGAAACATAAAATTAAATTATAAGTAGGTGTTCTCCATAGGATTACACGTTACAAAATATTAATTAGATCATTTATTTTGAATTTAATTATGTTTAATGATTGTCACTTTATGACTTCCTCAATTTATGAAAAGTAGGTACTTTATTTGAAATTTATCAAGTATGAATAAGTGTGGTGTATAATCAAAATGTGGGTTTGTCATGAAATAATTTGTCCATGGCGACATTAAAATAGGTTCCTTCCTACAAAAAATAAAGAGGCGCAGTTGAAACCGTTGCTCCGTTATAAAATTTTGACGCATGAATATTATATCAGTATTCCGAGTACACCTACATGTTTTTGAAACTTACAAAGGTGCAGTCTACTTTTGAAATTAATAAACATTATTGTGATTTGTGATCCACCTAGAGATTATGCACTGTTATAACTTGTCACGGACATTGCCTTGTCTTGTTTTTTTATGTTGCATTTGCTTCTTGTTTTACTGTCGTTTCTGCCGGTGACGAATACCTAAAAAATTTAAAGTGTACCTTATCTTAAAATAGAAATCTCGGACAAGTGCACTAGTTTACCTCTATTAAATCGAAAATAAAACACTTTGAAGTTTGAACGCATTCTCTTTTTTTGCAAAAATTGCGCAAATATTATGCAAGCTTGAAAAAGGTTGATGTCTTGAAGAAAAACAAATTTAAATCGTGCTAGAAGTTAATGAATTTTAAAGTTTCAGACGCGATGAAGATAATGATATTCTATTCTACAATCTGAAATCTGAAATGTGAAATAGATTAATCCCATTACATATTATACAGTGTGATCATTTAAAAACGAGCCACCTCAAATATCTAAGAAACAAATAGAATTATGAAAAAACGCCCACACACGTAAATTTATGACACAAGGGGGACAGATCTTGAAGTATAGTTGACGTCTGTAAAACCTACCCCCTAGCCCCCCAGTCACCCTCACTTTAAAATCTCAAATGGCATCATATCACTTGTAATATCTCATTTTAAAGGAAATCGATTGAGGAATATAGCAACGATATTTATTTTTTAAATTATTATTATTATAATTATTTTTAATTATTATCTTTTTAATTATTTTGAGCTTTAAAAACTAAAATAAGGTCATTTTAACCTTTCAGTAAATAAAAAAAACGTTTTTTGAGAATGAGTTAAATTTGGTATAATAAGAGTACCTACTACAGGTACCTACATTGGCGCTTGACAACATAACGACGCTGAATTCTGGTTTACAATACCTAATTACAATTTTAAATTCCCACGAACATGAATGTAATTTATTATCGTGAAAATAAATATAAGTGGCGTTAATCTGTTTTTTTATGACAAGTTATTTGCTTAACATATACTTACAAAGTTGCAAATTAAAATAATATATTTTAAATACTATCGACACCCCTTAGAGTATACAGGGTGAATCATTATTGTGGGATTCTTCCATAGCACCCCTATTGTACATTTTTGAGAAAAATATTATATAAGAGACCCCCTTTAATTTGTGATTCTCTATCATATAAAATTATTTTCACTTATACAGACTGTCCCATTTCTTCTGCACAGCACCTAACTTCGTTTTTTTAAATGGAACATCCTGTATTTCACTTCATTTTCGAATTCCTTGATCGATTTGACTATCAGGTTGTATAAAGTCATTTTTTTCTAAACTTTATATTTTTTAAGTTGCGGGCAGTTTTTTGTGAATGTAGAGCAATTTTTAAAATTCATAATTTGGACATTGAATGAAGCTGTAGCAGTAATATTTTAGTAGAGTGAGGAATAACTTCTGCTGTAAGAAAAAATTGAAACTGTTATACAGGGAATTAGCAATTACATAACCATAAATTAGAAAACTTAAGAACACCATAACTTTGTAATTTCAAATAGAACCCTATTGTTTTTAGGTCATTGTTAGATTCCCCATAAAATTGCCTTTCATTTTGGTATACGCTTATCTATACCCAAAATCAACCGCTTTTGCCAAATTTGCATTTCCTTGAAAAAAGGAATCAAGGAATTTGAAAATGAAGTGAAATACAAGGTGTTACATTTGAAATAACAAAGTTGACCTGCATACAGCAAATATGGGACAAGCTGTATAGCTAAAAATAATTTTTGCTGGAGCGACATGTCACTGGAAACAACTTTTATATGGAAAGTTTTTTAATATTTCTGACTGTAAAGGATATAACAAAGAATCCCGCACTATTGACTCACCCAGTATATTAACACCTAGTCGTGCCCATAGAAAAGGTAACTGTAAGTTTTATTGAGCATTTAGTAAAGCCTTATCGTAGACTGAATAACTGAATAATAAGTTCTTCAGTCTAAGGCCTTATCCTGCTTTTATTCTGCGAAACATGGGTTTCGGATGTAATGCAGCACCTCCACCAAAGCGGCAAACATTGCCAACAAGCTCAACGACGCTGCCCGTTTACTCAACGCCAACATGTAGAGCGAACATTTTGGATTCACACTAGTCTCCAGAAGTTCGTTAATGAACGATTACAATCCTTTATCTCACGAACTAAAAAGTGGTGGTAGACGTAGAGGGATGTATAACCGACTTTAAAATATTACTGCACATATTATTATTGTGTATTTGAAGCGAGCTACTGAAAAGGGCACAAACTACAGAGATGCAATACCAATGCAAGAATATATTGGTCTAACCCTTCGTAAACACTTCAATAACATTATTTTTATAGTACTTAAAAATTCCGTATGCAAAGTCAATGGGACTTGAATTAGTCTTCTCAAAGATATCACTAACGACCACAAGGAAAAATGAAACAAGTATAGATCATTCCAACTAAGGCAACTGGAAGTACCGAGCATAATCGACCGCCATATTGGTTCCAGCTTTGTGCGTGCCAAAGCCAAAGCTCGTTTATTTTTCTAAATTAAATTGTTAAAATAAGTTTGCAGTTTGGCAAGTAACAAAAAATTATAGATTTCGGAATGAAATGTGAAGTAAAAAGTGAGTACCTACACATTTACGAATTTTTGCTATCATATTATTTTTTAGTTCGTATGAATAAACGTTCTAGTATAGTACATTACAGCTTAATAAAGCATTATTGCTCTACGAAAATTGTATACAACGTAAATAAAGGAAAATGTATTTGAATCTGATATGCTCCTGACCTGACAAGCCAGATTACTCGGGTAAAAGCTGTCAGTAGGACACAAAATGGCGGTCATCATGCCTGGTGTTTCTAGGTGCTCTAATTTCAACGATGACGTCATGCGCAGAAACCTTTCTTTTCTAACGTCCATACGAACAGCAGAAAGTCACTGGCCTTAACCACGCCTTTGCGCAGAATTAATGACATCATCGTTTCTTGTTGAGCGAAACTAGCTTATATATAACAAACGTCAGAGAGCATCCGCCAAGAAGTTTGTCGACCGTGAACAACCATATCAAAAATTTTTCGTTTCCTTAGATTTTTATCCTAGTTTTTAAATACTTTATCGATGTTTATTTTCAAAAATTTGTTAACCTAATTTTTTTTTCTTTTGTCCTCGGGTTTCCTGAGCAGTTAGCAACATACCTACTACGACAAGTACTGCACCATTGAACAGATAGCTATCTACAACGTGTATCCTGTAATGTTAACGGAACAAGTTTTATACAAACTGAAGTAGCAACAACGGGTAACGCAACAGTAATCAAGGTTGAGCTTCACTTAAAACTTTCTGTATAATAATAATAATAATAATAATAATAATCATTTATTTTTTACAGACTCACGTTTATAAATGCACCTACAAACACGTGTTCCACCATTTACGCGAATAAATTAATTGAAACTTCAACAGTCCGTAATAATAATTCACATTTCTTTTTGTTTGGTAACTCGACTAATAAGTATGTAATTTACATTTTTTGTACTTAGCATCATGCTAAATAACAACAGCCACTTATATAAACATAATGGCAACATATTAACTAAACTAATTGAGTCTTCTTCTTCTTAGGAACAATATGGGTAGTTGGGGCACGAACTGGGGTCAACTCCGGCAGGAATCTGGGCCGGTTGTCCGTGAGGTGCTGCATTGTATTGCTGTGGAACTGGGGCATTGTATGCTGGGGCAGGGTTGTAGGCGGGCGCGGCAGGTGCAGCGTAACCTATGGAAAGAGCAAAATCATTAGTATTTTAGATCGTTGCGTGAATCTTGGAAACGCTGGCAGGACAAAGAAGTTTTTGGTAGTTCATGACTGCGTTTTCAGTTATTGACTTGAAACGGTTTATCTAGGCTTGTATCAAGTCACGAATTTATCGATCTATATTAGATACAACAATAAAATAACTATGTAGGAGTGTTTCCAGTTACGAAACGAAAATGTTGGCAAACTGTTTAGTGTAAATGTTAAATTCAATCAGCGAATTCACCGTTCAAGTACCTACGAAATGGTTAAGAAACGAATAGCGAACGTAAGATTAAATAGTAAGAAATTAGTTGGCTAAATCACTTCTCATTTAGGTAACCAAATCTTAAATTTCACACACTGTTTTTGATTTGATTGTCTAATCATGACAAAACTTGACGTCATCTTCTTCATGTCATATCTTGGAAAAATCAAATATTGCGCCTTGTACCTATAGGTACAAGGTACATTAAATTATTAGGTACTATTCGTGCCAAACAAGGCCACAAACAAACAAAAATGAAACGCAAACAAGAGCACGCAAGACATTTACACTACCTCACTCCAATAGCACAGCATAATAGTTGGATTAGTAATTATTGCAAGATTAGATACTCATTTGAGAATGTGGCCATGGTCTGTCGGTGACACCCTCTAAGCAAAATTCTGATTCGTCGTGGAGCTCCCATTTCACCATGGTCGTTCTACAACTCCAAGTTTGAAATCAAAGTAGATTTAAGCTGTTCCAGCCTACGCCATGTGGAAGATGTTCGGTCAGTTGCAATGGAAGCTGATTCCCCCTAGTTTCCTGTTTGTCTCTTTACTTAGAGAATCTAACAAACTGAATATGATAGATAGGTAGGGTAGATTAATAAGGCATTTCGATGAGGTATCTCTTGTTGTTACGAACTGTAACTTTTTGCAGCAATCTATCGGCGATTTCTTTACAGCATCCCAGTTTCCATGTCTTATTCATATTCATATTCATATTCATTAAGATCGCAAAATTTCATGGCTTCTTCAACTCTGCTCTTCCACTCCAACTGGAGCTTTTCCCCTCGTATGTCTTTCAGCTTGCTAGTATTGACACTTTTTCTTTGGTCATCATTCTTCCGGCATCCTCTTCATGTGTCCCCTCCTATTTAGACTCCCTGTATTGGTCACATTTTTATGTGAATTCACATTTTTTCCCCAGATCTCCTTCTACCTAATATATCAAGTCTGGTCAGTCCACAACATCTTCGCCAGTACTCTTCTCCATAGTATTAAGTTTCATTTATTATTAATGATCATATGTGTTTATATTCTTTTGTATTTTTTATAACATTTATATCCAGTGCCAGAGTTTCTCATATTTCTTCACCAATTACCATATACATATGTATTCCGCTTTATCTGTGTTAATTAGTAAGTCCCAAGCCTGGTACGCCTTGTTTTCTTATTATTCGTGTATAACGTATATAAATATATTTATTTTTTTTTAATTTAGGGTTGATCGGTTGTAAAGATATTAAACAAGCGAAACAATAAAATTCTCAAGTAAAAAGAAAATAAATAGAAAAATCTAAATCTAAAGGGATGAATCTATCAGATCAGATTCAAAATTCAGTAAAACGAGTGACGCATCCGGAATTCAAATGAGGGTGTGTACCAGAGGCGTGCGGTGATATTCAAGAAAGGGTGTGCAATATTAAAAAAAGTGTCTTCTTGTTCACAGCGACCAGGGTGATATGAAAATTTTTGTCGGTCAACATTTAGAAAGGTCTAGCACACTCTTATCCTTTAGCTAGAGAAGTAAAATTCCATGAAAATTTTACACAAAACTTTTTAGAAAACATTAAACTTTTCATGGACAAAAGGGAATTTTTTAAATTAGGTACTCAATATAGCTGTTTATGGTAGCACGGTGGGTGATAATATTAACAATTTCACTCAGGTAATAATTAGCTTCAATTCGCTGAGTTTTTAGGTTTACTTGCACACTCTCACTGCACGCTACTGGTGGGTACTCACTCAAAATAAGAATCTTAAAATTAAAATACTTCGAAAAGATAACTGTGGCAGGAATTTAGCCTTGAATATGTCACTTATCGCTTGTATTAGTATAATTGCACATAAAATTTGGCATCCAGCCACTTCTTGTCCATCCACAAATTAGTGGTGCCAATTTAACCTTATTTTCTATTTTATAACGTCAAATTGCTTTAATTACTTATCTGTAAAATTCTTTCAGTAATGAACTGTGTCAAAACTTGTTTTGCTTTCGTTGTGACCAGATATAAATATATTTGTGTATGTTTGGCTCTGTATAATAGTATACTTAGGAAATAAAGGAGATAAGTTAACGGGTGATATCAACGTCCACTGAATATCTTAAAACAAACTTTACGGAATGACATACTTGTTTGAGCCTCAATCATTAAAGCTTCAAAAGAAACTAAATCAGGAAATAATTAACACGTTTTTTTTAGAAATATTTCTTCTTTGTAGCATAAGAAATACTTAAGCATAGAGAGTTCCTCAAGAATTTATTGCTTCAAATTGGGGTTAAAGGTCAGGGGTTTCACGAAAAACTGAAAAAATATATGCAGATATGAAAAAAATTTGCTAATTCATGATGGAGAGTACTAAATTCTCTAACAGAAATGATGTATTCAGTTGCACTATACTGTAAAGATGCCATCCGATAACAGTGTAGGTATACTAATTTCCACACAAACTCAGAGATACAGTGCGTGGTTCTTTTTTCTGAACAGGACTAACCAACCGCTTTTTCTGCTTCGTTACAGACGTTTTCTTTAATTTCGGCGTTGTTGACATTAAAACGATTCGATCTCTTCTAAATCGCCGTCAACGACAGTTATCGTTGATCGTCGTCGTCTTCAAAATTAGTGTCAATGGATATGGCAACGAAGAACTCTAAATCATCTTGCAGAGTTTGACCCGACATCTGAAGGGTTTCAATTGAGGCATGGCCGCATGGCAGACCTTGACATTAAATCTGGAGCAGGAGATCGGTGTCGGTCTGCCGTTCTAGATGTTTCATCCCTGGTTTTCAGCCAGCACCTAAAGTATTTCGTCATAGCAGCATTCCTGAACTTGGGGGGATGTGCGATATGAGATTATGCAGCCCGTAGTAATTCTGCTAAATTGCCAGTTCTATTTTGTGAAGTGACCTTCCCGTCCGTATAAAATGTACCGGTAGCTATGATGGTTTTCTCAGGTACGCCGGAGACCGTACAAAACGCGAATGGTTTAGTCAGAGGCCTTTGGGTCATTGTACTTTGTAACAGCATTTCTCAAGCATTGTCTTTTTCCTTCTTTGAACAACGAAATGGTTTTGCACTCTTCACTGTTCCGGAAGATGTTTGAATAACAAATTGTCGATCTGCTCCTCCTCTTCCCTGATTTAAAATAGCAGACAACGTCGTTTGGCGGGGATATATAACCATTGTTTAAAGACCTGACTTAACATATTTAAACAATGATATAACCGTCAAATACCTCGTCGATCAAAACAACCGATTCTTCTTGAAGATTCTACATTATCTTAAGCAGCTTCTCCCGATACGTATACAACAGCAATTTACGTGAAAGCACACCGATGGTAATCCTGAGAGGAGTTGTTGACATCACAAATACAAACAAGTACAGCACTGATTGCTGACCATGTCTAGCAGATCACTTTTAATGATTAGAAATTTCGGTTGCAGAGGAAGAATCTATAATTTGAGCGGATAATTGAAGAATTATGAAATCGCTCTCTCTATCAATAAATGATAAATATATATCAAAGACAATAATGAAGCGAGCAAGAGGGAAATGTCACCTTTACTTGAGTAACATTGAATCTACCCCGCACACCTTGAAGTGACTTGACAAAGTTTTACGATTATTTTGGAAAGAGAAAGTAAACTTTATTGCCTGAGAATATTCACTTTGACCGTGATTCCGAATAAATCCACTAGGTACTTACTTAATATTAAAATACGTATTTACATAGTCTGTCCTTGTCACTTACCAGATGGTCCGAAGGCGCCAGACTCTGCTAATCCTTCTCCGCGATAGTCACCGTCTCCTGTATATTCTCCACTGTCCAAAGCATTCTGAGCTCCGTATGCTGGGGCGGGGTTGTAAGCGGGAGCAGGGTTGTATGCAGGAGCGGGGTTGTAAGCAGGTGCTGGGTTATAAGCTGGAGCTTGATTGTAGGCTGGAGGAGCATTGTATGCAACGGGAGCTGTAGGGTTCACCGCAACAGCGGGGTTATTGCAATTGGGGTAGTTTGGACAAGCTTGAGGACTGATTCCAGCCGGATGAGATGACGCGGGGACACCGCCTGCTAATGGACCGTTGTATGCGGCAGAAGCAGCCGCTAAGCTGCAGGCGAAGACTATCTGCAATGGGGTTTATTATCCGGATTGTCTTTTTTTAAGCTCAACAACAGAGAAAAATATCTTACCAGTGAGCAGGTCATGTTTTCTGGTTTTATGTTTCGCGGAGAGTAATAAATTTGTGTGATTTTTCTCCATATATACCTATCCCACTAACCACACCCGGTCCATGTGTCCCGCAAAAAATGTATTCTGTGTATTACGTTTGAAGGTCTCCCCTTGAAAGGGATATCATTCTATTGTCTCTGAAAGAGCTTATGTGTTCATGTACGTTGGGTATGTATATGACAAACGGTAATACTCAATGGTAAACAAAAGTACTGCCGCATTCATCAATGGTTATCAAATTGTATCTCTTAACGGTTAAGGTTTGCCCGTATTTTCTAATAATAAAATGCAGTTTATTGCTGTCTGTCAGTTTTATTTGTTTCCTACGTATAGGCGCAGAATATTTTAATTTAATTAATAGTAACTGATAACATTTATAGTTCAAGGTTCCGATTTGCTTAAAATGTTGTTGGTAACTTTTAATCAAACTACCGTACTTACAGCAGTCCCTGAAAAAATTATATACAGTAGGTAGGTATAGAAATGGGTAATTTTAGCATTTTTACAGTGAAATGCACTTTATTTTTAATATTACATTTCGAATAAAATTTTACTTATCTGTTCCTACTGTCATGCTATAATAGCGAGCTATGATGGCTAATATCTATTAACAAGAGCGAAAGTTTAGCGCACCAGCCGTAGGCAAGAGTTTTAAATAATCTGAGTTAAAAATATCCATAACTCAAGAGTAGAATACTTTACTTTATCCGCAAAAACTCATGCCCTTTAGCGACCCTTAGTTTAGATGAGTGTACAAAATAAGCAACTCTTGAAAGGCAGTTACCATAAACGTATAATACATAATACATAAATACATGATTTTTCACAAAATAAATATAAATTTGACGTTTTCTGCGGCAAGGCAACCTCGATATGCTTCAATAGGAATTTTTTGATTGGTTACAGCCCACGAGAGTCTCGTTTGCGAGTCTCGCATGCTCTTGTCTCGTTTTCGAGACGAGATTCGAAAATTTTCTCATAAGGCGAGCGAGACTTTATTGTGGTTTCGTCACGAATCTCGCACAAAAGTCCCGCAGTCTCGGTTGTTCGGTTTAAAAAAATAAGTAATGTGTGATGTGGTCGGGTAAGTGCGTTTTTGATGCTGTCCCTCGGAATATTCTGAGGCTGTTCTCCGAGCCGTTCGAAACTGAATTTCAAGAAGGCGACATAAGTCTGATTACAGAACACGACAAGAAAGAAAGCCTGGGGTGTGATCACACCAATTAATGATGTAGACTACAGAATCCAGAGATCTTCATAATAATAATAATTGTTGTGCTTATTTAATTAAGAAAAAGGTATATTAAGCTGAATTTAGAAAAACAAAGTTTGAATTTTTAATAAACGATAAATGCTGTTAATACAACTTTTGTAATAATATTATAATTCCACAACACACTAATTGAAAATTAACTTTTCCTAGTACAAAATTACTACAATTATTAATTATGTTGCGTTCAGAATGATCACAGAAAATTGTGGCGCAAAGAAATCTGGAAATCTAGATTATTATTAGATTACTCGAGGAGTAGTTGTTCGAACGGTCCACTCATTACTATAATTATAAAAGTTAGGTTTGGTTAAGGTTTTTGCCAATTGACACTGACAGATGTCAAGAGCAGGCCCCTTGTTTATTTGGAGTGAAAAAATTATTGAACTACTTTCGGATTCGACGTCACACTTGTGGAATCAATTCAATCACTTACTTCGGCGCAGGAAGTGGTATCGGCAATGATGTATCGGTAAGTTTTTGTAAGTATCTATTTATATGAATTCAATAATACCAATACCAACAGACGAGATAGAACTCTTATCAGAGAAGAACCTAAGGGCCGGTTGTATAAACATAAATTGAACTGTAGTTTAGCTAAACGCGGTTCAAAAGCTGAACGAAGTTCTGATGGAAAGGTGTTGTACCAAATGATTTGAACTGTAGTTCGAGTGATCTCCGATATTACAATGTTGGCAGTTCTGAACCTAGTGAAAATAGTTCTGGCAGGAAAGTGTTTGATTCTATAATTTGGCGCCAAGAGAATCGTTTTGTACTTTATTTATAAATAATAATTTGCTAAACCAGTGTGTTTCACTTTATTTAGTCAAGTAAGTGAATTTATGCTAAATAGTAATCGAAATATGCGTTGGTTTTGTTATTTTTTCCTGCTAAATAGATATTTCAGGTAATATTAAAAGCCCGACACACAAGAATTTTTGGAGCATGGTAGACGTTTGCCTCTTTGCAAATATTTCAAAAACTATAAATGATATGAAATTTTTTTGTTTGCAAGCAGTTCTTAAAATATAAATCTACTATTACTGTTTTGAAATTTGTTAAAAAAATATAAAACAATAAACGAAGTCGCATGTTACAAGTGGCGAAAAACTGCTTTTCATAGAACCTAATAAAACTTTCCTGAAAAGCAGTACTAGTATACTGAACCTCTGGCTTGTAAGAAGACATAAAATTTTCAATTTCGACCGAAAACAAAAAAGTTATGAGTAAGCAGCGGTACCGTTTCGGAGTTTTTCATCGTAGCTTGTGCTCTCGCCTGTCTTTCGGCTACTAATCAAAGTCGCTCATCTAAATCAGCCCATTCCGAAAGTGTACCCACAAGTTCATTCTCAGTATTAGTTTGGCCGACTAATTCCCTGCTTTTCCAGATAATTTTTGTCGTCCGGTGTAGGTTTGCAGACAATGTTACTCATCATATATGCAGGTATATACACTGCGCTCTACTACGTGAAGTACCTATTTTTCAAGCTGTAATTGCTTCACCGTACCCCTGAACCCCCGGATTCTTAGTAAATTGGTGTGTCGGGTTCTTAAATCTTCTTCAAGACGTGTGTGTGTGTGTGTGGAATTCTCCCTAATTTAATCCGTATTTACAGATATCATGGACCCAATAGCGCCTTTTCCTTAGTTTCTTTTCTTCATGTTCATGCAGTAATGCCACTACTATTATACTTATCTTCTTCTTCACTTGAAGATGATGAACTACTCATGATGAAGTTTGCCAACTAACTAACCATGCACCCTCTGCAAATGCTTGTCGCTTCTGAAGCGTCGCGCCGCATCGCGTTGCGGCTGCTATGTGAGAAAATAGTCTGCGATTTTGAAGCGTCGTGTCGCGTCGTTATTTGAGAATCGACCTTAAAATTAAATATAATTAGGAACCTCGTGCAGCTATGCACAGCGGCAGCGCATGAGTTATTTCAATGAATTTGTCCATATCAAACATATTTTTGGAGTTCAATTTCAAACGGGATGCCGCAGAACGGGACAATCAACTGCCTGTGTCGTCGCTTGCTTCCGCGTCCTGCAGTCCTCCAATGCGGCAGCATGCACCCGCTCATACCGCAAAAAACGGACATGCCGTTTAAATAGGTGCGTTCTAGCCATCCTGCAAAACGGCTCCCGCAAAAACGGACCGTATTACACAGCACTAGTTGAAACATGCGTTCTCGCCATCCTGCAAAACGGGACCCGCAAAAACGGACCGTATTGAAACATGCATCTACCTGCTGATTTGCTATAAATTTCAATTTATTTTCAGTATTCTGCAATGTTAATCAAAAAGAAAGTAAGTTAGGTAGGTAGATCACTAATAACGTAATAACGGCCACTTGAACCAAGTTCAGCGTCCTTGAACGGTCCGGATTGACCGTTCTGTAGAACTTCAAATTTGAACTATGTTTAAGCTGAATTAAATTTTATACAACAATTTTTTTACCTAAAACTGCAGTTCAGAGTTGGTTGAACTACAGTTCAACATGTTTATACAACCGGCCCTAAAAGTAATGTGGTTTTCATGTCCGCAAGTGAATGAAAATTTAAAAGGACGGCAACGCTGCATGTCACAAATCATTACAAATTACAAATAATCATATGATTTTTGACAGCTGACGGCATGTCAATAAAACAAAGAAAAAACTGAAAAATCTTCAATTTGGAATTTCTGTGCTTTGCAGATTCATATGTAAATGGCTAGTTATAAAACAATGGTGATTTATATTTACGGGACAAAATTTCTGAGATGCTAATGTAATAAACATGAATATCGTGTGAAAATGGGGTTAAAACGTTGATTATTATTATTATTATTATACTTGCTTCTATGCATGTGCTTTAAATTATTGAAATTCTTTTCAAGTAAGTGGATACTTTCTTTAATATACCACATATAGTAATAATTTTTGGAGCATTGTTGCTGATGACACATTTTGAAGTCACTTTAGTGGGCTATCTTAATTAGGGAGTGACTACTGAACCGTCCTACCGACCGTCACGTAATATTTTGTTCGAACACGGACATGTGCATTGCGGAATGTCGACACATTTTGGAAGTGTAAAAACAAGTTATGAAAGGAGTATTCTACTATACTTGGACCGCCCGACAGACTGAGTGATCACCCTGCAAGAACGTGCTCTAGCGGGGCCAATATTAATTTATGACTGCCGAATTGGAGTGATGCGACTTCGTTGGGTCTAAAGAAAGCGAATCACTGCGGTTCTGTCGTCCCAAATTGATAGTAGTCCCATCTAGAGCTCATGCTTGCAGGGTGATCACTCCGTCTGTTGGGCGGCCCAAGTATAGCGTCATTTTATTGACATGGCGCGCGTCCGACTGCGTTGGAACAAAATTTAATGCAACGGTCAGACGGTTCAGTAGTCGCCCCATTTAATTAAAACTACCTCTTTTTATGTGCATCATGTTGGCTTTTAAGTTTCCAAGATGTAACTTGAACCGATATTTGCCGATTTCTAAGTTAGTTTAAATTTACCTATTTTAAATGTTGGCAACACAACGAAAACTTGTATCAAAAGTTACTAGTGTGTGATGCCATCAAAGATCAGGATGGCATTTCCAGAAGCAAGCGTGCCATTTCGCGCGCTTTTCACAGTTAGTAAGAAGTTTTCGCGAGGTGCAGGTTTAGCACTTTATAGACAGTATTCAAGAAATTCCAAAATGCCTTCGTCAAGTTCTGCAAGCTCTTTAGTGCTTAAATTCACAAAAGCTATTCCCGAGGCTTTCCCACCAACTAAAGGATCGGAAAAGGCGGCTGGTTATGACTTAAAAAGTGCATATGATTACGTTGTACCTGCACGTGGAAAAGAAGTAATTGATACAGGTATTAAAATACAACTTCCTGATGGGTGCTATGGGAGAATTGCTCCACGTTCTGGTTTGGCAGCCAAAAATTTTATTGATGTTGGAGGTAAGTGGCAAGACCTTTTTAACGTTCAGTTGTTTTTATGGGCAGAAACATTTTTAGCCGGAGTTGTGGACGAAGATTACCGTGGATTACTTAAGGTCATACTTTTTAACCATTCTGATGCAGATTTCCAAGTGAAGAAAGGTGACAGAATAGCTCAACTAATTTGTGAGCGCATCTATTATCCAAAAATTCAAGAAGTTCAGGTACAAAGCTGGTTTCATTTAATTTGTTTTTGTTAACCTAAAATGCGTTTTCCCGGTATTTTAGGATTTGACTGATACGAACAGAGGCGAAGGTGGCTTCGGTTCCACTGGCACCAACTAGTAGTACTTTAAGTATCAAAGTTTTTCGGTATTATTACTGCGGGAACCGTAATTATTACTCTAAATTGTTAATTATTAATTAAGAAATTGCTTTTTATGTTGTCAATAGGTATTTGTTTGGTTGCATTTTGGAGAATAAAGTTCTTGCTTGTCGTTTCATTGGAAATTTTATTTAGTGACATCAGGTTTTAGATATTGTCTGCTTTCATAATTTTTAAATGGTGCGTTTTGATTGGCTTTCAACGGGCTCATTATAATTTTGCATATTTTGTCGGAAAAAATGGCGAACGAAGTGCAGCTTGCACAAAATGCGCAAGCCGGCGGCGATACTATTTTTGGGAAAATACTGCGGAAAGAAATACCTTGCAATTTTATATACGAAGATAATCTAGTAAGTACGAGTATTACAATGTATTTATCGTATAATAAAGTCGAAACCATTAATAATAGACGTGGTACTATAATAATTATCCTTGGAAAGTTTTCACTGTTAAAACTAAAAGTTTATGTTGACCGTATACGTTGGTAAAGTGGAGGTAATTTAAAAAATAAGTCGAGCTTTAAGTAAACTTTCATTATGAAGAAAAGCAGTTCTTGTCACATTGGAATGAAGATGAAGTCCCTCCAGCAAAAGATTGTCTCGATGGTAATGCAATTCAACCACCGATCTAGCTAATTTTTCCATCTACTTGGCATTTTATTGCCTGACCACTAAAGAATATGCATTTGTGTTGCCTTAGTAGAAAGTGGAATCAGTTTAAAATACTGATTTATTGATTTTGTTGCCGCGCTAGTTAAGCAGCCCGCTTAATAGTGTAGCTTACCGGTCCTGTAAGTGTTGTTAATTTTTGTGAAGGTATTCTTTATTTTTTTGTCGGCAATAACATGTAAACGTGTACATTGAAATTACATTGCCCACTACAAGTCGATCACACTCCGCCTATAATTTCTTAAAATTCAAACGTTTTTAAAATCCCCGCTTTTTCTCACATTCTTTGACTGGTGAATAACGTACCATATTTTTGTTTGCAGTGTGTAGCTTTTGATGACGTCAACCCACAAGCTCCTGTCCATTATCTGGTTATTCCTCGCAAGCCTATAACACAGCTCTCAAGAGCTGAAGATACGGACGGGGCTCTTTTGGGACATCTGTTACTAGTGGCAAGAAAAATAGCGCAAAAGAGAAATTTAAAAAATGGCTTTCGAATCGTTATAAATGACGGTCCAATAGGTGCTCAGTCAGTGTATCATTTGCACATACATGTTTTGTCTGGTCGTCAGCTTCAGTGGCCTCCTGGTTAGAAACTGTAGTTCTTACTTTATGAATGAAAGTAGCTTTAATGAAGTACCGGAACATTTTTTATTAATTTTGGTTTGGTAACCAATGACTTGTAGCAATTTAATAAATTTTTTTAAACGCCATGAAAACTTGTTTTTTCAAAATCAATTCACTATAAATACACATCTCCAAATATTTAATGCATTTTAGTTTTTTAGTCTTCCTCGTCGGCCTCATTTCGTTAACACGGACCAGACTTACGTTGCAGAAAGTCGAGTGTTTTCAAATACAGGTATACAATCATACATTTTCTTGCAGAACATTGGAAATCTCACACGATGCAGTGTAAGTATATAAGTATACAAGAAATTTTGCAAGTGCGAGGCAAGTGTAAAAACAAACTGCACCTATTTAATTTGTGGCAAGTGCAGTGCTACGAGAGAGCTAAACATTTGGTCCACAAGTGACGTCATCTCTTCCCTTATACTAAGTTTGGATAACACCTACCTACTTTTATCAAAAAGTAGCCAATTCAAAAATGAAAGCTCTGACAAAATGCCAAGTTCCAAACCTGAAATAAATCATAGTTGCATTAGGTACTAAGGGTTCTTACATAAAGAAAACATGTTACCTGCTTGAACCTAATCAAGGGCAAGCATGACGGTATAATTTCAAACCAAACTGCCCTAAACAAATTAAGAGGATGGTGTATAAAGGAGGAACTTACGGTAAACTCCACAGCTACAAGGACTATCGTTACAGTTTTCCAGAGAGGTAAGGCATTTAGGGGTAACTCTAGATGCTAAACTGGCCTGGAGACCTCATATAGATAAAACTCTTTCCAAAGCAACGCCTGTTGGGCTTGTCGCAAACTTTTTGGAAAAACCTGGGGGACTAAAACCGAAGATGATCCATTGGTTGTGTGGTGGGCAAAAACCAAGGAAATCACGACAAAGCAAGTTGCAGAAACTGCAATGTCTGGGTATAAAAGGGGCTACGTGCACAATTCCGACTGCAGTTATGAACCTACTGCCCCTTCGCCTATGGGTGAAGAGAGAGGGTTTACAAACCGCCATAAAAATAACCAAAAATAAGAAATTCAAACTGGACGACAAAACATGTCACCTAAAGATCCTGTACTTTTTACAGCCAGATGTGTTTGACTTTCAAACACAGTTTGAAGTGGTCATTCAGGACCGCAACACTGCTGGAAGTCAAATAATGCAACTGGAACCAAATTCCTCCATCTGGTATTCTGATGGATCTAAAATGAACAGGGAACAGGTATATGGCCCAAAATATAGGGCATCAATAGCCTTAGGAGCCTATCCCACAAATATGCAAGCTAAAAATACTTGCAACAGACCTATGCGCTCAAGAATGCCTAAGAATGTAAGAAGGAACATAAAGGGTGAAAAAGTCTATATATTGCCTGACAGTCAAGCAACTAAAAAAACACTGGAAGCCAATGGCTTTGAGTCTTTATCCACCGGGAACGCAGAAACTGGCTAAGGGCAATAAAGTTGCCTTGCATTAAGTGCCAGGTCATGAGGGAATAAAATAGCTGATGAACTAGCTAGATCTGGTTCAAAGACCCCCGACTGGACCCGAACTATTCTGCGGGCTATCTAGAGCACACAGAAGAGTGGAGATTCAAAAATAGGAAATGGGGAACAAAAAATCTGGTATAACATACCAGGCGAAGAAATTCATCGAGTACTCGACTACGAATGCAAAAAAGCTTCTTCTCTCGTCAAAGAAGAAACTAGACTCATTACAGTTCTGTTTACTGGACACTGCCTAGTGAGGTACCACCTCAAAAAACTGAGACTGGTAGACAGTGACAAATGCAGACTCTGTGAACTGGAGGTTGAATGCGCCGAACATATCCTCTGCAATTGCGATGCATTAGCTCGACTTGGGCTGCAATACTTAGGGCAGGCGCAACTGACGCCTGAAGAAGTGAAAGGAAGCCTCCGAGGGACATTCTGTGCTTCGCTGGAAAGATCAAATTCTTGAGAATCTAATTACAAGTAGTGTTTTGAAAAAAGATCAACACTGGTCGCAGTTCTGTAAGGCTTACGCAGCCATTCGACCCCCGGGTACAACACAATACAATACCTGCTTGCTGGTTGTCAGCACTGAAAATGTTCATATTATGTTAATAAATGGTACCACACAAAAACAAAGCAGGTTCGTGTCAGCTGATTCTAATTTCTGATTGGACGCAGGCAGTTTTTGCGTGCGGCAATCAGCAAGCAGACAACTGGTTTCCTTCGGGTTTATACCTTTATAGTGCATTCCACAGGTGGAAAAAACAGCGAGGGACTAGAGGGGGAGGTGTGTGCATGTATGTCAATAGAAATATTCATTTTGAGCAAGTCAACCTAAATTTCATTTTCAATTCTTTTGAGTACCTTTTATTAAGTTTGAATTTTAATAATACTACTATTTTTCTATGTACAATTTATAGACCTTCATCGTTGAAAAATTATAATGAATTCTGTATAGAATTTGAGCGCCTCAATGTTGCTGTGCTGACCATGTGTGACTTTTTTGTATGTTTGGGGGACATCAACTTGGACATGTTGGCGCCTGATGTACCTTACGTTCGGAGGTATGTTGAATTGCTTGAATCATTCAGTCTTAGACAGGTAGTGGATGAACCAACAAGACTATGTCTTTCTGCAGCTACTCTTATTGGCCACATCTTGGTCTCTCATGATGTGGCAGTTAAAAATGTAGTTGTAGACCACTCTCTAAATATTTCTGACCATGCTGTTGTTGGCTGTGAATTGTTTTCTAGCTTGGGGTCCGACGGGCCGAAATTTATTAGGTACCGCAGCTTTAACAGCTTTAATTACAGTGACTTTTTGCTTGACCTATCGGCTGTGAGTTGGGCACCAGTTTATGGTCAGCCTTTGGTTGAGGAAAAAATATTATTTCTGAATAGTAATTTGCTGGCAGTGTTCAATAAACATGCTCCTGTTGTTACTTCCCGGATAACGAAGAAACGTGCTCCGTGGCTTACCGATAATCTGCGATATATGATAAAATTGAGAGATAAAGCATTAATTCGTTACAAAAGATCTAAATATCCTGGTCACTGGGACTATTATAAATCTCTTCGCAATTTAGTGACTTCAACTGTGGCAAGAGAAAAGAAAGCTTATTTGGAATATCAGTTTGCTGGAGCTGGCAAGACCCAAATTTTTAAGGAACTAAGATCTCTTGGTGCAAATGTTAAGAAGCAAATAATCCCGATACCATCACATCTTGGTTCCCCAAATGATCTTAATAACTATTTTCTTAAATCTAATAACACAAATTTTGTCCCTGATCCACGAATTTTGAACAATTACTTGGATAACTGTCTAACAACAGAGTGTTTGGAATTTAAATTTATTACAGACGATAAAATTTTAGAAATAATTAATTCTATTAAATCTAATGCAGCTGGTCATGATGACATAACAATATCCTTAATTAAGTATAGTTTACCTGTAATTCTTCCCATAATATCACATATAGTTAACACTTGCATTGGTGATGGATCCTTTCCGAATTCTTGGAAAATATCTATAATAAATCCTCTACCAAAAATTAATAACCCTCGAGAATATAAAGACATTAGACCGATCAGTGTTTTGCCAGTTCTGGCAAAGATATTTGAAAAAGTTATAGCCGCTCAGCTTTTGGAGCATGTTGAGAGGTTTAAGATAATGCCGTTGACGCAGTCTGGTTTCAGGGACAGTTACTCATGTGAGACTGCTCTGCTCAGTGTGATGGATAATATCTTGTCGTCACTTGACCAGGGTAGACTGTCGGTATTGATTCTATTGGACTTCTCCAAGGCATTTGACACTATTAATCATACGATTTTACTTTCTATTCTTCATTATGTTGGTCTCAGTCAAAGTGCGTTAAAATTATTTTCGAACTATTTTTTAAATCGATTGCAAATGATTAGGGTTGGGTCGATCCTCTCTGATCCTGGCAGCGTTAGTTGTGGTGTTCCTCAGGGATCTATATTAGGCCCACTACTTTTCAGTTTGTATACATCTGTTCTTATTACTTCTGTTGAGCACTGCCAGTACCATTTATATGCTGATGATACTCAGCTGCACTATTCGTTTGCAGTTGGTGATGTGGATGAAGCCTGTCGCCGAATTAATTCCGATTTAAGCAATTTTTGTGACGTATCCGCAAAACATTCTCTTATCATCAATCCAAATAAATGTAAGGCAATCTTGTTTGGTAGATCGTCGAATATTGGGTTAGGTAATGACGTGATTGATAGAATGTTTTTAACAATACAGGGCCAACCATTATTATTTACGGATTCTGCGAGAAACTTGGGAGTAATTTTTGACTCAAGATTACGATTCACTCAGCACGTGACTAATTTAATTCAAAAGGCCTATATCAATTTAAAAATAATTTTTGGTATTAGAAATATTATAAACTATAAAATTAAAATTTTGCTTTGTGAAACGTTAGTGTTATCTCATTTTAATTTTGCAGACACTGTATATGGCCCGTGCTTAGCAAGCAATGATATTAGAAGAATACAAGTTGCTCAGAATGCCTGTTTGAGACTGATTTTTGGAATACGCAGGAGAGAGCATATAAGTTATAAATTAAAATGCATTCCTTGGTTAGACATGAAATCTAGAAGATATCTGCACTCTGCCTGTTTGTTTCATAAACTTATTATTATGGAAACTCCACCATACCTTTATGACGGGATAAGATTTAGGACTGATGTGCATAATATAAATGTGCGCCGAAAGCATTTGCTTTTGATACCTTCACACAAGCATTACTTTTATGAAAGATCTTTCTCTTATACTGTATCAAAGGTATATAATTCGGTTCCTGATATATTTAAACGCTTGCTTGACTCTCCCAAAATTCAAATCTTCTTTGAAATATTTTCTTCTTCAGTCATAAATCAAAAGGCAACTTTTATAATTTTTCAGCAACATTGAGTACGGTCTTTTATTTTCTTTCCTTTAATGAATTGTAGCTTTACCTGAATATTAATTTATTAGTAATTTTGACTTTGTGTGCAACAAAATATAGTATATATTGATAAATCAAAATCAAATTTCCGGATTATAACGGTTAAGTGGAAGAGCAGTGTCGCCAATGGTGTGGCACTGAACTTCGCCGTTTCGGCGGCCGCTATGAATATGTGCGTTTTTCTTTATTTAATGTCTGTATTGGGATGGTCACGAATAAAGTCGTTTATTATTATCATTAACATGCCGCTCTAGTTACGTTACTAGGTGTCTTGTAATAACCGATGTAATAACTACGGCTGTGCAAAATAATCGATTAATAGATTATTTGATTATAGATTTTACAATAATTGATTAATCAAATAATCGATTACTCAAAAAATCGATTATCTGATTAATCGAATAATCAATAAATCAAATTACTGATTAATCAATTAATCAGATAATCGATTAATCGGCTCAAAACCGATTATCTGATCGATTGTTCGATGATTTGATTAATCGTTTATTTGATCAATTGTTCACTTGATTAATCTATTATTTAATTAAGCGATCAGTTGAATATTTTGTTCAATCGATTAATTAAATGAGTACTTTCTTATGGAAAGCTATTCTAGAGATATTATTTTTATTATTGATATATCGCACATTATATTGTGTATTATACATAATTAGCAGAAAGCATAGTAATTGTAAAAACTCAATATGTCCGACCGACTAGGTATTTGGTTAATCGATTAACCAAATAATCGCTTAGTCAATTAATCAAACACTTAATCGATTAATTAAACAATCAATAAGCCGATAGATCAAACAATCGATTAATTGACAATCGACTAACTGATTAATCAAATAATCGATTAATCAATCAAACAAGTAATCGATTAATCACGTAATCGATTAATTGAAAAATCGATCAGTCGATTAATCGAGTTATCGGATTATCAAATAATCGATCAATCAAGTAATCGATTAATCAAATAATCGATGAGCTGATTAATCGATCGATCAGTCGATTAATCGAGTTATCGGATAATCAAATAATCGATCATTCAAGAAGTCGATTAATCAAATAATCGATGAGCTGATTAATCGATTAATCAAATTTATCGATTACTTTACAGCAATCGATAATCGATTATGAAATGTAATAATCCCACAGGCCCAGTAATAACTATTGGTGCTACAAACATAAAACACACATGTAAGTAAAAGTAACGACTATATATTTAAAAATTAAAATACATAAATTTGGTAATTGTTTCGTACAAACTATATCTACATAATATAATAAATGAATTGTATACAATACAAAGGTATGTGAGCTTTTCCACATCAATAGTGACTTAAAAGTTATAAAAACGAACTGTCGAAGTCATAACAAATGTAACAAAAGTTTTCACAATAGGAAAGTCATTTTTGTAAACAGAAGACATGTTACGACAAGCAAAAGAGCTGCCACTCGAAAAAATTGATTACCCGCCAACATTACCACACTTCACGTTGTTACTGCTGCAAATACCGTATACATAAAACAAAAAGAATAAAATAGTTCGAGTGCAGGCTTCAAAAGTCAAAATTAGAGCACCAAAAAATCCATGCAACTTATGTTTTACACAATAAATTTTACACTTTTGTTCTTGAACAATGTCATTGCACTTTCATTAGAATTAAAAAGAAAAAATAAATACATGCAGTGAAACCTCTCCTCAACAAACGCATTTCATTTTGATGAGAATATTGCAATATAAATCTAAACATCGAAATAAATCATAAGTATCGAAGAGTCAACAAAACAAAAGTGCACAATTTCCAAATCTTTCCTGCACTCGGACCAAGAGTAAAAACCTGAAAGTTCACCGCAAAATGCCAAAGCGACCACCCCTATACTAATTTTATCACTTTTTGTAACTCTAACCTTTAATATAAATCTAAAATAACAACCATCATTAAAATCTGCAACACTAACAACTCAGCAAATATAAAATAAAAACTCTAAAATAAAATTTGTTCCGGTAAAGCTAGAGATAGTAACACTATATATATAAAAAATTTGCTTACAATACTAAAAAATTTATGCGCAAATTTAATACATATCCACACAACTCCCGAAAAATCCTTCTTGCTTTTGACATTACAACACACTTCAATAAAATAATGGTATACGTAACAAAAAGTACGGCACGTCTCGTTTTAAAACATTATACGAAAGGCTGAGTTAAAAGCTTTGTTTGCCGGCAAGTGCATTCCATCTGCACACTTTTACGACATTGAACTACATGGCAACCTCGGAGAACCCATCTGCGTCAACACTCTATCCAACCACTGCAAGGGACCATTCAAGTGCAATTCGATCCAGCAGGGCGTAGAAGTTACCGTCTGACGCCTAAAATTGATATTAAACAAATGTCAGATTATCAGGGAGGTTCATATAATCAGTGATTTTATAAAATCACTGAATATAATAGGCTAGCTGAGCACTTTTAACTTTCATTCAGACTTCAGCTAATGGGTGTAAAATTTATCAAAAATGTTGTCCCATCCAAAATTATACGTCTTTTTCTTCAGCAATTTATTCTTCAATTTTTTTCTCAAATATTGCAATTTGCAACTGACATTTTTCACCGACAATTTTGATTATGTATGACAGCTGTAAATTATGATGACATTTTGGTGGGAGTAGATAATATGGTGTCTCTATGCGCATGTTGCGGTATAATTTTGAGTTTTGCGGTCTACTTCTGAAGTTTTGTAACGTCCCGGCCTAATATTTTCCAACAGAATTTAATTTGTGGAAATTTTAGAACAGAATATTACGTCCTAATATTATTACGACATATATAACTGAAGCTTAGGAAATTCGACTACAAATGTTCAGTTTTTATGTTGGAAGACAACTGCAACTGCTCAATCGGTGAAAAATGTCAGTTGCAAATTGCAATACTTGAGAAAAAAATTGAAGAATAAATTGCTGAAGAAAAAGATGTATAATTTTGGATGGGATAACATTTTTGATAAATTTTACACCTAGGACTTTTGCTTAATTCACACGATCCCCAATGAACACGTGGGGGGGGGGACTTCTTCTAGGGGATAAACTATAAGTACATTAATACAATGAAGCACAAGTTACAACGACTCCTCTAAAACCAGGTATTGCCCGACATAGAATAGTCATGGACAACCGGACAACCTTTTTCATTTCATCATTAGAAAAAACTTGTCAAAACATTTGACCGGTTTTATTTAATTTTTTCACCTAGGACCAAGATTGACCGAGAAAAAAGAAATAAAAATCGTGCCTTGCATATTAGTCCAGTCAATCGGTGTTCAAAACTGACGTTTTCGTAAGAAAATTGAGAAAGTTTTTTTCTTAACGGTTCTATATGTTTCTTGGGGTGCTGAATCCGAAGAGCACACTGAAAAACAGCGATTTTTTGGCACTTCTGCGAAAACGTCAAAAACGCCCACTCCCACCCTCTACAACTCGAAAAATATACATGTTATCAACAAAAACCCTTATACCACGTGAAAGTACATTAAATTTCATACAAAAGACATCTCTAACATTCAGTTTTCTCATAAGGTGGGAAGTAGCAAAGCGAAAATTACGAAAAATGCCTTCTGCGCTCTACAGCCAAAACGGTCCCTCCCACCTGTCTATCTCTCATCGGCGCTATTATACTTTCGATGTATTACGCTTAAAAGAGGTTGTTTTGAATGAATTAATGGCAAACCATGTTTGATGAAAACATTAACAAATTATATTTACAACATATATTAAGGTAAGTACAGACTTGAGCAAATTTACGCACACGAACAGTGTACGCACACGAACAGTGTACGCGCACGAACATTCGTGCGTGTTATTTAATTTGTTTACGTTCATCTTGACATGCCTGCGCGCACGAACGTGATCCAGTTGTTCGTGTGATTGCACGGAAATATGGCTGACATACCTAGCTCCTGCATATAATTTTTTATTTCGGTTGAAATGCTGCTCATTTTTTGGATTCCATAAAATGGGAAATTTCTCGTATCCATCAATTAATTGAATTACATTTTCTGTCGTCCACTCTATTCTCTATAAACCTGCATATGTACTTCTGCATCGACAACTAAACAAGAACTGACACGGACCGATGTTTTGCCGTCCAAACTGCGCGCACAATTCCCTTTGAGCATGGCACCGAGACCGACAAGCGACGGATCGCGTGCGGGTTATGCGCGCACGAATAATTTGTTCGTGCGAACCAATTTATTAGCGTCCACATTTGAGCATTCGTACGCGCAAACTGTTCGTGCGTGCAAATTTGCTCAAGTCTGTACCCACCTTTAGGTACACGACACTGAATATAAAGCTGAATATGAAATGTGTATGTATTAATGTACATGTGTCATGAAATGAGGAAAGTCGAACCCAGGATTGGGTCATCACTTCGAGTAGGTTCTCCATCTGGAAAAGAAAGAAGGCATTTAGTGTTAGAACAGATAAGTTATATAGTGAACTGTCGATGTATGAAGAAATACCTGATGTCATGTGCGCTGTTATTTTAGTCGTCCCCGTTTTGTTGTTGGTGGCCAGGCAATGTCTTTTGGGCACTAGAAGGTCCAGGCGAAGGGTGTTGAACAATGGAACGTCCAGGCAAAGGGTCAGGGGCTGTGGAAAGTTTAGGCTGAACAGTGAGTTGTTGCTGTTCTTCAAATGAAAAAATTGTAATTGAATAGTTAATGATATTATAGAGAAAAATTGATTAGTAAAGATGCATAATGCTGCAAAATATTACATGAATTAATACATTCTGTCGCCTCAGCTGCTTCAGACAGTCGTACTGCAAGGGGCTCGTTTAGGTCCTCTCCCTCTTCTGAATTTTACAGCATTATGCATCTTTACTAATCAATTTTTCTCTATAATAACATTAATCATTCAATTACAATTTTTCAGTTGAAGAACAGCAACAACTCAACTGTTCAGCCTGGACCTTCCACAGCCCCTGACCCTTTGCCTGGACCTTCCATTGCCCAACACCCTTCGCCTGGACCTTCAAGTGCCCAAAAGACATTGCCTGGGCCACCAACAACCAAACGGAGACGACTAAAATAACTGCGCACATGACATCAGGTATTTCTTCATACATCGACATTTCACTATACAACTTATCTGTTCTTGTAACCATGTTCTAACACTAAATGCCTTCTTTCTTTTCCAGATGGAGAACCTACTCGAAGTGAGGACCCAATCCTGGGTTCGACGTTCCCTCATTTCACGGCACATGTACATTAATAGATTTCATATTCAGCTTTATATTCAGTGTCGTGTACCTAATATGTTGTAAATATAATTTGTTAATGTTTTCATCAAACATGCTTTGCCATCAATTCATTCAAAACAACCTCTTTTAAGTATAATGCATCGAAAGTATAGCGCCGATGAGAGATAGACAGGTGGGAGAGACCGTTTTGGCTGTAGAGCGCAGAAGGCATTTTTCGTAATTTTCGCTTTGCTCCCTCCCACCTTATGCGAAAACTGAATATTAGAGACGTCTCTTGTAGGAAATTTAATGTACTTTCACGTAGTATAAGGGTTTTTGTTGATAACATGAATATTTTTTGAGTTGTAGGGGGTGGGAGTGGCCGTTTTTGACGTTTTCGCAGAAGGGCCAAAAAATCGCTGTTTTTCAGCACGCTCTAGCGCCGATACCTCTCGTCAGAAAATCAAAGTTGACCAGTGCATTTGTAGGAAATTTTGTCTACTTTAATTTTGTATAGAGTGGTCATCTTCGAAAAATGCATAATCTTCGAGATATAAGCGAAAAACTGAAAAAAGTGTGAAAATTTTGAGGTTTTTTGCGTTTTTCGTTGTGAAGCCGACCTCCTACATGGCAGCAAACTTGAAATTTGGAGTCAGCACCCCAAAAAACATGTAGAACCTATGAGAAAAAAACTTCTCCAATTTTGTTACGAGAAAACCACCATTTGACTGTGCTATATGGCCGAAGTAATAAATGTTGAGATATATCTGTTTAATACACATGCACCTGCAAAGGGCGTGACATCACTTTTTCAGCTTGGTGCAGAATAATTTCTGTTGAGAAATGGCAATATTCAAGTGCTGCTTAAAAAGTAGGCGTTCGATTTTTAATTAATTTTTACGTTTATGGGGGCATGTTAAACATCAAAATTTTCTAAAATAATAATAATTCTAAAATGATAATCCTTTTACAGCGAGAATACAACTTCAGTATGTGAAACTAAAAATCAGCTCAAGATCCCTTACCTGTATTCAGCACCCCACCCTTTGACAAAGGACATTCGAATTGTGCACATTCTCGTCAACTGATAAACAGCTTCAAAACCCTGGCTGACAGACTGTGAAAGCAAAGCTGCGAATTCTTGGTTATTGAAAATTTTCAAATTGCAACCTAAAATTGCACAATCATAAGAAATTTGCATTTAAATAGCCATATTTTGTACCTGGAGGTATTTTACACACCGTGGCAGGATGCCACCCATACCGCTGGTTACAATTAGGAGATTGCACGAAAATTGCAGAATCACTCAGACATTCTGCAAATACTTCGCCGCCTGTCAAAAAATAAATTTTGCGAAACACAATAAAAAATAACTGTTACAGTTTAAAACATACCTATATAATATAGTCTTACACCTTTTCCTATATGTCGTCTCGTCTGTTCTACAACGGTGTTTCTATTTACGTTAGATAAAAGTCCGAGGCAAAACCTAAATTTTAAATATATTTAGATAATTTCCTGATAGACCTCGCAAGAACTGTTACCTTTCTGAATTGCTAGGATCTGTAAAGCCATCTACAGTTATCGAAGGTTGGCTAGCATGAAATGTCTCTCCTACTCTCGTATTAAGTTCGTAGTAACTGATACTGCACCAGAAAGCTGGCTCACAATACATTACTGGCTGAGCATCAACTGGCGGACTTGGTGTTAACCTTGACAAACCTATAAAGGTTATTTTACTCAACCATAACTCCACTTAACATTCATTTAATATAAGAGTCAAATAAAACTTGGTAAATTAATTTTTATAAACCTAATACAAAATTCATTTTAATGTTATATTAGTAACACCTTACTCATGTTATCATTGGGATCAATCGGGTCTCCATCTTCAGACATATAGCCAGGAGGTGGAGTTTCCGTGGGAGGTGCAGCACTGTGAGGTGATTCTAAATTTGTTGGTGGCCCATTAGGGCAAAGTCCTACAGCCTCCATGTATGCACCAGTATGTGGCATATGAAGACTAGAAAATAAATTCATCACTTCGTTGAAACAACAAAACTTTCTTGCTAAGAGAACTGAATTCCACCATGAAACTTTCACGCAAAAATGAAGTACAGCTTTATTTTTTAAGCAAAAATATTCGATGGGGCCGACTTTTTGTTGGCGATTTTCATCAAAAACCAACTTTCCATGACCAAGACTGGAAAAACTGACAAGAGAATGCATATTACTATGCTACCTCATATCTACTGCTTTATCTAAATATGCTAGGAAATCCTCTGTGAGAGTCGTCCAGTAGCAAGAAGCATACTTAAGTCAACGTATCGCATGGACGGTAACATGTCAAATCAGTTCAAGTTAGCATGGAAATAGACAATATAACATGTAAAATTTATTGAAGTGATATAATAATAATAATAATAACTGAAAAAGGACCATCAAAATGTGATTAAATTCACACTACACCCACCTTAAACTGTTTGTATTATGGGGGAAAGAAGTATTTTCAGGAACTGACGTACTTAAATCCTCCAAAGAATGTGGAAACAGATTATTTTCATCATTTGTAAGTAAATGTCTAGGTACTAAAATGGCAGGTAGCGCTGCAATGAAAAACAAAATCACAAACAAATTCAATGTCGAACAGCTTTGTCAACCTTATGGCAATTACCATGTGTGGTAAGCAGACCTCAGATGCAATGTATGCATTACCGAACAATAAGTGCATGATAAATTAAACTCAAAAAAAATTACATATTTAAAGTATGAATATAAAATGCGATTGAAAAAGTTGATCTTTGGAAACATTTTAAACGATTATTTTTTATAAATTTTTAACTTTTATCAAAACGTAATGTGTTAAGTTGGTGGAAAAAATCCCACAAATTCAATTAGTGCCCAGTTGCCCATTATCTATCATTTTTCGGTTTTACCTAATTAAAGTAATTTCATTTTGAAATTCATGGTATCATGGTAGAAAAACCATCAACAAAGGATGAAATTGATACCATGTAAATCCCTAACGCAATTAAAAAAAATGCCCTGTATAAATAGCTATTGAGAAATCAATAATAAAAAGTTTTCAATACTCCACCAAAGCGACATTTGTCAAAATTGTCGACGACAATGTCAATGACCTCTGTTGGTGTTTCCGTAAACATTTGTCATAAACACCTACCTGACTCCATCAAAACAACAATGTTGCTTGTTCATTGTTTTGACAGAAAAGAGCGAAATATGCGAAATCTATATTCAGTCGACAAGAACATGCAGAACGGGGACGATTAACTATTTTGGTAGCTGACTACTTCGCAATTTCGCGTCGGAAACGTCATCGGCACCGATATTCGGTACGAACTAGTTTACAAAAAATATGGAGCAACCGATTTGTTTGAACACCTTCAAGCTGACGATTACGACCCGTTAAAAAATGAATTTCGATGTGATCAGAGTTTCAAAAATTTTATGCGAATGCCATTGTGTGATTTCGAAGTACTGTTGGAAAAAGTTGGACCAATTATTAGAAAACTTCTTGTTGAAGAGCGTTAAAGCGTTTGGAAGACGGGCATCTGGTGGAGACGTGTTCAAAACAAAGTCGTAAACTTTGTTGATAACATTGTTTTTCTTTGATGTACCGCCCTCCGAGCGAAACAGTCAACATTATCGGCGACTATGGTCATCGACATGAAAAGTCGCCGAATTTCTTAATTTACCGAAACTTTTTCTATTAACATGTGTCGACGACACTGTCGGCGACAACTGTCGTTTTGATGGAGTTCCGCCTTTTCATACTTTTCTGGACATGCCATTACTATTACTATTAGGAATTTAGTATTTTTGAAATTGGCATCGGAATGCTTCCCTAAAATCTTCATTTGTTAATTTTCTTATTTTAGAAATGGCTCATTTGCGGACACAAACTATTTTATGTCATACTACATGGCTTTAAAATACTTTATGTTTTTCAACAACATGAAGTAATATGTATTTCTATACGCATGCTCGTATTCCAAGATCTATAAATACCGATAACCCAATGTAAAAGCAAGTTGATGCATATTAGCCATTAAGCAGTGATCCGTTTCAAACCTCGATACATCCTGGATGGTCGATACATATCGATCGCCGATTCATATCGATGGCCAATACGTATCGATCGTCGATAAGTATCGATGGTCAATATGTATGGATACACGATGCTTATCGATCGCCAAAACGTATCGATCGCCGATACCTATAGGATTCCGATATATCAATATTTTTTCTTGATGAATCATTTCCTCAATAGGGTTAAGTGTATCATACGTATTGATCGCCGATAAGTATCGATGGCCGAAACGTATCGATCGCCGAAACTTATCGATCGCTGAAACGTATCAATCGCCGATACCAATACGTAAATATTAGTATTATTATATTATTATTATTATTAATGTTATTATTATTATTATTATTATTATTATTATTATTATTGGATTGATATATCGATACTTTTTTCTTGATGCATCATTTTCTCAATACGGTTAAATGAATCGATACATATCGATATATTGATATGGCAACCCAGCCCTACTCGTAAGTGCTTTATCAGTTTTTCTCTACCACTAATAGTTACCGAGATACCCCATACTTGCATCCAATTAGGGTCATCCTGTACATGCATCTCGCCTGAAAACTAGCTTACATGAATTAACTTATAGCTCGTCTTATTTTAACTTTGGGTTGAATGCCCTCTCAAAATTATCAAAATTTTGTCGAAATTCAATATTTTTTATAGTCAGTCAAAGTGCCTAGACGTGTGCTCTTTTTTAATATTGTAGTATGTATTTAATTTAATGCGAGATTATATTTCGATCATCAGTCTAGGACAGGGATGGGCAAACTTTCTCGGTTGCGGGCCGAATCGAAAAAAGAAAATTTGCGGTGGGCCAAACTGAAATAATTTACGCAAATTTCGTATATTAGCGATAATTCAAATAAAATAATGTACTCGTATTTATATTATTTTACATATCGCATAAGGTCACCTGGGGTAATCGGACCCAAGGGGTAACTGGACCATTTTATAATGCAACAGTGCATATACTTTTAATTTTAGCTACTGGCGACACAGCATTAATGCCAATCCGGCATGAAACAACGATTATAACATCAGTTTTCACTCTTGATTGGTAGTGAGATGTGTAACAAATTTTATTCTGTTTTTGCGTCGTGCAGTGACTTTTGGTGTTTTTTTATAAAACAGGGTAAGTATATTTTTTTAAATTTTTATATAAACTTAGTAAGAGAGAATACAAAAAACAATGATACGTGTTTATTGGTCAAGGTTCTCTAAGTATTTTTCTCTAAGCTGCGGTGGTTCAATTGCCCCAGAAATATTTAGTTAATGGGGAAACTGGACCACATGTCCGGGGTAACTGGGCCCAGTGGGATCCAGTTACCTCAAAACTGATATATAAACTTTTAAACAGTTAATAAAGTCACTTTAAAATTGTTGTTTGGTCAATTTTTAAATTTTGTTTCAGGTTATGGTTCGATTATGGTTCGAAAAACAGGAAAAACAGCAAAACAAACAAAAACAAGAAAAACACAAAAAAGAGTAGGCACTGCATATACCACCGAAGATCTCCAGCATGCCACTGATGCTGTAAAAAATGGGAACAAGACAACCCTATCTTAGCGACTTAATAAGAATTTATTAAAGTACAAAACAGTTAAACCATTTTTTATTTAGTTAAATATCATTTAAAATATGTCGAAACAATTTCTTTTCCTTTTTGTCATCTATCTTTCATATTCTTTGAATAAATAAGGTTTTTTGCACTTTTTAAACTTTAATTTTCTTTCTTTTAGTAAACTACGTCTTCTTTCAACACCAATAATATCGATATTGTTAAAAAAAATGTGCGTAACTGGATTTTTTTGGTGAAATACAAAAGTACAGAAATAGGTCCAGATACCCCAAATCAAACAGAAAGAACTTATAAGAATTACACACTCGTGGTCCAGTTACCCCATAGTTGTGGGGTAACTGGGCCCACTGTGACGTAAATGAATAATTATTTTTTTTACACATTTAGATTTTTTAAATTTTTGTTTAAGGCCTTTTGTTATCAAAAGAAAACATTCATAAGTACGTTTATGGGAGTTTTAAGTTCCTTTTATTTTATTTTAATGTTTTAAGAGGAATTAAAAAGAAATATTTAAAGTTGACCTTGTAAAAACATGTCCCAGTTACCCCAACTTACCTTATTTGTAATAATCATGGATTTTAGTAAATGAAACACGAAAATTTATCTTAAAGTTTATTAAAATTTTTAAAATTTTACAAACTTTTTTTGTGAACCTGATACATGTAATGACGTAATGAGGGCTGATCATTCCTTGTTGACAGTGGGAGTGTGTGAGCTATGGAACTGGCTACGTAATTTCATCATCTCTTCCTATACTGGACTTTTTGTGAACATGATATTTTGAGTGTTGATGGATAGGTGTTCGTCTGTTAGTCTAGTTGCAAATATTACTTTTAGAAAAAGTTTGTTCGCAGATGTACGACTACGCGAACATTGCCATGAGTTTTTGTGCATTTTGCACGTTTGGGTATGTTTTTTCCTTCTGCAGTAATTTATAAAAATCGAGCTTATTTTTGAGTAAAATCGCCTGTTTGAGTTCAGTTAATGCAGTTATGCATTTCAATTAATTCTTGTCGAAGTATAGACGTCAAATACGTGAAACTTAGTGAAATATGCAATTTGTGTGAGGTGTGAAAAGAAGTCTGTATAGTCGCAGGTCGGATAAAATAAGGTTTCTTTGTTTAGTCGCGGGCCGGATAAAATAAGGTATTTTTGTTGAGTCGCGGGCCGGATAAAGTAATCCTGCGGGCCGCATTTGGCCCGCGGGCCGTAGTTTGCCCATCACTGGTCTAGGACCTCATCTCAAAACGGGATAAAATGCCAGGGACGAATCCGAAATTTTACGGAAATTTTAACATTTCGCACTTTTTAAAAATATAGTTTTTGAGTGTATTATAAGCGTACCTACCTTTAGAATTTTATAATCAGTCGAGGGTTCGTCATTTCTACTTTACATTACTACCCCGATTACTACGCTTGCATTCACATGAAATAGAATACGAAGGCTGCAAGACACCGTTAAAGATAAAGTGTATACGAGGTCCTCCCAATTTTTTGACTCTGCTTTATAACTCGATACACACAGAAGAGATAAGCAAGTTAAACCCTGACACCTTTAGAAACCAAAAGGACAGATTGTGTACTATGTTAGTATATAAGCAAAATTTCTTTATATTTTCAGGAGGAATGGTACATACTTCCATATATCATAGTATCGCTCATTTTGAACAAAGAGGTTCATATGAAGATCATTTTTCATTCAACCTCATAATCTAAAGGAGAAGTCCGGAGACCTAGCTGGCCAATTGAAGGGACCACCAAGGCCGATTCTAACAATAATGCTAAATGTCACATGACAATTGTTTTATAGCAGCCTACTGGATAATCGTTCTGTAATGCACTCCACATTAAAATTGCTGTAACTCAGTAACCATTGAGAATTGGACACCTGTTCACATGAATGGATGAACGAAACTATAACTATAAGTATGTACCCATTCCTCCTGAAGCACCATGTCTAACAGTTATTTTCTGCAGAAAATATAGTACCTTATCGCCAAAAAGTTGAAACACTCACCAGGACTTTCTATCCTTGAATAATGATAGGGATTAACACAGACTTCTTCTTTTTTTAACGTATAAGCATATTCACAGTTATCTAAAGGTCGTAATTCATGATGGGATTGTAATTCTGGCCATCTCCACAGTCGGCAGTAAATAACATGAGGCAGTCCTTTTCTTTGTTGTACGTTCGTTCCTAATTCAGTAACTGGTCGAACTCTGTAAAGTAAGGTTAAAAAGTACTGAGTTGGTTTCAAATTATTAGGCACGAAAAAATATAAATATAAAAATGCAAATGACCCATTGAGAAATGGTGTGAGTTTTGTGGTCTAGCATATTTGCCAGACATTTAGGGTAGGTCACAAGCAGACACAGTGGAGTAAGGGGGGGACATAACAAATCCATAATATGACCTTAAACTTCGAGCTTCTGATCACGTTTATGCCGCATTTCACATACCTAGGAATTGTCACACATTTTGTATTTGGATTTTCTGATGATACGGCTCGTTCCAGTTCTTCCAAAGCACCGGTTTTCTTCAGCTTTTTCACTAAGCTTTTGACGGCCTTTTCACACCATTTGTCATCGGCGTCTGTGCCTTTTTTCCATCCCAGTAAACGTTTAACTACCGGTGGTGTAAATATTCCACTCATTACAAGTTCGCATTAAGATACTGCACTTGACACCAGCTTCCAATTACAACACGCGCTACTATTGATTGATTAAACGTGAATTTTTATGTAAAATTATTGCTTTAAAACTGCCATATTGTTTTTTGACAGGCGGATGTTGATTATTCTGCTTTCCGATATTATCTCAGACGTGCAAATTTCAAGTGTGTGTTGTTGCATCAGTGCTACACGTGCGTGACGTATGGCTGTGATAGCTGCTCACGCAAGCGTGTGCGGATTCGCACTGACGAGTCTTTTGTGGCAAAATGAAGCAGACAAAATTAGCAAAATGATATGGAAAACAGAAATCTGGGGGACAGATTTACCGAAATGCAACATTTATTTTTATCCTTCTTGCAAATAATGTGCAGGTGTAGCGAACGAGTTGCCTATTTTTTGGAAAGGCTAAAAATTAAAAACGAAAAATATTTTAACCATTTAGTCCTATGTCCATTTCTCAATATAGGTATTTAAATAAGCATTTAAAGATATGTAATACAAAGGCATAGGCGTGCAGACGGAGTGGGCACTGGGCAGTCAAACGAACAGATTGAACCAGTGGCGGCTCGTAATGGGTGCTAAAAGAAAATTAAACAAAATGACGTAACGAATTTTCATCCTTTTAATTTTTGTCTAATTAAGTAATAAAATCCTTCTTACGCCGGCGCTCGAAGATGTGGAGCGGTGCGCGGCCTGGCTCGGAATAATGTGCAAGACCGGCGAGCGGCATTCAACAGCTGACAATGCTAATAAATTCTCGGTCCTGCTGCACGTACTTCGTTCGAAGTTCCATTGTCATTCTATAACGTATAATTTGGGCGACCGGATCTCTGTCAGAAATATGTGGAGAATGGAAGTATAAGAGAAGTACAGTATAGGAGAAGAAATACGAATTATTAAGCAATAACTCACAGTACATACCTACCTGTCGTGGCGAGATAGATAGATTATCGGCTTATAGTGATTTAGTCGGCCCGGGTTCTATGCTTGCAGCGGTTGGTTTGTACTTTTCATTGTATGTATTGTTTATTTCAGTAGCAATGAAGGAATGAAGCGCTTTTAAATAAAAATTTCAAATTTTTTGAGAGGCGCAAGATTTTTCATTTTAACTGGGAACAAACTAAAAAACTTCAAGTACTGATAGGAGTTTTATGAAGTGAATAACACAAATTGTCCCAATAATTTCTGGTATCCTTCTGGTTATTTCTTTCACATTCGCAACGTTCTTCGTTCCTGTGACTTGAACACTATTGAAATGAAACTTCTTTATGCGCATTGAGTGTGAATCGGATCGGCCAGCTGGCTATGTAGCGTTTTTCGGAGTGGGGGAAGTGAAAGGAAAATCCGACACAATTGGCCTACTTTAACTTTCAAACATAATGTTAAGAATGAAGCTGTTTCATTGGTTTCCACTACATTTGACAAAGTAGTCCCGGTTTCCTAACCAGAAATTATTATTAATGTGTTACATAGTGCTCAATAATTAGAAGTAACATTTTGATATTTGATAATAAGGTAAGACATGCGAGAGTTTTCATTTCATATTTCTCTTATCATAAACCCATTATTTCAGTTGTTGAAAATGAAGACATGGAGACAGAATAAAGATATTTTCATTACACACTTTTATCAATTTCTATGATCAACCAAAATCTTGCCCACATTCCAATCCTCAATTACTAAGTTCTAAGTCATGAAAATCAAACTCGAAAGAATGCCAATAAGATTCAAGAACTTTTAGGTATAATAATAATAATATCTCTACTCACTCCTACTAACCCTAAGGTTACCCCAGAAGCTAACTATATAGCTTGTGCGGGACGGAGGAGGCGGCATATTACTATATTACTATATTACAATATGGCGCTAAGTTTCAATTCTACCGCGTAGCTTTCTCCGCACCATTTTTTTTAATGTACTGTAACTGTAACGTATTTCGTATCTATACACAATTTATTTACAGTGACTTTAATATGTACAAATATTTACAATGATTAACAAAAGTGATTTGAGAACATGAAATTAACAAAATAACAGCGAAATATACAAGCGGCAAACAAACAACAACAAGCAAGCAATTACAATTAAACAACTATCAGCAAACACTTAAACAGTTAATTATCTAAACTACACAATCCTCAGTATACAAATCAACCGTTCAGACTTCTCTAAGCACTCTTGTAACCAACGGTTAATCGCGTACGAAGACGCCCCGGTACACATAAAAACGCCACCACAGAATTCGATCACTCGCGTACCGTACCGACACCAGACACTACAACGCATGTAAACACTTCGCTCGCACCGAACTATCAAACGCTGTCTATTAATCGCCCGGTTCTTATTATCGCATTCTCATTCGCTTCAAACTTCCAAACTTCGGACTGACTCTCAAACTTCTTGCTTCCCAATTTTATAATGGTGATCGAACATTGTTCCAGAAAGAGAATCTTCGATCATTAGAAAATTATCGAATGTTCCATGGACAGACTTTTTGGGAGTCAAGGTCAGCGCCGCAATAAAACAGCTATGTTTGCAGCGTGAATCACAACCAGGGGCGTCGCTTGCGGGGCAAAAGTTCGTATCAGTACTTATCATCAACCAGCTTTCACAATATAAGTTTAGACTGGACAAAATACAGATTTGACTTCGTCTTCCTCGACATTTTCTCCTGGTTTAGAGAAGCTCTATCCAATGCATTTATGAATTGTACATCCTAGAAGTTGCTTCTATTCATCCGTTCACTTTGGCTTCACTACTTCCTGGGTTGTTTATTTACGCTCCTAAATAGGTACCTAAACGAATTAACTTACTTCATTTGTACTCAGTCAATATCTCTATTCTTACATTTTCGCGGTTCTTCCCCAGCGCCATCATTTTTGTGTTTTCTATGTTCATCGTTATGTTTTTCCTCCTAAGCATGTAAATTTGTTCATTTATATAATCATGCAAGCCTTTTTCTATTTTTAACGAAAACCCGACGAAAACTCGCTCATCAAGTACCTACCGTCTGCTTCAGTTTATGGTTTCGTACCTACATGTAATGCTTTTACCTCCTTTCCTAATTCTTTTGTTATATCATCCATCAACACCGTAAAAAGCGCAAGTTCAAACTGTCTTTATCAACTTAATTACTGATATTTATGTACCTACCTTGTTTTATATTGCTTTTGCTCTTCTGAGTTGCTGATGGTACACTAACTCTCTTGGAACTTTATCAAACGTCGTCTCTTAGCCTTGGAATACCTACTGTAAAGTGTAAACCCTTCCCCTTATAATTGACGCAATTCATTTTACCGTACCAGACTCTCAACTTGAGGAAAAACCATACCTGCCATACTGTGGAGAGCCTGGATAACCAGTTGTGTCCTTCTGTCGCATTTTGGAAACTGTTTGACGCAGAACCGCAGATGTATCACATTTACTGTTCCCTCTTACCAAAACATTTATTAAGTATCAATAAGTCTGGCATTCACTCTTCTTTGATTTTTATAATACTTTTTAAAATTTGGATAAGTATTCTTATAGCTTAGAAAGCAAAACAAATTTTCAAATTAAACTCTTTTATTTTTGCCCTTGAGGAACATAGTTTAGATCATTGCAAACATTAATGTAGGGGTCTTTTCGAGCACGAGAAACGAGCAACCATAACTAATAAGTAACGTGTTCACAGGTGAAACCAATTTTGCTGTAGCTGTAACCGATAGTTGATTGCGAACGTCCGCAAAGTCTGTTGGATTAGTTTTCGTTAAAATGATTTCCACGGGGGAAATACTCTTTATGTTCCTTGTCTTTGAGACATTGTCACGGTCGGACTATTCTTGCACAATTGTTTGTCACGGCAGTTTAAAACGCACCTTAATTGACTACATATGCTGATTATGATTTTAGTTTATTCTTAAAGGCGACCCCTGAAACATGCGCTTAAAATTTTCCTCGGGCGCAAGATGAGTTTCCTCGGTTTTCAGTTTTTACGCGGGATTTTGTGTTTTGTTGTAGTTCTGCATGTCTCGGATACTCGTCTAATTCAAGTAAGTAGCAAATTTGCAACAATATTGCACATAGCAAGTAACAGTGTTCTCACCGGTCTTTTTAGTCGATACAAACTCAAGCCATTCAAATAATGGGCTACCTGAATAATTTTCAAGTTTCGCCCTACAACGAAAAACAAGAATAGAAATGGTCAACAGTAAAAATAAAGTCAATGGGCCAAAAATCAGGACACTGAAAATTACTTCATACTAAAAACTAAAAGATTGTCTTATTCCTTTTAAGTGGACTATGATTTAAAAGTATTTTCTCTTATACAGGTTACCCAATTTCTTCTGCACAGCAACTTACCTGCTTTATTGTCTTTGTACTGGAACAACCTCTACTGAGTGCATTTTTGAATTCTCTAAACGACTTCATGACGGGGTTGTTTAGTTTGATTCGTGTAAATTGTACGCTTTTTGAGTTACGAGCATTTTTTTCGAAGATTTAGAGAGATGTAAAGGTGTTTTAAAAACATCTTGGGGTTGAATAGTTATATCAGTGATATTTTGGCGAGATGAAAGCATTGCCCAAAAGATGCGATTTGCTTTTTGACTACAAAATACATATACCTATTATATGATTCTTCTATAAAAAGTGAGAATAAAACAGTTATCTCGGGAAAGCAATGTTTTCGAATTACTTTTCATAAAAATGGCACTGTTAATAAACATTATTTACATTATAAATTTGTTCTCCGTTCAGCTTTTTGTTTTCTCTACAAAGTCATATTTAGCTTATTAATAATTTGTATCTACTTTTAACCATTTATCTGTCCGGAAGCAACTCGAAATTTCAAAACAAGGAATTCAAAATACGCAACAAAGTTACCAAACTAAATCGATTAACGGGACAGGTCCGAATTTAAGTTAAATGAGGAAATCCGAATAAAATTGTAAAAAATAACAGTGAAATTGAAAATTTTTAAGTTTCAATTTTAATTTCCGTAGAAACTGTCATCCGCAGACCTGGAAATGCCTGCATCAATTAAGAGCTTAGTAAACTGGCTATTAAATGTGCAATTTGCAGAATTTGCAAATAGAATAGTCTGTGAATCTAGTTCGACAAAGAAATCGTAGACAGCTTCGGTAAGTAGGCTTCAGTAGTGCCACAAAGATGGGTCCAGATTGGCACTAAAATGGCAATATCTTAACATCCCCTGCTGGAAACCCCATAATGTGGTATATCGTTTTCCATGAACTTTTGTGGGGAACGTGAATATGCAAACAAAATTGGGGGTTTCCATTTAAAAAAATATAACTTTGGTTTGTTACGCAAAATGTGAAGATCCTGTATACACCAAAATAATTTTACAATATGCGGCATAGGGTTTCCTAAGCACTTGCAAAATTTCATTACGCTGCCTTGAATGGTTCAAGAGATATAGACCGTCCCCGCACTAATGGGCCACTCTGTATATACGAGTACGAGACAGGTGAGAATCCAGAAGATTACAAAAGGAACATCATAGTCGCTTTGCCAGAAAGAAAAGGCGAGGATAACTGTGAAAATTATAGAATGATCAGTTTAACTTCCCACGCGTCAAAAATTTTAACTAGAATTGTGCAAAGAAGGATGGTGAAAAGGACGGTAGAAATATTAGATCAGCTCGGATTTAGACGAAGTAGAGGAACGCGCGAGGACATTATAGCTGTACTAGCAATTATAGAAAAAACAATAGAAAAGGAAAAAAGCGCCTATAGGATTTGCAGATTTAGAAAAAGCCTTCGACAGCATAGATTGGGGGAAGATGTTCGAAGTTCTCAGAAAGGTATAGGGATGACATATAGGGACAGAAAAATAGTACCTACATAATCTCTACAAAGAGCAAACGGCATTTACAGAATTTGAGCAGCAACGTAGAGAAGTAGATATGCGGAAGGGAGTGAGAGAGGGATGTCCGTTGTCACCTCTAGTTTTCAACTTATACATCGAAGATGCGATTCATATTGTTTAAGGGACAGAACAGTTTCAGGGATTAATGTACAGGGAGAAACTATTAACATGCTTAGATTTGCGGATGATATAGCAGTGTTAGCATCCAGTAAAGAAGAATTAGGAATGGCTCTGAATGAAATGGAAGCAGTTTTGACCGACGGCTACGGCATGAAAATCAATAAAAAGAAAATCAAAGTTTTGTTATGCAGGGAGCGTAAATATAGGACTAAAACTGAAATATAAATAGCAAATGAGAAGATAGAGGAAGTCATGGATTTTTGCTATTTAGGAAGTCACATAACACGGAAGAGACGCTTAAAGACGTATGTATATGGAGTACGACATTGTACTGTACGGGTGCGAAACTTAGACAATAGGAGAAGCGGATCGAAAAAGAATAGAAACGTTTGAACTGTAGTGCTACAGACGCATAATGAAGAGACCGTGGATAGGTAAGGTTAGCAATAGGGAGGTATTAGAAAGAATAGGGTAAAATCGAAAGGTATGGAAGACAATATAGAATAAGAAAGACATCTTCTGAGGCCCGAAGGAATAGTTTACGGCATACTAGATCAGAGGTAGGAATAAAAAGAGGTAGGGGTAGCCCGGATTAGACGTAGGATGTTCTACTTTTAGGGAAATTTGCTATAAGACTGTCTGTCTATCTGTCACAAGCTCACAGATCAATTTTTTAGAAACTATCGTGGATAGATTCCAAATTCGGCACATAACTACAGTTTGACCCGTAGATGTCTGTATGGTTGATATAAATGAATAATTTATCTTCGCACCATGGGGGGCAAAAAAACGGTTGTTTTTCATTTTTAGCCCCATGTGTAACATATCCGAACAAAGGTATTGATTAGTAGATTCCAAGTACCGCGTTGGAAAAGTTTATTACTTTAGTTTAAGGAAATGTGAAGTCAAAGTTTCTTCAGTGAAGCAAGTGCCACCTGTCACTCTCTTCGTAGAATTCGTATAGTGAACGGTTTTTCTGACTGAACTGTTCAGTTTAAAAAGAATTTCCCGCCCATACGTACGTTTTCAAGATCTTTTTCGAGTTTCGAAATTTACCGTTCCTGACCATAAGAGTTGTTTCGTCTTCAAACGCCACTCGGCCTTTTTTAACCCCCGAAGCAAAAAGAGGGATGTTAAAGTTTGACGTGTCTGTCTGTGTATCTGTGTGTCTGTCTGTGGCAGCGTAGCTCCTAAAACCTAAACGAATGGATCAATTTTGATGCGGTTTTTTGTTTGAAAGCTGACGTGTCCGAAATGGTTCTTAGCTATAATTTATGAAGATCTGTTCGGGCGTTGTGTCGGGGGTTACTTAAAATTTTGAATTTTGTTACTTATTGATGTCCTTACCACTCCTATCACGCCGAATTAGGTGATATTTGACTTCCCAAGCAGCAGAAATCCGCGACTTCTTCTAATTTCTCGCTTTTGCAATGTTGGTTTAATTTAAAATGCTGTAATACTTTTACCTGGCATAACGCATAACTAAATTCGATAGTTTAGTTAACGAAAACGGAAGGGAAACTCTCACAGGATATAGGTTATAGAGCATGAGATAATTATGCAGATAAGATGGAAAATGTGCAGCAAAACACGCTTCATTTATTCACCAATAATAATTTAGCATTAGTTATTGAGGCCATTACAATTATTGCATAAATACAAATAAGAAAACTGTACTATGTATATTGGATTCAACTTGAAAATGATAGGACCAAACAAAACATTATAACTGTTGTCACGGCATTTAAACTTAAACAATATATATATTATGCGTGACGACCTGGAATTATTCATTTGAACGTTGTTTTGGAAATGCGCGCAGAAAATCAAAACATTAGCGAACTCCGAACTGTTTCCGTAATACAGCGCGTTCCAGTTTTAACTTAAGAATATTTGAGAAACTATTTATAAAAATGAAAACAATTTGAATATTTTGATTACCGTGACAGAAGGGAGTTCAAGAATTAACTTTCAAGAATTTTTGGGCGAATGGTAATCATAAAATAAAAAAAAACGTTAACAAATCACGCTCAGAAACGTATTCTAAGATAAGGGTGCTACAGCACTCGAAACTACCACCTTTCGAGAGGAGCAAATTAAATTCAAATTACAGGAAAACTGATGTGCGAATGCAGGCATTCGTCCTAAAAGTAACTACTTAGAACCAAATGCTGGCCAGCTCTTATAAATTTGAACTAGCAAACACCCTTCATTACAGGCTGGTGCGTATATCACACTATTCAGACATTTCTCCAAAAATTGGTTGCAATTATCGCTATTGACAAAAAGGGTCCTTTCATAAACTGAACTGAAAATTTTAATTTTGTGTTGAAACTTTTTAAAAAAATGCGGAAATATCCCGCGTCTTGCCTCTGAAATCTGTTTTGCAACATTTGGGCACCTTTGGGCATTTTTTTCGATGTCTTGAGGTAAGTAATAGGGTGACCATACGTCCATCATTGCTACGGACACTCCATCACTTTGAATTGAAGTACCTACTGTCACTATTCACAACCGTCCAGCAAAGTATCCAACATTGAAGTCGTGGAAGAATGGAGACATCTATCCGATGATATCTTTAACTATTACTACCTAACCCCTCTTATACAAGGTGTTTCTAAACAAGTACGAAAAATTTTAGAGGATGATTTCTTGTCGAAAAATAGGAGGAGTCTTTCATTAAGAAAATTACACCTCATCCTCATAGTTCCTCCAAAACGAATTGGAAGTGTGACGGTATACGGGGGTCAGGGGTCTCGTCAAATGCGTACTTTGGGGGGAGGGATAGAAAATGTAAGATCCGGGTGCGAAAATGCTGGGGTTTAGAACGATTTTTTGGACACGGAAGCGTTCGGTGCTTATACATCCAACTTTGACTTTGGGCTAGATGGAGAGTATGAACCAGCCAACATCGTATGGGTAATGGGTTGGTTTTTGGAGTCTGAGATGCACGGGGGTGATATTTAGGGGTGAAAAAAGTTCAGCTACGTTTTACGTTTTTAGCTAATTTTAAGTGTTTGGTGCTTTTACATCGCATACGTTTGTAAGTAAATAATAATAAACAGCCGAGTGCAGAAACCACACAACCACACGAGTGTATGAAAAACACACGTTCCATAGATAAGAGTTATGTGCACTATTTTTCCCATGCATGCCCCCTTAAGAAAGTAAAATATTCATAGAAGAGTAACTTAATGATTTGTTATTTATGTTAGTAAATGGCAAAATGTCAAATTTCCATTTGGAATGGATAAAATGTATCATCTCCGGAAGAGAAAACAACATACCTAATAACAATAATAATAATCATCATTATCATCATAAAGTTCTCAATCCAAAGACGCGTACATCCATCCCTTTCCTATCCTGAGCTAGCCTACGTATTTCCCTAAAAGTAGAACATCCTACATCCACAACTATTTGAGAGCAGTAGTGTAATCTGAGTCTACTCCTACCTCATTTTATTCCCATCTCTGATAATAATAATAACATTAATAATGAATTTGTTAACACCAGTATAGAAATTTAAAAAAATAAAACCATAGTCCCCACTGTTTTGTTTGTTGCAGTGTGCGGACGGCCGTCATTGTTTCGATTTCGAGAAAAATTTTTCATTGTCATTTTTTACAAATTGTTACGTTGACTTATACTGAGTACACTTGAAACTTAGCCAGGTTCATTTTCAATGCCTTAAAGAAGGTTGCTAAATTGCAACTTTTATAAATTTTTTGCTACTACAAAATTTAGTTTTACGAAAAACATAAAATATACAATAAAAAGTTTCTGAAAGAATCAGGCTTTCTAAAGCTTATTTTTAGATAATCACATTCCGGAACATTAAAAAATTCCAATAAAAACGGGTCGGGGGTTGCTAGTTTTATCCCCTTAACGATACATGCTAGAGAATAGACAAATATTTGCAAGTAGCCTTTTTATTGGTGAGAAACATCCACCAAATTTAATTTTTGTACCTTTACTGAAATTTGAGAAGAAATATAAAAACCCAATTTTCACCTCCCTCTTTGGAAGAGGAGGATATTGGAGGAAATGTGTACTTATATGAAAAACTCTTTTGTTTTTCGACAAGGAATCATCCCCTAAAATTTTTCGCACTTATTTGGAAATATCCTGTACTCTGTACAGTGCTGGGAACTTCTCATTTTTCAACTATAAACTGCTTGAATTGGACAGCAGAACACAGAATTGAATACTACCCATGAATATAAGGTGCAGTGGGGCAAGAGCAATTTTGGGGAAAGTGCGACCAACCCAGTTTTTTTGTTATTTCGTGTGTGTAAACTGGGCTTCATCACACTTGAATTCAATATTATATACGCAACCGTTAGGGGAACACAATTAGCGCCACCTATCCGACGCGCATATGTGCCTGCAAGGCTAAACTGCCAGCGGATCTGCTGAATTTCGTCAGTCAAAATTGCAGGTGCATACTCGTCGTAAATTAATGACCTTAAAAATAAAATCTTTTAGTTTATTATCAATTGTAAAAGAAACCTTGAAGAGTCAACGTGCCTTTGGTAAGCATTAATGAACTTTTAGATATATTTTTATCAAAAAAAGTTGTAGGTCGCACTTGCCCCCCAAAAATTACGGTTAAGGGTAAGTGCGCAGGGCAAGTGCGACTTATAGGCTTGTGTAGTTTTCCTTGACTGCTATGCCCGATTATTACTCATCACTTTATATTTACTTACTGCAGTCGATTTAAAATTTAATAATTGTATTATTTTTAGATACCTAATAAGTTACCTAAGCAGTTACCAGTTATGTTATTAAATAAATAAAAATTTAAATATTCGCATTTGCATTAATTATTCGTACTCAACAATTTTGTTCAATAATCTAAATCGTCCCTATTTCTATTTTTTACTTACAAAATGCCATAACTTTCCACCTGTCGCAGATACGAGAAACTATCAAACACAAAGTTAATTCAACTTTTGATGTACAACACGATCTTGCCCCAACAGACACTGCTAGTTATTTACATGAGCTATAAATCAGGTGGTGCGCACTTGCCTCACATTCATGGGGTAAGTGCGACCCAATGACGAAAAAAAAATATTTCTTGCTCAAAAAAATTTGAGGCACATTTATCGCTATTTAGTATTCGAAACGAACAGTAAACATTGTCAAGATTACTATATTAAAAAGCTGAATTCCTATTTTAAAAAATCACAATCTGACAAGTACCAAAAGTCAAAAATCTGAAAAGATAGGTCGCACTTACCCCACTGCACCTTACTACTCCAGAATGAACAGAAGATGTTCAAACAGCTTTATGATTCATTTCAATATGTATCACTAACTACAATTCTTAAATGAAACACCCTGTTGTGTATTTTATTAGGAAATGCTAAAAAAATCTGAAAAAGTTTTAATCGTTAATCTACATTTTGAATTTTTAATAAATTAACCCCACACGCTGACGACATCAGCGAAACATGTGTCTATGTCTTTTGGCGTGGAGAATTTTGAAGAATTTCTGCCCATCTTTAGCTAAAAAAATTAATTGTAGAACTGGCATTGAACTAAGAAATTTGTTAATAAACATCTTCATTTTTAGGTTCTGATTTTACATTATTCTGACTTGACTTACCCATACAAATGGTCCAATTCCCAAACTTTTCAATCTGCTGCTTGTTTTTACAGCATGGTAGTTTGAAATGTTTATCGAATTGCCTAAACTGCATATTTTTTGAGTTACCCGCTTATATTTCAAAATTTTGGTAAATATGGAGGAATTTTATAAATTAAATACCCACCTATCTTGGTATTGGATAGGTATAGCAACAATATCTTGGTAAAATGATTATTAAGACAGTAAAAGACCAGAAATATTATACGGGTATTAGCAACTGCATGACAAAATTAGAAAAATTCAAAACCCCAAGCTTTATTTTTTTTCCATAATGATTTTCTTGTTAATGGAGTTTTCTCTATCGGACGCCAGGTGCCTCGGGGGTATGTGTTTCTTGTGTCTTGTCCATGGTTTAAGATATTAAAGAATTATTCTTATAAAAGTTGAAGTTCTTTATATCCTAAACTTACTTTCCATTATTTTTGTAATTTTTTTACTCCCTTGAAGTTCTTTCTATTCTGAAGTTATTTGCCATTACACATGCAATCTATATTTCATTATTTCGGTAATGCACCCACACATACCATCTAATTCGTTATTGTGAGGGGTAGCATCAATGCTAGCTGTGCACCTATACCTATACATACACATATTTAAGGCCAATTTCTATTTTCACCTTTTAAAATGTGCTGTAGCAATAAGATAACATTAATTTTTTGTTTATGTATTGATAATACCCATTTAATTATCTAAAAATTACTTTATTTTCTTTTTGCAGGGATCAGACATTAGTCTAGTTGATGCACTACAGTTCCTACGAGAGTACGATAAAGAAGCTTCAGATGTATGCTTTCGTGTTACCAATGCACAATGGAATTACGCAACGAACATGACGGATTTTAATAAAAGGAGAATGATCGAAGAACAAACACATAAAGCCAGATTTGATAGGCTTTCGTGGAAGCAAGCCATTATGTTTGCATGGCCTAGTTTACCCGATCCCATGGCCAGAAGGCAACTGAAACTTTTGATAACCAAAGGAAGATTAAGTCTTTCTGATGAAAAATACAACGAGGTAAATACATTAGAGAAAATTTAAGTTGTGCCTAATTAATAGCATAGTACAGGTTAGACGCAACGAGTGTAATAAAATTAAATGGGTGATAGGCGGAGAGGAAAAACTCCCATGCCCTAAACTGATTCCTAGCAAAGATACTGGGTATGGAAAATCAACAAATGACTTATCCGGGAAACTATTAAGTAATATCTTTCGCAATATCTAGTCTGAAATGTACCGGTAGTAATATCAGGAGGTGAAGTACCAAAGTACCTACTTCGATAATCTACTTATTTAGTAGGTAATTCAAACATTTTGGACAAACATTTTCGTGGAAAGTGTTAAGACTTAAGAGTGCTATTAGATGCGTACATATAGCTAGGGAGTCGCAATGGTAAATTATTGCTGTATTTTCTACTATGCCGGACATTATTAATCTTAATGTATGCAACACGAGGAACAAGAATATGGATATAACAAAGTTGCATCTGAATCGCAGTGCAGATGGCGCTCTTTCAAAGTTAACGGTTCAATTAAAAGTTGCTACTGACACATTTTCTGCCACCAGATTCTTATTTTACTGACTCTTTGCATCATGAGGAATGGCAAAATAATACTGTCAGATACATAACAAGTCGCGAGTGGGTGCCAAAGAACCCCAAACTTATCTTAAGCGGGAGCGTCATGTGACATATTTTCTACCAACAGAATTTTCTTTTACTGACTCTTTGTATCATGAAGAATTCCAAAACATCAATTCCAGACACATTAGATAGTCGCGAGTGGGTGCCAGAAGATTCCAAACTTTTCTGAAGAGCGCCACCTGCGGTGCGACTCGGATGCAACTTTCTCATAGCCATATTCTTGCTCTTCGTGTTTGATACATTATTGCTAATAATGTTGGTGAATGTGCCTTTTTCGGGAAAGTTTCGATGTTATTATTGATGGTAATAGTCCGGAAAGCTAAAATTTTGGGTCTTACAATTGATAGCTCCCTTCGCTTCCGTGGACACATTATAGACCCCTTCCAGAGAGCTTGAGCTGGTCTCAGGCTTCTCTATCCTCACAGAGAATATTTAAATTTAAATACAAAAATAATGCTATGCGGTTCTTTCTCATTTCTCTCATTGCCCTGCTGTCTATGGCACCTGTTTGGATAGTGATAGCACTAGTAGTGCAAAAAGTTCAGAACTCTTGTTTTCGGTTTATTTATGGAATTCAAAATACGATCATATGTCTCATAAGCTGTTTGAGTTGGGATGGCTGAACATGGGGAATAAAAGTAGAAAGGCTTGCATTCCTTTTTATCATGACATCAATACTTCTTACCGTCCACAGTATCTTCATAATAAAATTACATTACTGCGAGGGGTTAATCACTCCGTGATAAGGCGTCCCACACTTGAAATACTTGGAAGTATTTCACAAGTATTGCATAGCATTTCACTGGTATTTCATACAATTTCACAAGCATTGCATAGCATTTCATTAGTATTGCACTTAATTTTAATAAAAATTAAATAATGAATTATTAAAGAAATTGGATGTATAATTTTTGGATGCCGGGAGATTTTTGAAGAAAATTATTAATTTAGAATTTCTCAAAAAGCAAAAAGAAAAACATATTAGGATAATGAAATGGGCGAAATTATTGGAAGCTCTCTAGAGTGAAACATGTATCTCTGAGATATCATAATTTCTTTCCTGATTAAATAACATTCTTTCCAGCACACGAAAATTCTCCACAGTCGAGTACACAGTAGAAAAGGCTGGAGAAAAGTATTATGCGTTTATTTCGAGCTTTATTTATACACTAGAGACAGGAAGCAAATTAACATGGGAGAAATTTCTTACGTACAAATGTTTCTCCGGGCTTCCTATTGGTCAACAGGTATACTAGTTTGATTTAGTGAGCCAATGGGAGATTTGCTCGGAGATTTGGGATTAAATTCGTACAAAATAAATTTCTCCAGGAATTTCTTCCATGCGAATTTGCTCCATAAGAAAGAAGAACTCCATAAATGTTAATACCGTAAAGGCTAATTCGTGTTTCTTTCTTGGTTTTTCTTATTCCTGTCGTATAAACCCAGTATCTAAGTTTATGTAAAGTAGTAATGGAATGACGTAATTCAAAACCGCGGGAAACTTCAATATTAATAATCGAGGTGACCACGAGTAGGTACACTCACTTATCCAGCAACCGTATGTTCCGAAAAATTGTGACATTCCTCCAACTCTTGTGCATACATAAGTTGCCATCCACTAGGATAGAATGGGCACTAGAAACTTAATCCTAACATACTCACTAAAAATACATGCGACGTGCCTGATAATGAAATTTATTTAGGCTTCAAGACAATTGCCCTGATTTTTTGGACTGCTGTCCTGCTCCGCTTTTCTCGAATATATTCTCTATAAACATTAGAGGAATACAATGTAAATTATGGTCCCTTCCTGAAAAAATATACCGGCCGCGAGATGAGATTTTATCATTTCTACAATAATGGTAATAGGGAAGGTCAGGTCACCTACCCACCTGCTTAAAGAGAATCCAAATCTAGAAACAAATGCAGTAGCACAATGTTCCTAGAAAACGCACAGTATGTAACACAAGAGTACCTAATCATCCAATATAGTGGGTAATGCCGAAATGTTTTATGCAACACGTGCGCGTGGTATCGCGGTCATTGAACTGGAAAAAACTGAATTACGATTGCTATTTGCTATGAGTGGCCAGATTTAGTCACGTGATCGAAGTGCTGCCCGTCTATTGGAGCGTACACATGTTACAACGTAATAAATGCGTAAGTTGATGAGCAGAGCCACCTACCATTTCATAAGTATTTCAAAGCCATTGCAAGGCATTTCAAAAGTAATTTCCCAGGCATTGCAAAGAATGTCACAAGTATTTCACAGGCATTGCAAAGCATTCCACAAGTATTTCACAGGTATTGCAGCGCATTTCATAAGTATTTCAAAGTATTTCACAGGTATTTCATGCTATTGCATATATTTCAAAGCATTTCATATGTATTTCAAAACATTTCATAACATTGCAAAAGTATTGCACATCGCTGTGTCCCACAATTGCACAGAGTGATTAACCCCTCGCATTACTGTGATGTAAGTTAACTCTTCCTTTGCACAGGACTGTTCTGTTCAAAAAAAGTTTTCAGTGCAACATTTGAAAACTTTATAACATAGATAGATAGATAGATAATCGATTTATTGTTTCCCATTAAAATTCAAAATAACAAATACAGTAGAACCCCTATTATCCGTGCCTTACGGGACCGGGTAACTCACGGATAATTGAACGGATAATCCAAATACCTTTTATTTCACATAACAAACTTTATATTATACATATTATGACATAAAATAAATACTTTTGTCCACGACTATCTTACAACATACTCTTTATACTTGTGTTTCTTCAATCAAAATTAGATACATTATTCACTGCAGTGATTAATGAATATTATTCACTAAACCAATAGGAACATCGCTTTGACCCTTTTTTACATTTATTTAGTAGGCCGCGATCGCGATGTGTTAGTTCAAATTGAAACGCCAAATCAGCATGGTTTGCTTTTAATTTGAAATGCATATTCTAAAAAAGAAGATATAATGAGTATTGAGAGTGAAAACGAGATTTCTTTAACAGCACTAGCAATAAAATAAGCTGCAGAACTTGCCTCATTAGATTCATTGCCCAAAAAACCAAGAAAATTATACCTGAGAGCGTATGTATGAATCTTTCTTACACTGGAGAAGGGAAATGAAGGTAAATTCTTTCTGGGAATCTGTTTTGATAGTCGTGGACAAAGTATAGTATACAACTCGTTATAATGATGCTATTATTACCTCGGATGATTACAAAACTCGCTCGCTTCGCTCACTCGTGTTGTAAACTTCATCCTCGGTAATAATAGCATTCATTATAAACTCGTGTATAATATACTATTTATTTCATAAAACAAACTACCTATGCATATACGCAACATAACATAAACCAAATACTTTTTATTTTATATAACAAACTATACATGACGTAATAACGCAAAGCAAACTAAACTGAACCAATGCAAACACAAGGAAACGTGTCAAAACAAATTCTCAGGTGCCGCACGGATAATCCGCGCACGGATAATAGGGGTTCTACTGTAAACATATAAATAAATGGAACAAACAAAAATAAATAAACCTCCTCACAATTAATTTCGACCTATCTAATTCCCATTTATGTATAAACACCCCTCCCTCTCCTTCCTTCCCCTCTGTATCAATTCCATCCACTTCTCCCCTCTTCCACTTTCCTCCAATATCATCTCCACTCTCACCTGTTCCATGTTCTCTCTCCACCAGCACCTCTCTAACACATGTTCCCATGTCTCCTTCTCTGCCCCACATACCCTACACATTCTTCTGTCTTCGCTTTCCCAATACCTTCCACCTCTCATCTCATTTCCCAGTCTAAATCTTGCCACCCTTATTATCTTCTCTTCCCTTCCCCTACTTTGTAGATATCTCGGCAGTCCCGCTGTCCTTATTTCTTTATATTTGTTGTTGTATCTTGATTGTCTTATCTTCTCTTCTTTATCCTGCACTTGTATTTGCCTGTCCCTCTCCTCTACCTCTCTCACCATGTTCCATCCTGCTGTGCTCAAGTTCTCCACTTCTTCTGCTGCATAACCTCGCTCCTGATAAAATTTCTCTCGCTTCTCCTCCCATTTCGATATTTCTCTTCCCAACACTGCCTGGCTAACTCGTTCCTGCCCCTTTATAACATGTTACTTGAGTTGAAGATTAGCCCTACATACTGTTTCAAGAAAAAATGCTTTGTATAACTGTTTAACGAGCAGCGACTCTTTTATGAACGACGGCGATGGTTTTATTTTTTCTTTGTACTAACCATGACTTTTGCGAAGTTGGTGTGTCCCAATGCTTTTCTCTTTTCGTTGCTTAAGCCGAACATTAATCACTGGTTTTTTATTTTGTTTATTGTTAGTGTTAGTTAGTTTATTAGTTTATAAGTTCATCATCATCATAAGGTTCTCAGTCCGAAGACTGGTTGGACGCGTACCTCCATTCTTTTCTATCCTGAGCTAACCTACGCATTTCCCTAAAAGTAGAACATCCTACATCCCTAACTATTTGAGAGCAGTAATCTAATCTAGGCCTACCCCTACCTCTTTTTATTCCTATCTCTGACTCTAGTATGTCGCGAACTATTCCTTCGTGTCTTAGAAGGTGTCCTACCATCCTATCTCTCCTACTCTTTATTGTTTTCCATACCTTTCGCCTTTCCCCAACTCTTTCTAATACTTCCCTATTGCTAACCTTATCTATCCACGGTATCTTCATCATGCGTCTGTAACACCACAGTTCAAACGCTTCTACTCTTTTTCTATCCGCTTCTCCTATTGTCCAAGTTTCGCACCCGTATAATGCCGTACTCCATACATACGACTTTAAGAGTCTCTTCCTAGTCTCTATATTAACCGTTCTCGAACATAACAGTTGTTTCTTTTTGTTAAACGCAACTCGGCCCTGCGCCATTCTTTGTTTTATATCTTTAGTGCTCCTACCGTCTTGGGTTATTTTACTTCCTAAGTAGCAGAAATCCGCGACCTCCTCTATCTTCTCATTTCCTATTTGTATTTCAATTTTAGTTCTATTTTCACTCCATCTACATACCAAAATTTTAGTTTTCTTTTTATTGATTTTCATGCCGTAGCCCTGTGTCAAAACTGCTTCCATTTCATTCAAAGCCGCTCCTAATTCTTCTTTGCTAGATGCTAACACTGCAATATCATCCGCAAATCTGAGCATGTTAATAGTTTGGCCCTGTACATTGATCCCTGAGGTTGTTCTTTCCTTAACAATATTAATCGCATCTTCGATATATAAGTTGAAAACTAGAGGTGACAATGCACATCCCTGTCTCACTCCCTTCCGGATATAAGTTAAAAGTATGAAAAGAATTGCAACACTATGGATATTTTCAGATATATCGTAAGAAACTGATGATTTTCAACATCCGGTATCTTTGTTAGGAATCAATTTCGAACATCGAAATTGTTCGTTCTATTTTGGACCTTTTTAAATTTGTTCCATCCATTATCACCCACCCTATATTTATATTTTCCATTACAACAAGAAAGTAAACAATAAATAAATGTTTTAGATTTACCACTTGATTTCTGAAATGAAAGATATATACAGCCACGTTCGAATATGCCCCTACAACAATCCCGACACTGACTTTTGTGATTTGGAACTAGAAACAGACGTAAAACGTTTGATGGCTCATTCTAGACATTCGGAAGAACTCCTTCATATTTGGAAAGAATTTCACGATCGTGTTGGACCTCCAATGAAAAATAAATTCATGAGATATGTACAGCTTGCAAACCAAGCAGCTCGGATGATTGGTAATGCCATAAAAACTGGTATTATATTTTAATTAAATTTATTTTATCAGGATTTAGTGATGCTGGTGAACAGATGCGTTTTGTGTATGAAGATGATGACTTTGAATATGAAGTAGCAGAAGCGTTCCAAAAAATGTTGCCCCTTTATAAGGAATTGTTTACATATGTAAGGAAAAAATTAATAGACCGATATGGAATAGATGTTGTCCGCCCAGAAGGTCCGATTCCTGCTCATTTGTTGGGTAATATTTGGGCACAAGATTGGAGCAATATTTATGATATTGTTGTACCATATCCAACAAATAAAAATGCAGATGTGACTGATGAAATGTTGCGAAAGGGTTTTACTCCACTAAGGTAAGACATTGGGAACTGAAAAATTAAATTTCCGACTAGAAAATCCCTAATATTAAATAACCATCCACCAAATCAATTTATTTTGTTCAACTTTTCATTGGGTTTGAAGTGTGTGCAGCCTTGATTAATCCTTTCATGCCACCCAAAGACAAAAGCGTTGGCATATACAGAAATAAATCATAAATATCCCTTGCCGAAAAGTGAATGCAGCAACTTCGCTGACACTATCAGGATTATGTAGGAGATAGTTGCAACTCATTGGCCCCACATTCACCTACATGGAATGGTTCATTCTGCAGAAGCGCAATCTTGCTTTTAAAAAGCCATACCTCATATACCTGGAGAATGGCCAACAGTGAATGATTGGGATGAGAAATCTTAATGATTGACTATAATAAAATTGTGCTTCCATATGCTTTGAAAAAACCATACAATGTGTCTGATGATTTTCATTAATTTCTTGATATTGTAGTCTTGCCGGTATTGGTGAGACTTCCCAATTTTTTTAAGGCGACTATTTCCAATGTACCGGGTGGCCAAATAAGAATGCAAAGTGCTGTATCTCGGAAGCTATTCATCATAGTCTTGCGGTAAAAAAATGTATTATTAAAGTGGCCAAGAGAAGGCCGTGGAAAATATTTTCAGATTTCCAAGATGGTCGTCAGGGGGCGTAACCGCCATCTTAAAATTTTAAAGTGATTTTTCACTGAAATCCACCTAGTAAATGTACCAAAAAAAATATGTGTTTTTTAAAGATAAGCTTTTTTCGAGTAATTCTTGTATAACACTTTTTGACGTATCTATTAAAATGAAGTGGTGGGGGGTGATTCAATGTTTTTTGACATAAATAGCTGTAACTCCTAAACGACTGAACAGATTTTAACAAACTTGGTCTCATTGGAAAAAGCATATATTGCTCCATCAAACCCATCTTACCTGTGATATGTCTAATTCTTAGTGATGCCGCTAGAGCGCGTTTTTTGATATAATAACAGAAAATTGCAAAATTCTCTAAAAAATTAAATGCAATAATATGACTTTTTTTCATAAAAATGTAGCGAAATGATACCTAAATAGGCTAGTGAAGACCACATCTCGATATCTTATTCCTAGCCAAAAATATCGAAGAAAGAAACTTTAGTAATCATAAAATTTTAGAGAGACACTATTACACCGGTATTTATTCTTATTTATTTGTCTTTTTTCAAGATTCAGTGATAAAATTTCATAATTTTATAATTTTTGAATAATAAAAGTATTCTTAGTTCAAACAATTAAAAAAAAACGTGTAGGGGCATAAGAAGATTTTGAAATAAAACTAATGCCTCCTTAAATGCTCGAACTGTCTTCCATCACACTCAATGCATTGTTGGAGCCGCTCATGCATAGACATTACAGCAGCTTCAATTTCTGCTCTTGACAAGCTACGAATGGCCTCTTGTATTCGTATGTTCATGTCGTCTCTCGTTGTTGGTGGAATTTGGTAAACAATATCTTTTAACCGACCCCATAGATAGAAGTCCAAACAGGTGAGGTCTGGGGATCGGGGTGGCCAAGGAAATAGACTTCCTCGTCCAATCCACCTCTGGTGATATCTTCGATCTAAATACTTTTATTATTTAAAAATTATAAAATTACGAAATTTTATCACTGAATCTTGAAAAAAGACAAAAAAATAAGAATAAATACCAGTGTAATATCGTCTCTCTAAAATTTTATGATAACTAAATTTTCTTTCTTCGATATTTTTGGCTAGGAATAAGAGCAAAGAGCAAAAGGCAGTTATAGAATGTGAGCAGGAACAAAGGGAAGTAGATATCCGGAAGGGAGTGAGACAGGGATGTGCATTGTCACCTCTAGTTTTCAACTTATATATCGAAGATGCGATTAATATTGTTAAGGAAAGAACAGCCTCAGGGATCAATGTACAGGGCCAAACTATTAACATGCTCAGATTTGCGGATGATATAGCAGTGTTAGCATCTAGCAAAGAAGAATTAGGAGCGGCTTTGAATGAAATGGAAGCAGTTTTGACACAGGGCTTCGGCATGAAAATCAATAAAAAGAAAACTAAAATTTTGGTATGTAGGGGATGTGAAAATAGAACTAAAATGGAAATACAAATTGGAAATGAGAAGATAGAGGAGGTCGCGGATTTCTGCTACTTAGGAAGTAAAATAACTCAAGACGGTAGGAGCACTAAAGATATAAAACAAAGAATGGCGCAGGGCCGAGTTGCGTTTAACAAAAAGAAACAACTGTTATGCTCGAGAACGGTTAATATAGAGACTAGGAAGAGACTCTTAACGTCGTATGTATGGAGTACGGCATTATACGGGTGCGAAACTTGGACAATAGGAGAAGCGGATAGAAAAAGAGTAGAAGCGTTTGAAATGTGGTGCTACAGACGCATGATGAAGATACCGTGGATAGATAAGGTTAGCAATAGGGAAGTATTAGAAAGAGTTGGGGAAAAGCGAAGGGTATGGAAAACAATAAAGAGTAGGAGAGATAGGATGGTAGGACACCTTCTAAGACACGAAGGAATAGTTCGTGACATACTAGAGTCAGAGATAGGAATAAAAAGAGGTAGGGGTAGGCCTAGACTAGACTACTGCTCTCAAATAGTTAGGGATGTAGGATGTTCTACTTTTAGGGAAATGCGTAGGTTAGCTCAGGATAGAAAAGAATGGAGGTACGCGTCCAACCAGTCTTCGGACTGAGAACCTTATGATGATGAGGAATAAGATATCGAGATGTGGTCTTCACTAGCCTATTTAGGTATCATTTCACTACATTTTTATGAAAAAAAGTCATATTATTGCATTTAATTTTGCAATTTTCTGTTATATCAAAAAACGCGCTCTAGCGGCATCACTAAGAGTTCGACATATCACAGGTGAGATGGGTTTGATGGAGCAATAAATGCTTTTTCCAACGAGACCAAATTTGTTAAAATCCGTTCAGTCGTTTAGGAGTTACAGCTGTTTATGTAAAAAAACATTGAATCGCCCCCCACCACTTCCTTTTAATAGATACGTCAAAAAGTGTTAAACAAGAATTACTCGAATAAAGCTTATCTTTAAAAAGCACATATTTTTTTGGTACAATTACTAGGTGGATTTCAGTGAAAAATCACTTTAAAAGTTTAAGATGGCGGTTACGCCCCCTGGCGACCATCTGGGAAATCTGAAAATATTTTCCACGGTCTTCTCTTGGCCACTTTAGTAATAAATTTTTTTACCGCAAAACTCTATGATGAATAGCTTCCGAGATGCGGCACTTTGCATTCTTACTTGGCCACCCGGTACAAGTTACTACCGTTTACCGTATTAAAGTTAACAATTTTTGCAGAATATTTCAGGTAGCTGAAGAGTTCTTTACTTCTTTGGGATTAAGACCAATGCCTCCAGAATTTTGGCGTCATAGCATGATTGACCGGCCAAGTGGAAGACAAGTTCAGTGTACGTCCAGTGCATGGGACTTGTGTAACAAAGTTGATTTCAGGTACAATTCAGACTATTTGTATAGTCAAAATAAATACCTAATTGCTTACACTGTAGGATCAAACAATGCACGGAAGTAGATCTAGAAAATCTTTTAACAACACACCACGAGATGGCGCATATTCAATATTATCTTCAATACGTTGATCAACCATTTTTGTATAGAGATGGGGCTAATCCAGGTAAACATTGCAGTTGCTTGATTGAAGCTTTTGAATTATTTCATTTTGTCTTTCTTAAGGTTTCCATGAAGGAGTTGCCAATGCAATTCTCTTATCTGTGAGCAACCCAGTTCATTTACACAAGATATTCTCGCTTAATAATGACACATTTAACTACGAGACAAATATAAACTTTTTGATGAATGTTGCTTTAAAAAAAGTTGCTTATGCTCCTTTTGCCTATCTTCTAGATCAGGTAAGAAAATCTTACAATCATCCACTCCTGGATACTCGGCCTCCCCTTACGGCAGTGAATAAGCCTTACAACATGCTGGCTTAATGCGGCAAGGGTAGTTCAAGTCATCATGGCGTATTGGATGGGCTCGCGGTTTTAAATACCAGCCACCCATTCAATTGTAAACCGCGATGAGTGCTACTTAGCTTTCTTAAACAAAAGGCTGCCGATGATTTACGCACCTTCTTTGAATTAGTAACTACAGCCATATTTGGTATAAAGTAAAGAATTTTGTTACCGTTATATTTTAGTGGCGCTATATAGTTTTCCGTGAAGGTGTTGACAATATGAATTATGCATGGTGGGAACTACGCCTGCGATTTCAAGGAATTACTCCTCCAGTACCAAGATCTGAGCACTTTTTAGATGCTGCCGCTAAAAAACATGTACCATACGATATACCCTACATTAGATATTTTGTAGCCTTATTACTGGAATTTCAAATACATGAGTCACTATGTCTCACTTCAGGACACTCGGGACAACTACATACTTGTGATCTATATAGATCAAGAGAAGCTGGAAGGATTTTAGAGTATATAAATTTGAATATTATGACATGAAAACATCTAATTTCAATTATTTTAGGGAAGCATTAAGAGTAGGGAAAGCAAGACACTGGAAAGACATAATTCGTATGTTAACGAAGGGAAAAACAGATCGCCTTTCTGCAGAACCCTTATTAGAATATTTTCAACCACTGCTGCTATGGCTTAAAGTACAAAATAGAGATGAAAGTGTCATTGGATGGAACATAAACATCCAAGATACAGCGCTATTTCAGCCCTTGTTAAACAAATCAATAAAGGCCAGCTGTAGTTATGAAATATCCTTTGTGATATTACTATTGGCGTGGATAAAATGAGTGTAGAGTTGTTCCATTTTTGTTTTCATTGTAAAATGTTTATTTTTGTAAATATAAATTAGATGTTTAAGTCTTTATTTTTTTCACGCATAATGAGGTTCATTATTCAATGACCAATCAAACAATTTCTGTTGCCATAGCATCATTACCACATTTTTCTTCACAATAACAACCACCACATATACAATTTTATACATGGCCGTCTGAAAACACGCATTATCAACCCACAAGCAACCCTCATTACGATGTCAAGCATTTCTGACTCACTGGCAACCCTCAATACGATGACAAGCAATCCCCACTATGATAACATGCATTGGCAACCCTCATCACGATGATAAGCATTGCCTACTCACCGGCAACTCATCACAATGACAGGCATTGCCGACACACTGACAACCCTCATCACGATAACAAGCACTGCCCACTCACTGGCAACCCTCATCGTAATGACAAGCACTGCCCACTCACTGGCAACCCTCAATACGATTACAAGCACTGCTGACTCGCTGGCAACCCTCGTCACGATGACAAGCATTGCCGACTCACTGGCAACCCCCATCATGACAACAAGCATTGCCGACTCACTGGCAACCCTCATCATGGCAAGTATTGCCGACTCACTAGAATACTTGTACTCATCAACCGCGTTAAGAACACAGTAAGCCACTGCAGAATTTATCGCATTCACCCTCTAGCTGAATTTCTGCAAGGGGGCTCTTGCAGTACCTCATCACGATCACAAGCACTGTAGATTCACTCTAGTCACAATGACAAGCATTGCCTACTCACTGGCAACCCTCATCACGATGACAGGCAAAGCCGACACACTGACAACCCTCATCACGATAACAAGCACTGCCCACTCACTGGCAACCCTTAAGGCAATGACAAGCACTGCCGACTCACTGGCAATCCTCATTACGATGACAAGCATTGCCGACTCACTGGCAACCCTCATCACGATGACAAGCATTGCCGACCCACTGGAAACCATTATCATGACAACAAGTATTGCCGACTCACTGGCAACCTTTGTCATGACAAGTGTCGCCAACTCACTGGAATGCTTGTACTCATCAATCGCATTCAGAACACAGCAAGAAGCACAAACACAATGGCAATCTCCGTCACCTGGCATCACCCGCAAAACTATTTTGTAGAAGTCACAAAATTGATTCCAAAGCCCTTTCCGTGATTTAGCTACAGTATGGCTCTTTTTGGATACACATGGGCATGGATACAGCATGCAGCAACCTGCATCATTTACGAGTACAATAACCAAATACACTTTTTAAGATCTCGTCATCAAACTTTATTCATCAAAACGCAACATGGTTATGACAGCCAAGCCACTGCAGTCATAAGGTAATATTGTAGGAATAAAAGCACGAGTATTAGGTACTAGATGTGCTTCAATTTCTTTGTGATTTGGATTTTCTTCAGTTACCACTAGTCTCTTAAAAATAAAGCACTGCCTTCCGAACACTTGGCTGAGAAAAATACAAGGTTTCAGCAATATCATGGTTGCCAAAACCACCATCAACTAGAACAATTTTACAAAATTTTATGCTATTTTAGAAATGATTTACGATCTTGTAAAATAACCTGAGTGGGGATTATTATATGCAATTAATTGTTATATTATCAAAACTGAAATGATATTTGAAGAAACAAAAACAAAATACATGTCCACATCTTCAATTATTTTGCATTTAAGCCGAAAGAATGGTAATCTAAAAAAGCAATTTATTTCTTAAATTAAAAATTAACAGTAATAACTTACAAAGACAATAAATAATAGAAACTGGCTTCAGTCCTTGGATGGAAGTTTGGTAGCGGCTAAATAGGGATTGTCTATTTCCCAATTAGATGATGCGTTTTCCTCTTGCTTTATCGTGACTTCAGTATTCAATTCAGTTTCCTCAGACTGCGTTGTATTTTCAGGTTCTTTAGGTTCTGTCTTGATTCGTTTACGTTGCGGCTGACTTTCCTCCTGGGCTTTATGATCATATTCTAAGTCTTCAGGATCAAAAATTTGATCTTGGGGCACAAGAGCATTCTGATATGGAGGGTGAGTGGGTTTGCAAAAAATTACTGTAAAGAAAAACAAAATTAAACATCAGAATAGTTATACATATTTGAAACACCTGTCCTTTGAATAAAATTCGAGTACTGTATCAACAGGTGAACAACAAACAATTAGATGATGTTCAACTGGTAGTTAAGGTACTACCACAACCTTCTCAACTTACAAGCCGTGCTGACAAATCTGGCAACGCCGCAACAGCTGCTTTCGGTGGTCCGGCTGCGAGCGATTATCGCACCAACATTAATTCGATAAAAATTAAAAACGGGCAACAAAAATAAAATACCTTACAGTTTTCAAATAATACCGATCGATACAGATGGATTCAAGTTTGAGGAATAAATGAAAAACACAGGCAAGCATCTAATTTTTATTTATATCCACCTTTTTGGGTGGGTAAATAAAATAATGGCAAGAACTTAGATACCTACCTATGTAAGAAGTAATGTCTGTGACAATAAATCATATTTAACATAACTAGGTATATTACCGAGTATATTACTAAATGCTCTTAGAAAATAGTTATCAACTTTTAAATGTTTTCAGTTTTTTTGTTTTAATGCTTTTAGTAGGCATAGTTGGTTTCCGTTTTCCTTTAGAATCTGAACTTTCACAATGTTCATAGTTTTTATTTTTAACATAATTATTCAACAGTATGTTGGAAAATACAGAAAGAACCACTTTTTAATACATTTTGATAAGATCGATTGCAAATGCAGGTTTCCAAAAAATCTGAATAAAAAAACGGATGCAATGCTTGCTAATGTCAGCTGGCACAGTGTGGTTGTTTGATTAGAACTTCTAAGAAGCTGAATTTCATAATCCTAATTGTTTATTAAATAGTCCAGTATTGAATACATATGTACGTACAAAATAAAATTGAGACGGTGTGTGGCTACTGAAAGTCCAGAGTCGGAACAATTTTTTTATTATTGCTCGTAAAATAAGTACGTAAGGAAGAAACTTACCTTTGTTCATACGAAACTTGGACTTAAAACATTTCTGATTACACAGATTATGAGCACAGTTGCAGACAATCCAAATAAATTGAATATTTGCGAAGAAAACGAACAGGCAGCACGTCAACAGCACCACGTAAACGTAAACACTGACGTGAAAATGGCCGGTTACCGGACCACCTACAGCGTTGCCAGATTTGCAGCAACACGGCTTGTAAGTTGAGAAGGTTGTGGTACTACTATACCCAAAATCAAAAAAAAGAATATTACAGCTATTCCAAAACTTCTGTAAAAGATTATCTAAATCTACTGAGTGATATAGCCCCATGATCAATCAGATGAAATGCAAAAAGCAGTATGTACAACACCCATTTCAACATTAAAATACAATAGAAGTTTATTTTCTTCTATCGCACCGTTGGAAAGATCAGAGAAACGAATCTTCAAATAGCTATCTTCGTTGTTTATAAAATAACAAAATTGACAAGGATGCAACCGAACCAGCAGCTCCGTCCAGTCGGTGATCTGGTATGGACAAATTGGATGAGCATAATCGCCTTCAATTTTAAACCGAAAGATCCAGAATAACTGTGGTGAGATGGGAGTTCCACAACAGGTTATTCCTCTGCATAACAAACAGGGTGATTTTTTTGACCATCCATTAGAAGTATGTATATAGAGAACGAAAAAAAAAAATGCTGATCTGAAAGTTTGGTTGTAGTACTGAAGAGAGAGGATCTATTTAATGAAAATATTTTCAAAATGGTGGCATTTCCAGGTGAACCGGAAGTTGACCACAACTTTGTTATTTTAAATAAAATGCTACCATTTTCAATTTTTTTTTGTTCTAGTCATTTTGTTAGAGGTTCCCTATTCCTAAAATTAATATTTTTTGAAATATTAATTTTTTTCTGAGAATTTTGACAGAAAAGAGATAACATAAAAATTAATATCGCAATAAAAAGTAATTATAGCACGCTGTGTGTCGACCACACAAAAATGGCAAAAAGTAATTTCTCTGTTGTATTATCATGGGGATTTTCGTTGCTCCAAAAATGTGAATCTTTTCTAAAATCGAAGATCTTTTTGTATACAGATTAACATCATTTGGCAAAATTCTATCCTTCGAGCTGAATTTTCGGGATATACAGTTCTTGGACAGTCAAGAATTTAAAATTATGAAGTTTATGTTTCTTCAAAATTTTTTGGATGGAACTTTAGGAAATACCCAAATCAGCTAACGAATAGAAGAACTGGGATCTGTGTGGAAATAGGCCAAAACATTAATCTCATTACCTTCATTTGATGGGATGAGTCTGGGTACTATTCTCTCTGCGTGCCGGCTACCATATCTAATAAAATTACTTTGCAATCTTCTAAATTTTTGCGGGTTCATTGATGGTAATTCAGGATACATTTCATTAAACGTTCTGCATGTTCTGCTAATTCTTTTCTTTAATTTTCCTTCATAATAAAAATAAAAAATTGGCAAATATCTAAAGAATAATTTATTTTGGGTATGTGAACATGGTACATGGTTAGATGAGCATTCATTTTCTTTATCAACTTGTGTATAAATAGCTATCAGGCTATTTAAAAAAAATACTTCATGATATTTTTGTGTGGTCGACACATGGCTTGAAATAGAAACTTTCCTGTAAGGAATTCTTATATTTTTTTGTATGAACCATAACTCCAACACCTTGTGTTGCCAATGTCAAGAATACAGTGTGCTATGATTACTTGATACTTGTTACTGAGATCTTAATTTTTATGCCATCTGCTTTCTGTCAAAATTTTCAAAAAATATTAATTTTAGGAATAGGGAACCTCTAACAAAATGACTTCAAACTGTTTAGCAGAATAAAAAAATTTAAAATGGTGGCATTCCATTTAAAACAACAAAATTGGAATATTTTCGCATTAAATAGATCCCATCGCTTCAGTACCAAGTACCACAGCTAAACTTTCAGATCAATATCTTTTTTCGTTCGCCATATACATACTTCTAATAGATGGTCAAAAAAAATCACTCGGTATAGGTTTAACTGCACCGTTGTTCTGTAACACCTTTACCTAACGATTGGTAAACTTCTGCTTCTTAAATTTAATTAATTAAGCCGTTATTTTTGTTTTTGCCTGTCTAGGTTGGACACAAATTGCATTTGGAAAAAAATTACTTACAAGGAAATATATTGGCTTCATCATTGTCAAATACATTGTGTATCTGACTAGTTTTTGCTAGAAACTTTGTCAATGCCCTTTCCATATCTTTCTTTTGTACTGCTGCCTTTTCTCTTATAGCTTCATAATCAATTACCGGCTGCTTATGGGTCTGGAATATGAATATTATTTCTTTAATATAAAGCATAAGACAAATTAATTGTCATATATACCGGGGTTCGGATATAAGCATGAGGGTCTGGAAAGGAAGGTAAATGTTGCGGAATAAAATTTGGCAATGGTTGTTTCACTCCTGCCTGAAGCATGCTTAATTGTTTCTGCGGCTGTTGAGGCTGCAATGTTGGCAAAACAGGATGTTTGTTACTTTTTATGTACTGATCCAAAGAGCTAAATTCGAAACCTGAAATTACTTTCCGTTAGTTTTAAAATTGGCATAAAGTAAAACACACCTACCCATTTCTACAAAACTTAATATTACATCAGCAATAACAGGTTCAATTCGACCCGATAACTCACAATAGTTTCGACTTAATTGTCCAATTTCACAAAGAACTACAAATTAAAGAGTTTCAAGAAATCGGGATTGTAATAGCGAAAATTGTAACATACAGCATTGTAGCATTTCTGTTAATGTTCCCAAGCAATCCTTATCTGCTGTATCTATGCCATGTTCTAGTAGAATACTAGAAACAGTAGCTGCTAGTACTTTTCTGTAAGAATTTGTACTTTGCTGTTGATGCTGTTCCATAATTAATCGCAACAGCAGAAAATCTGTGTTATACTGTCAGTGGTAAAACCATAAATTATTCCCTGAAAACATTATTTTCATTAATCATCAAAAATATTAAAAATAAAACTTACTTTTGGAAATATAACCAGAAACTGAAACCTACTGTAAGTCAACTTATGTCCATAACTATGGTTATGGTTACCCGTAGACTCTTAGATGAGGGATGTGTATGGATACGTAACGCTCAATCTTTGCCGTGCACGAGTGTTACCAAAATTTGAGCATGTTTGGTGCCAAACAAAGTGATGAAACCAGGTTACTGTTTAGAATTCATGTAATTTAACTCAAAGTAACGAAAGCAGCGTTTAAAATAGCGCAATTAGTCATATCATTTTAAGATTTATCATTCAATTCTCGGCGTAAAGAGACTAAGAAGTTTAGGTTACGCCCCTTTTTTTGGTGCCGAATGGTAACAAGAACACCTGCTTTGTTATTCCTCTTCTTCTTCCCTCCTCTAAGCGTAGACTACACGAGACCTTAATAGTAGCTACCGGTTGCATACAATACGCATGCGCACGTATTTTGGAAGTGTCAAAAAAAAAAAAACTAAAGCGTAGAGAACGCATTTTAGACAAAGCCCTTACTTGCCCTTTCGCACCAGACACACGCATATTTTGGCAAAAAGATGATGTAGAAACAAACAAAAGATGCGGGGCCCGTGCGGGATCAGAACTCGTCTAGCCGTAGGAGACCAACCACATATATAGATCACTATATCGCTTGAGAGAGTGCAACTACACTTGTAAAATTGAAACTTGACCTTGGCGCCATTTTTACCTACTTTAGCTGTCAAACAACATAACCCAAGAATTTTCAGTAAGAAGAAACCACAATATTTTGATAAGCACATTGTTGTTAATAAAGCTTCTTGTCACGGCGAATGTAACTTTGTAATATATGGTAAGAGCAGGTATTTTGGACATGAATTTATATTTTCTTTTGTAAGAAGAAAATTTTGTGTCTAGTTGTACAAAGTTGTTATTATATTAACAATTTGATTATAGGTATGTACATATAGAGCTCTAGACTCATTAACTTCGCTGAGCAGTACATTATGAGAGTTTCCAGTCAATCAAGTTCTCATACTTTGAACCTGAAGATGAATTACCGGAAATGGATTCTCAAACAAACTATCGCTGCCATGGACGATCATAGAACATTAGCGGTAACTTTAGATGCTATTAGAGAAATATCAAGAGCATGGGATACAGATGTCTCAGCAACAACAATTCAGAATTGTTTTAAGAAAGCCGGATTCTCCCGACATTCGTGAAAATGAAGATCATTCGTTGGATGAAGATGATCTTAGTCTTATTGAATTAAAGGCAACGCTTGCGAAATACAGGGAATCGGTACAAATGGAAGATATTAATTAAAGGCAACGCTTGCGAAATACAGGGAATCGGTACAGATGGAAGATATTGACGTAGAAGAACATTGCCATCGACGACGACATCCAAATTGCAGAATTTCCAACTAATGATGACATTTTGTCTAGTTTAAAATGTCACTCGTCTAATTGCGAAATGTCCGACAGCGAAGGCAACGAAGAAAATGAAAGTGAAGGCGTTGAGACTGGGATAACAATACCAACAACTAAGCAGTTAGGTGACAGTTTGTAACATTTTTAATTTTTTGTGTGCAAGTGAAGGTCTGTACAGCAATTTTGTGAAAATGAACAGATTGGTTACAGAATTGTAATAACCTGCATTTTGTATGGGTATATTGTGTATAGTTACGTTATATGTTATTTTGTGAATAATGCAATGTATGGAAATTTTAATAAAATGTTCTTAAACTCGAAGTTTCTTTAACTCAATTTTTTGCTTCCCTTGAGATTGAGATTTGACTTAAGGGAGTTCCACTGTATTTTTATTGACCTTGTAAGAATAGCAATTGAAAAATTCGACAAATTACATAAAAATCACAATTATTGTGCATGTTTGATACAAATAAAAATGAACTAGTCCAGTTCCACGCACAAATCACGATGATCCCGTGCTCTGTTTGTATGTCCGCAACCTGGGTCTCGGTGGCTTCAGCAACTGTGCTTCCAAGTCAAAACATCAGGCTCCAATCACGTGGAATAAAAAGGCTGACCCAGGAAACATTCACAATCTATATTTTTACGTCAAAATTATATTAGTTTTAAACGAGTTTGATTCCAAAAGGAACAGCAGGTATATGGGTGCACTAGGAGATGAAAACTTCACACAAAAAAAGAACACTTAAACTATTCCAACTGATCAGAATAATAAATGTGTGGGATTTTAAACCACATTCAAAACGTGAAACCAAAGAACATAAGTAACTAAACAAACAATATTTTCTTTGGTTATGTTACTTGACATTTGTCAGTTGTTGAGCCAGCAAGCAACTCCAGATTTGATTGGACCACATCCACCAATCAACCGCGAGTATGTAAAAATGGCGTAATTTTCTATCCCTTTTTATTGCATGACCGGAATTGATGCGCAATGGTCCAAAGGCGGTATATTTATCTAAGTATGTGGTTAGGTTGCCAATAAAAGAATCCCTCCATTTTCCCCTTTTATTGGTTATTCTCCTGCCACCCACAAATTCGGAAGTGAGGTATAATGTTCTAATTAATTATTTAATTTGGTTTATTCCTGAAAATAAAAAATAATTTTAATTATTTAATAATTTAATAATATTAACTATTTCCTTGTAACAACAGAAGTAATAACTGCTGTGTAATAAAATCATCCATTTTATTGAAAAATAATCAAAATTAAACACTATTGAATGAATCTTTTAAATAGGTTAATCAGCTGATAAAATATAAATGCCGAACTAGAAGCTAAAATGACAGTCAGTGGCGTAATCTTGCGCATTTCGAACATTATCTTTAGGTTCATTGTGAACAGAAAACGTAAATATTACGCTTACAGACGAGTTACGTTTACGTGCACTTTACGTATTACGTCCATTCTGAATGGACACTTAGTGTCTAATTAGACTACGGGCCGTAGTCATAGTATTTTGTGTTCCCTGGATTTTAGCGCCATCGCGAAGCTCTTTCTTGTAGAGATGGGCAGAATCACTCACTTTATTGTTTCGATACAGTTGTTTCGAAACAGTAAATTGAGTCGACTCACTGAATCGAATCATGAGTCAGGTCAGTGTAGAATTGAAAATAGTTTCTATTGTCTGGCGCCGGGTCGCCAGTCACCTGCCGAACCAAGCAAACGCACTGAAACATTGGCAGAATCGACTCATTTTTAATGCTTCCAATCCGAGTGAATTCAAATTGAATAACTGAATAATGTCCCTTTAAAACTAATCTGCTAACATCGCCGCGAAAGTAGTCTGTAAACACGAAGATTCGGTTTCATGTTAGTGGTGAATTTGTTGTTTAACAAAGTGCATGTGCATTTTGATGAATTTTAAAAGAACTGGCTAAACACTGTACTCGGCAGATTGCCTTCAAAATGTATTTGGTGCGAAACTTAAAACTTTAAAAATTTTCCGAAATACACAGGCATTTTATTAAATCACAAAGTCAACACTAAAAAGAAGGAGAAACTTCATATAAACAGTCCCCCTTGGCGGCGATGTTATCAGATTACTTTTTACGGGATAATTAGATTCACACGTTTCGCTGCACGACTCAGATCCAAAGTAGGATTGTATCATTGTATTTATAAGAGTCCTACTGGCTTAAAATGCAACAAGCACAATTATTTGTCTCACCAAGTCATTTCAAGAATCAACTCTTGCGACTACAAGATTCAAGTAAGCAGTAAAAGTGAATCACTCACTCGGAGAATGATTGGTGTTTATCCGCTCATCTATGAGTCACAGAGTCGACTCTTCTGATTTTACTGAATCGACTCTTTTGAATCAGGCATGTGATTCGACTCAATGTTTCGAATCACTCACTCAGTAGCCAACTCTACTTTCTTGAACTATGCTCACTACCAAATTGCCTGAGACACCGCCCGCCAGTTGGAGCAGCAAGCACTGTTCTTTTTCATAGGAAGGGTCCAGTTCCCAGGCCCTTTCGTACTATAAATTATTATGTTTCTATCGCCCTTTCTCTGTGACGCTTTTTGCACATGCAAGGAATGGGGAGTTGTTTATATTAATGTAATAGGTATATGAAATCAACAAAATGATTAAACCCAAGGGAGTGACCAAAGACTTTGTAGAGGGGACTTAGCTATTTAAATTTTCGACTGAAGCAGGGGAAATACTCACAGTCTAAGCGTTTGTGTGTGGAAAAGACAAAACAAAACAACAGTCGATCAGTTGTGTAGTAAACAGGTGCCGCCGCGGAAACAGAATATCGCGATCGCGTAACATTTGTCTGGTCCGTTGCTTGAATTTAATAACAAACAACGCTACCCGCGACCCGCTGGCCCACGAACGTGTAGACTTCAAAACAAAATCCGCTGTTCATAAGGACGCCAGGTCCATTCTAAAAAGAAGTCTTTGGGAGTGACCACTTCTCCGGCCGACGGTCCGCTGAAATTTTGTTCCAATACGGTCGGACGTGCACATTACGTTTAAGTGGACCGTTATCATCAACTAGTGGCGCTAACGGTCTTGGTGGATGTGCGGGTATCGTACAAAACTGTCATTTTGTTCTCCTACGGCTAGACGAGTTCTGATCCCGTAGGGGTTTGATATATTTTACTTGTTTTTACATCATCTTTTTTCCAAAAAATGCGTGTGTCTAGTGCGAGGATAACTAAATTTTTTTACACTTCCAAACTGCAAATTGTGTTGACATTCTGTAATGCGCATGCCCGACCGTGTTCGAACAAAATTTCAGGGGGCCGTCGGCCGGAGCAGTAGTCATTCCACTATGAATTCTTAATAAACTCGTGTATAATATACTATTGTCCACGACTATCTTATAATATACTCTTTATACTTGTGTTCCCTCAATTCGGGAGATAAGTGGCGCGTCACAAACGTCAGATTTTCATTCCAAACAAAACAAAGCCACGTGCTTTCTGACGTTTTAACCTAACCTCTGAAACATAATTATAATTACATATAGTTGTTTTCAAGTTTTTACGCGTAAGCCCAATACACAAATTGAAAATAAACTGTTTTCACTGCAAAACGTCTATAATTATATTGCAAAACCTAGTTTAAGACGTTGTAAATAATATCGATAAACGTCAAATTGCACGTGCTTTTGTTTTGTTTGGAATGAAAATCTGACGTATGACGGAGGCACTTAGTTCCCGAATCATAATTAGATACATTAATCACTGCAGTGATTAATGAATATTATTCACTACACCAATAGGAACATCGCTTTGACCCTTTTTTACATTTATTTAGTAGGCCGCGATCGCGATGTGTCAGTTCAAATTGAAACGTCAAATCAGCATGGTTTGCTTTTAATTTGAAATGCATATTCTAAAAAAGAAGATATAATGAGTAGTGAGAGTGAAAACGAGGTTTCTTTAACAGCATCAGCAATAAAAGAAGCTGCAGAACTTGCTTCATTAGATTCATTGCCCAAAAAACCAAGAAAATTATACCTGAGAGCATATGTATGAATCTTTCTTACACTGGTGAAGAGAAATTAAGATAAATTCTTTCTGGGAATCTGTTTTGATAGTCGTGGACAAAGTATAGTATACAACTCGTTATAATGATAGATAGATAGATAGATATTTATTAAGATATGTACATATCAGCGTCCATAGAAACAAAGAGAAAAACAAGGAAAATACATGTCAAAATTTACAATAGTAGATACAGAAACTATATTTCGGTGAGGTTCATGCTCAGGAACTCTTCAAAATGGTATAAGGGGTTCTTCTTAAGATATCTTGTAAGGTCACTTCTCAATAGGTGTAGGGATTTAGATTTCCAAGATAAAGGACAGGTGTTGTATAATTTAATGGCTGTGCTTCTGGCTTGCGTGGCAGTCAATCTGTGTCTGGGGGGGATAAGGAGTTGGGAGTTTCTCGTGAGGTAATTATGTAAGTCCGAATGCTTCGGGAGTGCAATAGCTACTTTATGAATTGATAGAATGGTTTGAAGGATGTAAACAGCTGGGCAGGTAAGTATGCAGTACTTGACGAACAATGGCTTACAGGAAGTTTGGCTGCTAACTCCCTCAAGGCTTCTGATGGCACGTTTTTGCTCAAGAAGAATTTTCATGGCATGAGGAGAATGGCCCCAAATTTCGATCGCATATGTCATGGATGAGTGGAACAGAGCATAATATGCAGTCAGGGCAGCATCGAAACTCACTGTCTGTTTTATTTTCTTAATGCAGAAGGTAGCGCTTGCAAGCCTGGCCCGCAGAGCTGTAATCTGGGGCTCCCAAGAGAGCCACGGGTCAATCTGGACGCCCAGAAGACGGACAGCCTCATCCCTCTGCTTCCAGCGATCCAAAGTGAATGTGACTTGTGTTGTTTTATTTTCATTTAGAAATAGATCATTGGCTGAGAACCAGTTCTTGGCTGCAACGAAGTTTTCTTCCAACTGTATCCTGGCCAGGTCGAGAGATTGACCTCTAGCTAGGATTGTTGTGTCATCAGCATAAAGAATTAATGTAGTCTGAAGATGTGAAGGTAAATCATTCATATATATTATGAAGAAAGTCAGACCCAGAAGCAAGCCTTGTGGCACTCCCCTCCTCATGGGTAGACTATGACTTAGGGTACGCTGGCTATAGACCTGCTGGGTTCTGTTGGACAGGTAGGAAGACATCAAATTTAAGGATGACCCTCGGAAGCCGTAGTGTTCCATCTTCATAAGAAATATTTGATGATTCATCGAGTCAAAGGCTTTGCTCAGGTCACAGAGTGCAGCACAGCAACTGTTTCGGGAATCCAGTGCATCACATATAAGTTACAAAGGCTTTTAGTGCTTCAGTGGTGCTTCTTCCCGAACGAAAACCAAACTGCTCCTCAGCGAGGTAATTATTAATGTTGAAGAATGCTATAATTCTACCTGCCAGAATTTCCTCAAATATTTTTGAGAAAACCGGCAGCACTGAGATAGGTCTGTAATTGGAGCATATCTTCCTGTCCCCTTTTTTAAATACAGGGTGGACAATAGCATTTTTCATCCTATCCGGGAAGACACCTTGTTGGAGACAACAGTTAATAATGTCAGTTAGAGGATTTGAGATCTTGTCTGCAACCAGCTTGATAGTACGAGCAGAAATACCAAAAGCATCACAGGTGGTTTTGTTTTTAATGTTCATTATGGTGTTGAATACTTCTTGACTAGTTGTAGGAAAGAGGTACATAGAAGAACCATTGACAGGATAGCGGTGAGTTGTTCCATTATTCATTAAATTGATTAGGTGTAGGTAATTTATCATTATGTTTATGTTGTTTACGGTTAGTTTCTTTGTTGATCATACTCCAGATAGCCTTTTGTTTGTTGCTGGAGTTGATAATCCTTGAGTAATTCATCTCTCTTCGTTCATTATTTATTTGTTGCAAATAAAGATTTCTTTGTTTACGGATTAGTTCACTTAGATTTGAGCAAGGGATATCTTGTAGCCGAACTAGAAAATTTAGTGTGTTTTTCTGTTCTATTGCAAGAGGTGATAAAGAGACATCTAGACGTTTATGTTGATGGATCATTCGAAGAGGAAAAGTCTGATTGTGGATAGAGAGAAAGTCTTCAAGAAAAGCGTCGAACTTTCTATTGGAGTCAGAAACACTCTCCAAGTAACTCCATTCATGTTGTGAAATAACTTCCTTAAATTTTGTGATGTTTTGTTTTGTGTAAACACGCTTATATTGGGCGGGCTGATCTGCACAAGTAAGTCTACAGGGGATTGAGGCGGACTACAGCGTGGTGGTCACTAATACCAGCTGGGACCGAAGTGGAATTCATAAGATCAAAATTAGTATACAAATTGTCGATGCATGTATGAGAACAGTCAGTTACTCTTGTAGCAGAGAAAATAGCGGGTTTAAGGTCAAAAGTCGATAGCAGCGCCATCAAATCGAGCTTTTGCTTGGAATTTCCTATAAGATCAATGTTGAAGTCGGAGGTTAAAATAATTTTTGTATCAGGAGAGAAAGAGGACTGAATGTGCTCGAGACAGTCGTCCAGGATATTTAAAGCTGGGTCCACTGGGACACTCGGGGATCTATAAGCGGTCAAAATCACAAGATTGAGCTGGACAATAAGACAGCCAACTATCTCGCATTCAAGTTCTTTGGATAAGGCCTTTATGTGTCTTATTTCGGAAGCCTGTGTATGATGCTATTATTACCTCGGATGATTACAAAACTCGCTCGTGTTGTAAACTTCATCCTCGGTAATAATAGCATTCATTATAAACTCGTGTATAATATACTATTATATTCCATTAGGTGTGAATTTAGGAGTTAGGATTGACTTACCGATTTCAATAAAGCCAAGAAACACTTTCCAATTTGATACTACTTATTTCATGTTTCGAATAATTGTATGTACATCGTAATATAACCAGTGAATTCAAAGATCTTTCGTAAGTTATAATTACAGTTCTTACATGATGCCTCAATAGGTCTCAATGGTCAAATTTCAGGATGACCTTCGATTTCTAATTTGTAAAACCATCATCATAAAGTTCTATCCGAAGACTGGTTGGACGTCTACCTCCATCCTACGTCCCTAACTATTTGAGAGCAGTAGTCTAAAGCCCGCTACTCATTATGCGCGATGCGATTTGTTGGAGATTCGACGAAACAACGCACTTGCTCGTCATAGTGCGCCGTTGCTATGCCAATTCTATTGTTCTGCATTTGCGCCGATGCGTTTTCTTTGATGGTTCGCCCAAAGACCGGCTTCCCGCCGAATCGCCGCACAACAAATCACATCGACGAAACGCACAATACTCACTATGCGAAGATTTGCGAATCGTCGCATCAAACCGCCGCTCCAACGCATAGTGAGAAGCGGGCTTAATCTGGACCTACTCCTACCTTTTTATGCCTGTCTCCGACTGGTATGTCACAAACTATTCCTTCGTGTCTTTATGATTAAGATTTACTTATAATTTTTACTGATAAGAGAAATGGATTGAAAGGAACCGTGTTGTTTTACCTTGATTTGCTCATGTAATAAATTTCAATTTCAAGAAATTGCGTCTTACCAGGACGATTTCTGTTAAAAATATTTGAAGATTTGGGTAGTCCAGTAAAACTTCATAGCACATTTATAATTAAATATAATTAATATAAATATCTTACACTCCAATACATTGTCTAGTTCTATCATCGCACTTCAGTTGCGACGAACTAGTCTACCAAACACAATCGATACTTAGGTTCTTAAATACACTTTTGAGAACTATGTTCAGCTTAGCTCAGATTTGTGATACCTAAAGACACACTCATTAATAATTTATTTAAACATTTCATGTGAATTGAGCGTTTAATATGTAAAATGGAAGAAACTGTACAATTTATACACCGTCTGACATTTTGTTACTTCTAAATCAACAAAATATACTTTATTCTTCCTATCTGCTTTCTCTTAACTGGCAAAGAACTCTTTGTAATCACAGGAAAAAAGAAATACCTTTTTCAGAATCTAAGTACACGAAAATTAAAGTTAATCAAAGCAAATATGTGGAATGATTGTTTCAAGTACAAATGTTTGAAGCATGCAAAGACAGTCCAAAACTGAATCTCACATCGTGTACTTTATGTTCAGATGAAAGGTAGAAACATAATATTGTACCTACCACTTTAACTTGGCATTTCCACAAAAAATTTATCCAAATTACCAGTACCCGACATTTCTTCTACATAAAGTACATCGATCATCGTTTCAAACATGGGGACGTAATAGACAATAAATAAAATAAATATAATCACCTCTGACTGGAATTAAAAACACACTCTTACAAAAGTAATAGTTTTATGAGGAAACACAGAATTCAAACTAATAAATTAGTAAATTTACACAAAACACAATATTTCATTTTAAAGTCATTACATAAATAATACAAAAGATGCACCAAAACGTACCGTAAAAAATATAACTATGAGTTTCAGAGAACTATTTTGCAAACAATCACATTGAAATAATACAAAATGTCATGTCAGCAGCAGGCTTTATCGCATAAATAATAAAAATATTACAACGTTATAAAAAGCTCCACAGCTACTCAACTGTCCTGTTTCAGTTTTACTCAATATCACCCACGTGTACCTGTATCATTTCCTCTCGCTTACGTTAAGAAATTTAAACTAATAGAGCATTTCAAATTTAAATTGAAAAAACCGTCACACTTCACAAACTATACACTGTTCTCCGGGAGACCAGATCGTCGACGGTATGGTCTCTTAGAAAAAAGCAGTCCTCAACTATGTGTAGTACACAGCTCGGTCCAACGTGATTCAAAAAATTGACGCATACAGTGGCCTGCTTTACCCACTGGACTGTCGTCTTCGTTGAATGTTTCACAATTGTTGAAAATTTGTCTCACATCAGCACAAAACTCTTCTCTGGATTTATAGCTGTAAATTTAACACATTTCAGTAAATTTACAGGAGAACCTATGGCTTGTTCGTTATTTGGTTTAGGACAAGTTCGATTGCAATAAGTGTTGTTGGACATTTAAATGTTCGGGCATTAAAAGCATCTGGGCATTTCCGAAAGTGTCCAAAGTTACCAGCAAAACAATCACCAGTTTTTAAACACAACCTACAGACTGATATTCTGCGCTATGAGTAAATTGGAGAGAATCATTTACATTTGATCCAGGTTCCAACAACTGGCCCTAAAAATTGCATATTTACTGTTTAATTAAAAATGCCTCATCATAAGGTTCTCAGTCCGAAGACTGGTTGGACGCGTACCTCCATTCTTTTCTATCCTGAGCTAACCTACGCATTTCCCTAAAAGTAGAACATCCTACATCCCTAACTATTTGAGAGCAGTAGTCTAATCTAGGCCTACCCCTACCTCTTTTTATTCCTATCTCTGACTCTAGTATGTCACGAACTATTCCTTCGTGTCTTAGAAGGTGTCCTACCATCCTATCTCTCCTACTCTTTATTGTTTTCCATAACTTTCGCTTTTCCCCAACTCTTTCTAAAAATGCCTACTGTTACTTTAATCAAGCGGCCGGATTTGGCAGTTTTTACAAGGAACTACGGATAACTAGAGGGGAGGATGTCAATCGCCACTATTCCACAATGTAAATCGCATGGTATAGTTCTTAGCTATGTCAATTTAAAACCGCCAGATGTTAATTGAATCGCTAATGCCCTGATTTTTATTAAGAGTTAAACGGGGCGTCCGAGAATTTTATTAATAATAAAATAAAATCGTTCCAAAAATTTCTGTAAAAGCCCACACACTATGCAATTTGTTGTACGACAAGTTGTACTACAGATTGGACAGACAATCGGCGCAACAAGTTGCTTAGTATTTTGCCTACATATTGTTGAACGACAACGTCACAGACTATGCAATTATCATTCTGACTGACGAATCTACTTGGGTTGTACATAGGGTTGCCAACTTCTGGAAATGGTTCACCCGGAGCTTTTCAACGACTTTGAAAAAAATACATATTTTCCATAAATATATTATTTATTAAAGACGAGACGTTAAATAACGAAAAGTATTCCACATCACAGACGACAGCTTTTTTGGTCATGTAATCACGGACTGTTTTTAACAACATACCTTTCTTGACGGAGCACCGATTACAGAACTAGGGGAAGGTGGAAATTGAATAAATTGCAATTTTGAAGAAAAAAGGAAGTAAAAGGTCAGCGCCGGAATCAAGGCTTCGACGCTACGAGGGGCAATTTCTATGTGTCGCCTTTCCGTACCACGCTATGCTGGGAGCTGGCAGCACTTGTTTGGTGAGTGTACTAAAGCAACATTTTAGAGATATGGGAAGCGGCACGATCAAATCCGGAATATCTTGGTTATTTAACGTCTCGTTATTAAAGTGGCAAAATAAACAAAAAATACGTCCTCGTAACTAATTACACAAGCCTGAAATTTTCGAAAATAATTTATTTTTTGTTTCGTAACTCTCACGACTTCTACTCGGAGAAATACACACGTAACCCGGAGCCCGGAGAATGATCGTGAAAACCCGGAGACTCCGGGTCAAAACCGGAGTGTTGGCAACCCTAGTTGTACAACTTGTCGTACAACAAGTTGCATAGTGTGTGGGCCGTTTTAGTTATAAATTATTAATTAAAATACATCATTTTTTGTAAGTTGTATTTTTATTTTCGCAAAAGAACGTGTATCTAATGTGTAACCTATATAACCTATAAAAGTTTTCCCATTTAAACTTTTAAAACCGTAAGTAAAAGTAAAAAACGTTCTTTGATATGCACGTAAAATAAATTAAGAACTAAATTAAGAATTTATGCACAACAATTAAGAATTATACAAGTTTGCAAACTCCCATGTAAATTTGACGTCAATTTTCGACCTAAATAACCGAAAAAATGTGCAAAAGTCGTATAATTTGTTCAATCTATTTCGCCGGGAAAATATTTCTAATTTTGTGTTCAAATCTCACAGCAATTAAAATAATATTTTAGGATATGCTTTCTCTGCCTTTGCATGGTCACTCTTTTTTCAAGAAGTCTTTTTCTCACAATGTTGTTGCTTATACAATGGTGTACCGCCTGAGTTCAAGAATCTTTCAATTGAGACCTTTAGAGTTCATATGAAGCGCTTCTTACTTGGAGCATAGTTTTTTCCAGCTTGTTCTGCCTCTCCATTGCACTGTGTTGCATTGCATTGTAAAACTTTAATTACTGTTCTGAGAATTATGAATTTTGACGTTTTTGTCATGCTTTTTGGGTGGCCTTGGGTTCACTTGCATTTTTTTTTCTTTTTGTTTGTGTAGGTATTTATATATTTTCTTTTCCATTTATGATTGCATTATGTATTTATTTATTTATTTATTGTATGTATTGTTTTATGCATTAATTTGGTTGATGTATACTTTTGCTTAATTGCGTTGCTTGATGTTGACTATATTTTTTTTTACTTTGTGCTTTCTTTGCTTGAATAATTTATTCAATTTATATTCGTTTTAAGTATTGTTCATCCGCTTTTCTGTTTTTCTGATTATGTTGAATACATTTTTTTGCCTATTTTGGTTGAGTGGAAGAACAACTGACAGATGTTTACATCTGAAAGTTGAGCTTCGCCATTTTAGTACACCTTGTGCACCCTCATCTTAATGAATTTGTTTATTCTGTATATATTGTGTACTAAATAAAGACGTTTATTATTATTATTATTATGACAATGTCAAATCTTAATTCTTAGTTAAATAGATCATTTGAGAATGTCGTCACACAATTCGGCGTGAATCTCACAAAGTGTCGTAGCTCATTTCTACTTTAGAGACGTAAGTTGAGTTACTACAGTTTGTGAGACTGTAAAATCGTATAATATGAGATACTTCACCAGATATATATTCTGTTGCTAGCATACTATAAAGAATTGAGTTACGGCACTTTGTGAGATGAAAGCATTAAAAAATAGGCAGGTCTGTGGTCGCGTATCCCAAAATCATTTTTTTTTGACACGTCACTTTGTGAGATTAACGACGAATTGACAGCTGGAGGGCAAACATTTGTTTATTTAAAGCTTAGAGGAGGAAAGAAGAGGAGGAATAACAAAGCAGATGTTTGTGTTACCATTTGGCGCCAAAAAAGGGGTGTAACTTAAACTCCTTAGTCTCTTTATGCCGAGAATTGAACGAAAATTCTTAAAATGATAAGACTAGTTGCACTATTGCAAACGTTGCTTTCGTTATTTTGAGTTAAATAAATTATATGAACTCTAAACAGTAACCTAGTTTCACCACTTTGTTTGGCACCAAATCTGTTCAAATTTTGGTAACACACGTGCATAGGAAAGATCGGGCGTTGTATATCCACACACTGCTCTCCAACAAAAAGTGGCGGCCTGTCAAAATCAGGCATTCTAAAATAGTCTACTTAGTCCGGTCAATATAGACATTTTAATTTACAATAATGCGCATAGAGTTAAATATTGGTATAGGTTTTATGTACACTATTACAAATAAAATATCAAAAGTCCCCACCGATCCTACGCCCGCTAAAAAAATTATTCAGGGTCAAAGGTCAAAAATGTCGTGTTTTTTTTTATTTTCTCGTAAACGGTATGTGTTATCATAAAAATAGGTCAGACAAAATTTGTAGATCATGCAATTTTATCTACAAAAATTGCTCTTATACTTTTTTTACGAATCACCATTCCTGAGATATCACCATTTGAAATATCAAAAATATTAATATGCACGCCTACGCCACCTATACAGGGTGATTCAGAACGGGCGTGCCAAATTAAAATGGGCGCTAGAGGAATTCCAAATAAGACGAAAAGTTTATACATATGAACATATGTTCTAAAGTGACTACTAACAGAGATACAGGGTGTAAAAAATTTTTTTCTTCTTTTTTTATTATCTTAGTAACAAGGAAAGTTATTGAGTTGAAATTTAAGGTGTCGTTTTCATTTGCCAAGTTCTAATTTTCCAAAAAAATTTAGCGTTGCTACGGGGTAAGCCGTTTATTTATTTCCCAAATCCAATGTTACGCCACTGGCGAATGCAGGTGATATTAATGTATTTGAAATCTACGTTCAATTTGGGAAGAAATTGGTATCTTCAAAATTTTTCGTAAAATGCTTAGTTTTTGAATGAAATAGCTTTTTGTGAAATTGTGCACATGCACTGAAATTTTCCATAATGCAATAATGGCTTCACCGATATGCAAGGAAAGTGAAAATTGAAAAAAATAGTTTATTAAGAACAACACTAACAAAACTAACAAGAAGAACGAGAAAACACATCAATTATTACATTACGATATTAAAAAAAATATTAAAACTTTTACACCCTGTATCTCTGTTAGTAGTCACTTTAGAACATAATTATGTTGATATAAACTTTTCGTCTTATTTGGAGTTTCTCTAGCGCCCATTTTAATTTGGCACGCCCGTTCTGAAGCACTCTGTATAGGCGGCGTAGGCGTGCATATTAGTATTTTCGACATTTCAAATGGTGATATCTCAGGAATGGTGATTCGTAAAAAAAGTATAAGAGCAATTTTTGTAGATAATTTCATGATCTACAAATTTTGTCTGACCTATTTTTATGATAACACTTACCGTTTACGAGAAAATTAAAAAAAACACGATATTTTTGACCTTTGACCTTGAATAATTTTTTTTGCAGGCGTAGGATCAGTGGGGACTTTTGATCTTTTATATGTAATAGTGTACCTAAGAACTGTACCAATATTTAGCTCTATGCGAATTATTGTAAACTTATCACTATATTTTTGTCTACTTTGACCGGACTAACTAGGATAAACTTGTTTTAAGTTTCAATGGCAAGTTAAATATGAGAACACTCTGAAAATACAAGTGGTTGGTACCTTTATTGCAGAACTTAGTTTAATTTCAACTATTTATATGGCTAAGGATGATAGTGACGGCTGGCAAAATTATAACTGAGTGTGTCCCAGTTGCATTTTATCATTTTATGGCTGATGCATGATGACTGATGACTACAAGGCACTATGAATTTTACCGCAATGTGTCGGTGGGTGTATCAATTTGATCTGATTTCTATTTGGTACTAAAACTGGTAAAGGTAATAAGTTTGTATTTCTTAAATACCTGTTATAAACGAATTTTGCCCCTTGATGCCACAAATTACCTCTTTGATGTAAGTCTGTTCTTGATTTCGTGAATAGAACGTAAAAAATGCAAAAATTTAAACCTTAACTATCCGGTAAACTACCTGAAAAGCAAACCACCAGATTGCCACTTGATAGATGATTAAAACAATGGAGTAGCCAAAAACACAAACAAGTGACAAGCCTACAATAAAATCAGGGCATTCCAGCCATGAGCGCCATCTGGTGTGAGGCAAGGAACTTCAAATACAGATAAAAAACGTGACCCGTTTTATCGCTGTCGTTTACAAACCTCTTCTAGGTAATCATACAAGGAACTGAAACCATTAATTTTAGGTGTAAAGTAACACGGAAGTAAATTTTATAAGGAATTCAATAATGACTGAAAAATTAATGCTTCTATTTGAAATTAGCACGTTTAGGGTTTTGAAATTTTCCAATTTGGTCGTGTAATTTCTCAAACCATGTACATTTTCTGGTTTTTGTGATGGTAATAACTATTCTTACAAATTGCTTTCACTCCCCCAAAATATTATTGCCACATCCTTATTTAATACAAACATATTTTATTTTCAAAAGTGCTCTACATCTGTCAAAATTTGAAGTCAAAAAATATGAAGTTTGAACAAAATATCACTTTATACAACCTCGTGATAAAATCGATCTGGAAAAAAATTAAATAAATTATAGAGGTTGATTTCCATGCAACAAATATGGGACGCGCTGTATGGCAACAATAAATAATCTTATCCAGTTCAGTACAACTTCTGCATGAAACTTTCTTGTCTCATTTTGAGAAAACTTCCATGTAATAGCTTTATGTCCATAGTATCCCTGTATAGTATACAGGTTGTTGGAAACAAGGCCGGAGGAGTTATGTAAAAGGAATAAATGTCACAAGAGAAAATATGTTTCAAAGCATGTTGTTTAATCACTAAGGTCATAATTTCAGCCATGAGACTGGAGGTATGCTTTTTTGAAAATAAGTGAATCAAAATAAAAATTCTTTACTTACTATACATCTTGCAGTCTCTTCTTTATGGTAGACAAATCCATCGGATTCTTGATAATTTTCTTATAAGTGGGGAACTGTTTAGTATTGACAGGCAAGAGAAACGGCCAAGCGTCATCATGGCATTCGAGATCTTCAAGTATTGCTTTGCACGGCGCAAGTTCCTTGAGAAGTTTCTTCGGCACGCGATCTTTACGTTGATTTTGGTTGGACGGAGATCCTGCATTCGTTATACTAGAATTCGAAATATCACTCTGGTTGCAAGAATTTGACGCCTGCTGATTGTTGATTTCTTCATTAGTCGTCACGGAACTGTGTGAAGGAGCCGGGCTGCAAAATTAAAATTACAAAATAGGCCCAAATGTTAAATGAAGAATACAAATTACCTAGGCGGAGGATGATCGGAAGATTCACTATCTCTATTAGATTTAGGGCAGTTCTTTTTCACTGCTTTCTTCTGAGGCTTCTTTGATATACAATTTGTACAGTACCACTTTCCACGCGGAGCTTTGCCCAAAGGTGGCCTTATGCAATCTGTGTGGTAAGCACGAGGACAAAGTTCACACAAAACCAAGCGTGTGGACGTTGCAGACTGCTTTTTACCGCACACAATGCAATTCCGTTCACCTGTAGCTTTGTTCATGCATTCGTGGCAATACCTAAAGCAAATAATTGTAGAATGCCAAGATATTTTAAACAAACAACATACCAGTCTCCATCTGGGATGTTTTCCATTCTTGGTTTGAAACAATAAGTGTGGTAGCCCTTGTCGCAACCATCGCATAGCAGCAATTTGTCTTCATTATCACCGCTATGACAAAACTGGCAATTCTGTAACAACAATTACATGATTTGGATTTTAGAAATAAGTCGATGAGCACAATTAAATATTTCCAATAAACCCTGAGTGTGCACAGACAATTAATTGCAATCAGCCACTAAATAAAAATAATTAGTTTAAAAAACTGTGACAGAAAAGGTTAAATTGGATAATCCATAGTGGAAGAGCATTCAAGAAGTAGGTATACGTTAAACAATGGGGTCCAAGAGTATGGAATATATTAGCTCAAAAATTTTTCAGTTTCTTTTTAAAAATGCATCTTATATGCGTATTATTTACAAAATTCTCTCTTTTGGACCACAATGCAACTGTACACACTTTCATAAAGTGCTTTGAATTTTGGCACAGAAAACAGGACATTTTGTTCTTTTTAGAAAAATAAAATTATCAAGCATGTCAGACTCAGAAAATGCCCACATATTTCACGAAATGAGTATTTTAATTGCAATGCTTCCAATTTAAATTCTTTCGGGACTGCGGCATCATGGAAAGCATTTTTAGATATGGCTTAATAAATTTATTTATTTTTAAATGACATAAAAAGTTACTTGTTAAAGTCGTTTTTTCGAATTGATGAGTAATGAATGTTTGTCAAAATACAGTAAACTCCTCTTTAACCGATTTCCGGATCATTCCACTGTTTCAACAAATGTCCAAACTGCAACGAGCTCCATTCCACATGTAATGGTTCAAATACTATATGAAATACCTGTCTACTGGTTACCTATTCTAATTACTTAATAGATAGACAGATAATGGATTTATTGTTTCCCATTTGGGATTACAATGCATAATAAACAAATAAACATATAAATAAATGGAACAATTTAATTTCGACCTATCTAATTCCCATTTATGTATAATTATCCCTCCCTCTCCTTCCTTCCCCTCTGTATCAATTCCATCCACTTCTCCCCTCTTCCGCTTTCCTCCAGTATCATCTCCACTCTCACCTGTTCCGTGTTCTCTCTCCACCAGCACCTCTCTAACACATGTTCCCATGGCTCCTTCTCCGCCCCACATACCCTACACATTCTTCTGTCTTCGCTTTCCCAATACCTTCCACCTCTCATCTCATTTTCCAGTCTAAACCTTGCCACCCTTATTATCTTCTCTTCCCTTCCCCTACTTCGTAGATATCTCGGCAGTCCCGCTGTCCTTATTTATTTATATTTGTTGTTGTACCTTGATTGTCTTATCTTCTCTTCTTTATCCTGCACTTGTATTTGCCTGTCTCTCTCCTTTACCTCTCTCACCATGTTCCATCCTGCTGTTCTCAAGTTCTCCACTTCTTCTGCTGCATAGCCTCGCTCCTGATAAATTACTTAATAGATGACCACTTTTCTCCATTGCGTTTACTCGTTTTACCTCTAAGAAACCAGGTTTCTAAAGTTCGTGTCAAAAAATATGGTGCCATTTTCTATTCTGACATGTTTCATGTTTTTGGGATGAGAGAGGTTTTCGTGGGATATTTTACTCCGTTTTACTCCGTATTCGCAAGTTGTCTGTTTGATAGTAATCCCACATAAATGTAATTTGTACTATGCATGTTAAAAAGCGGCATAAAGTCCTAATTTGTGAATAGTAATTTCCTGAATATGCACCCAGAATTATCCTAAGAGAGAGTTCGTCCACTTTCTCGTATAGAATATAAATACAAAAGCATCAGTACCCACACCCTGATCCAGTTCGAGCCAAGCGAATAAGTGTCACAGTTAGGGATTCAACTCCCGGAATCTCGGGATACCGAATTCCGGGATCCCGGTAAAATACCGAAATATTCATTTACGCAAGAGGAATTTTTCTGCATTACAAAAATTGTTCCTGTATCCCACAGGACGTTACGCCCATGACCTTACAAGTTTCTATTGGCGCCGCTTTGCCGCGTGTGTAAATAATCCGGTAAATCACCGACTCACTCCCTGTATTTGTGTAAATATGTAAATTTGTTCGGGGTGTTTATTAGTTATAAATAGTAGCGTTTCCTATTTCAACTTCAGAATTTCGGGTTCGGGATTCAACCCTGGTATCCCAGGATTCTAAATTTCAGTCCCGAAATTGAATCCCGAATCCAAATTCTTAAAACCCTAGTCACAGTATGAAGAACCCATTGCATGTTCAGAGATAGACAAGTGCCCATAAAACTCCACCCCCTTGTTTATGCAGACCCATTTAGCATACCCGTACATTTCTGACTGGTCATCCAAGGATCATCCCAATTTGTCAAAGGTTTAGAAATATTATTGTCAGAGAGAACAGTATTGTTTTTCGTCTTTTGTGATTTGTTATTTATCAAGTTAAATATCCAATTTTCCTCCCCAGTGCCCGAGAGTTTTGCTGGACAAGTAAGTCACAAGTAGTACATAAATACATAAATTGTGGGTCGAACAACCATCACCAAAAAAACACAGCATCCAGTGGAACAGTCATCTGCCTTTAATAAGGATCGAACCCGCTACCACAGAGGCACAGCGCATCAAGTCTCTTAACTCAAGCTGCTGAGCCACCACGGTCTGGTTAGGTACCCTTTATACCGGGTGTCAACGAGAGCATGTAACATCCCGTCATTTGTTTACTTTTTGAAATATACTTTGGCAATACGCCGTAAGTATTATACTCCTAAAACCTCTTATTTTTATCATATTTGACATATCTAATTACTTCCGGTTAAACCGGAAGTGTCATCATCATAAGGTTCTCAGTCCGAAGACTGGTTGGACGCGTACCTCCATTATTTTCTATCCTGAGCTAACCTACGCATTTCCCTAAAAGTAGAACATCCTACATCCCTAACTATTTGAGAGCAGTAGTCTAATCTAGGCCTACCCCTACCTCTTTTTATTCCTATCTCTGACTCTAGTATGTCGCGAACTATTCCTTCGTGTCTTAGAAGGTGTCCTACCATCCTATCTCTCCTACTCTTTATTGTTTTCCATACCTTTCGCCTTTCCCCAACTCTTTCTAATACTTCCCTATTGCTAACCTTATCTATCCACGGTATCTTCATCATGCGTCTGTAACACCCTAGTTCAAACGCTTCTACTCTTTTCCTATCCGCTTCTCCTATTGTCCAAGTTTCGCACCCGTATAATGCCGTACTCCATACATACGACTTTAAGAGTCTCTTCCTAGTCTCTATATTAACCGTTCTCGAACATAACAGTTGTTTCTTTTTGTTAAACGCAACTCGGCCCTGCGCCATTCTTTGTTTTATATCTTTAGTGCTCCTACCGTCTTGGGTTATTTTACTTCCTAAGTAGCAGAAATCCGCGACCTCCTCTATCTTCTCATTTCCTATTTGTATTTCAATTTTAGTTCTATTTTCACTCCATCTACATACCAAAATTTTAGTTTTCTTTTTATTGATTTTCATGCCGTAGCCCTGTGTCAAAACTGCTTCCATTTCATTCAAAGCCGCTCCTAATTCTTCTTTGCTAGATGCTAACACTGCTATATCATCCGCAAATCTGAGCATATTAATAGTTTGGCCCTGTACATTGATCCCTGAGGCTGTTCTTTCCTTAACAATATTAATCGCATCTTCGATATATAAGTTGAAAACTAGAGGTGACAATGCACATCCCTGTCTCACTCCCTTCCGGATATCTACTTCCCTTCGTTCCTGCTCACATTCTATAACTGCCTTTTGCTCTTTGTAGAGATTATGTATTATTCTTCTGTCCCTGTATTTCATCCCTACCTTTCTCAGCACTTCGAACATCTTCCCCCATTTTACGTTGTCGAAGGCTTTTTCTAAATCTACAAATCCTATATATACGCTCTTTCTCTTTTCTATCGTTTTTTCTATAATTACTCGTAAAGCTAGAATGGCCTCGCGCGTTCCTCTATTTCGTCTAAATCCGAACTGATCTTCTCCTAATATTTCTTCCGCCTTTTTCTCCATCCTTCTTTGCACAATTCTAGTTAAAATTTTTGACGCATGGGAAGTTAAACTGATAGTTCTAAAATTTTCGCATCTATCCGCGCCTTTCCTTTTTGGCAAAGCTACTATGATGTTCCGTTTGTAATCTTCTGGAATCTCGCCTGTCAGGTATATGTGACTAACTAATTTAAATAAACGATCCATTACCTCTTGACCTGCGCACTTTAAGATTTCTGCCTGCAAGCCATCTATACCTGGTGCTTTATTATTCCTTAAACTTTTTAGTGCTAGCTCAAACTCTTCTCTCATTATAGGACTCCCTAGGTTATCCCCTTCTACACTGCTTTCACTTTCTAATATATCTTGCACTTCCTGTCCTGCATATAAGTTTCCTAAATATTCTTTCCACCTATCTGCCTTCTCCCCCGCTTTCGATTAGGATATCTCCTGCCTCATTCCTAATGCTTTTGGTACTAGATCCAATTTCTCTAAAATTTCTCCTAATTATTTTATATGCTTCATCAGTCTTTCCTATTTCGAACTTATTTTCCACTTCTTTGCACTTATCGTCGATCCATTGCTCTTTCGCTTTCCTACATTTCCGAATAATTTCCCACTTGATCGCCTTATATCTTTGTTTCCCTATTTCATCTAACCTATTTTTATATTTGCGCCTTTCCTCTATTAGACTCACAATATGTTTTGTTATCCAGGGTTTCCTACTTTCATTCTGTTTATGACCCAAAATATCCCTAGCTGAGGAAACTAAACTATTTTTAATGCAATTCCATTCTTCCTCTATGTCCCTAACAATATTTTCGCCCGCGCCCTTTAGTACCTCGTTTGTCTTTTTCTCGAACTTATCGCGCGTATCATCATCCTTTAGTTTCTCTGGGTCAAGATACCTTCTTCCGCTTCGTTTTTTCAAAATCTTAAATTTAAGATTGGCCTTCATAACGACTATATTGTGATCACTATCTATATCTGCTCCTGGATAACTTCTACAATCCCTAACTTGATTTCTAAATCTTTGCCTAACAAGAATGTAATCTATTTGATATCTCCCTAGGTCTCCTGGCATCTTCCACGTGTAGCGTCTCCTAACATGATGGTGAAATAGAGTGTTCGCGACCGTTAAGTTATGTTTATCGCAGAACTCTATCAGTCTCACTCCCCTATCGTTCCTATTGCCTAATCCAAAGGGACCAACTATTCCGCCCTCTCGCACTGTGCCTACGACTGCATTGAAATCTCCTATAATTATTAAATTTTCGTGTCCTCTCACAAAATCTAGCACATGTTCAATATCACTATAAACTGCCTCTACGACCTCACCGGAAGCGACATCAACTTTATTATGTTAAATAGCAATATATCATTTTCTTAAGATAGTTCCATAGGCCTTTTTATTCTCTTGACAACCATGTATCATACATACCCAGAAACTTTATATTTTTGACGTCAGAGGGCGTTAATTGAAAAAGTCACGTTGGCTGTGAATTTGACGATATGTGCCTAATTTTAAACGTTTTAATGAATTAAACTATTAATTCTAACAGACTGTTATCCTTTATTTTTTTAAAATAAGGTTAACATAGTCGTTTTAAGTGTTTTGAGAAATTGAATTTAAATTAGTAATTGATAATTGAATTGCACTTTTTATGCACTAATTGTGTTCGGTATTCACACCTATAATCCAATTTAAATATCCCGCCTACATCCATTTCCTTAAAATAGACGCTCATTTGATACTCCGACCAATCGGAAGAATTGCCGGGCAAGCCGTCTGCAGAAAAAAGAAGACTCGCCATTTGTTGAATTATCGCTGAGATTATCCAGAATCACTCTCGCTCGATTTCGTCGTGAAAAATGGTAGTTCGCAGCCATTAATAGTTATCGAAATAAATTCGCGTTTAAACCTCTCGTTCGAGACGACAGTAAAACGGCAATACTGGGTCGCCGAAGATATGGATGCAAAGAGTTAAGGTTGGTCGGATTCTTTTAGATTCATATCCTTAATTTTACTGCCGTTATCATACAAATTGTGAGGACAATAAACTGAAGTTCGAAAAACAAGAAAAATATTAGCATCTTGCTATTAAGAATTTCAGGAAAAACTCGGTTTCAAAAACTATTTGAGATTTTTAAATTTTAAATATTCGTTTTTGAAACCAAGTTTTTCCTGAAATTCTAAATAGCAAGGTGCTAACATTTTTCTTGTTTTTTTGAACTTCAGTTTATTTCCCTCATAATAATTGTGCATAAAAAGTGCAATTCAATTATCAATTACTAATTTAAATTCCATTTTTCAAAACACTTAAAACGACTATGTTAACCTTATTTAAAAAAAAATAAAGGATGTTCTGCTTCAAATTCGAAAATTTATCCATGGACATTAAAACAGTCTGTTAGAATTAATAGTTTAATTCATTAAAAGGTTTAAAATTAGGCTCATATCGTCAAATTCACAGCCAATGTGACTTTTTCATTTAACGCCCTCTGACGTCAAAAATATAGTTTTTGGATATTGAGGTTTTAGGAGTATAATATTTACAGCGTATTGCCAAAGTATATTTCAAAAAGTAAACAAATGGCGGGATATTACATGCTCTCGTTGACACCCGGTATATATTCAGATTTTCTTCACATTAGACTTGTAATTCCGATTATCAAATCTTATTAAACGCTAAGTTTTAGACATTGTTGGACCTTTTACACCGAAACTGAGACAATGCTTCGGCACTTACTTGGTCCCGTCGAAGTCGGTTAAAGAGGTTCATCTGCAGACTATTACATGCTTTTTAAGCGACGGTCAAGAACAGACAAAATGTAAAAATGACCTAAACCAAACTGCAATTTTCTCAACACCTTCATTTAACACATTCACTGCCAAATCATAATCAGAGATGGCATGCTTTGAGAAATTTTAAGCTAGCAATTTGCATGTTTATTTGTGCGATGCATTAAGTTTGGCATTTGCTACAGGAGTGATGGCATGAATGTGTTAAAACCTACACCACATGCACATTAGTGAACTAAAGAACTTTGTCTAGCAAACGATTTATGACATTTAAATGTGCCCTGAAAAACCATGCACCATGCGAAAGTAAAATAAATTAAAATAAAAAGAAAACTAAAAAAGCACAAGCACCCACACTGAGCTTGCTGTTATATTTGCGGGCTCTCTGTTTATTAAAGACAAGAGAGTGGCTCACAGCTTTCATTATACTCTTGTCCCAAGCGATGGACGCCTCCAACATGTAAAGGCACATGGCGAGTTGAGACGAAGTTTGAGCTCTACCGATAGCATCCCGCCACACCCCCAGTCCTTTCGGAATGTCATCTGGCGAGGGTGTCGGTTGCGGCTGGGGCGTGCCACCTGCTGCTTCCTGAGCAATTGCTGCCAAGTTTGGATCTCCCGTGCTTAAAATAATAGTACTTAAAGTTAGTGTAAGCTACTGAATTCAAAAATGAGCATTTTACTTACTTCACACCTAGAGGTGGTTTCAGGTATCGTCTTTCAATGGCCGCTTCAAGTGCTATCAATTTTTCTCTTACAATAGGGATAGCTTCACCACCTTGCATCTGTTCAGGGTCATCGCGTATTGGTTTCCACCCTTTAATTTGCATGCTTGCATTTGCTACCTTATCCTCGAGTAATTCCACCTGTGAAAAAAGAACAATAAAACAAGTAGCATCATCAGCTAAATGACAGATGAAATAAATTAGATAAATGAACAAAGTTCAACTAATCACATAGAACCAGAAATATTACATACGAGTAGTTAAATTCAGAAATCAGGTGTCAAGAAATATGATAATGGAGTCGTTTAATATATAGGATGATTCAGAACGGGTGTGCCAAACTTTGGGGAAAATATAAAAACTCAAAAGCGATTATTAACAAAGCTATAGGTGGAGGTTTTCTTAAAAAAGTTATCCTTGTTTCAGTGTCTTGAAAACTGCAGAATTGAAATCTTATGGATGGTTTTCATTTATAGAAGTCTACTGTTCTAAAAAGTTTTGCTTTTGTACTGCCTCCAGCGACGTCGCAATATGGTAGTCATCTTCTTATTTTTTATCTGAACTATGTTACGCCACTGATCTATGCAGGTAACTGCAAGTAAGGTACGTAATATCTGCATTTAATTTGAAAAAAAATCGACACCTTCGAATTTTCTCATAAGCTCCTAGTTTCTGAGTGAAACAGTTTTTATGGAATCGTTCATAATCTGCATTTCTAGTTTGAAAATTAATTAAGAATCGATTGTTCTAAAACTACCTGCGATGTCATTTGTCAGTTCAAAAATAAAAATGTTCTAAACGATAGAGGTCTACAAGACAATCGCCACCAAAATTTTAATTCAATGGCTTTCGTCATTTCGGAGATAATCATTTCTTAACAATAAACTTCAACACCCTGCATCTTTGTCAATAGTAACTTTCGGCAGTATTCATTAGGCCTGAGCGATTCGGGAATCGATTTGCAAAAATTATCGATTCGAATCGATTAATCGAATCATATGCTATTATTCGAATTGATTCGATAATTCGTTTCAATTTTCTTTCCTGAATCGTTGAATCAATTCAAAAAGAAAATCGATTCGAATCGAAATATTGATTTTTGCCCAGGCCTATGTGAAAGATGCGTTTCAAAGTTTTACTAGATATGTAGTTACTTTTTTAATGAAAGACATATTATTTTCTACATTAAAGTGCTGAGAAATACCGTAGTTTCATCGATCAGGGATGCACATCAAAAATATTTCACCGAAAAGATCGACAAAAATAAAAATGACGGTAAGAAATTGTGGATCAAAAAAAAAATTGGGAAGGAAAAGCGAGCTGAAGTCGTAATTAAATTTGACTATGTTGACTGTGGCGAGGTACAAAAATCCCTTGCTAAGAATATGAACTGCTTTTTTAGAGATAGTTTGGAGCAAGTGGTGAATTCTATTGCTCCAGTACAGAAAACGTGGATGAGCCCTTACAGGCGTGTAGTTGGGAGTTCATTTAATGAATTCAAAAAGGGAGTGACTACTGAACAGTCCGCCAGTTACTTTTAAATTTTGTTCCAGGACAGTCAACACAATATCAGTGAAATGACGTTTAAGAACTTCGTTATTGAAAGACATCGCCAACAATCTCGGTGGGTGTTCGGGTATAGTACAGAGCTGCCATTTTGGCTACACGGGTTCTGCGCCCGCATGGGTCCGCATTTTTTGTCTGTTTCTACATCATCTTTTTGCCAAAAAATTAGTGTGTCTGGTGCGAAAGGGCAAGTAAGGGTCTATTTTAAAAAAGCGTTCTCTCAGCTTTAGTTTTTTTTACACTTCCAAAATGCCAATTATAGGTTACATTTTGTAATGCACATGCGGTCGGACTGTTCAGTAGTCACTCCCTTCAAAAAAATATCTTTGAATCATTTGAGAAAGTTGGTCCTGAATCTGAAAAACCGAAGTAGTGCTGATGAAATATTATCTAAGATGGTGAAAGATCGTTTCGAGGTTCTGGGTTATCCATTGCTACATTGTATAAATACATCTCTCGAAGCTGGACATATACCGGAAGAAATGAAAACTAGTGTCATTATACCTGTGCAAAAGATCAAAGGAAGTACGCGGCCTGAAAATTTTCGGCCAATTAATCTACTCCCGGTGATTGAGAAGATCCTGGAAACTGTGGTACATCAGCAATTGTACGATTATGTAGGTTCCAATGACATATTGAAATCGGAACAGTCCGGGTTCAGAATCACTCTTGCAAAACCTCTATACATCTAGTGTTAAAACAATTGCAAAATAATATTAGTCATGGTAAAACAAACGTGTGTTTTCGTAGACTTGAAGCGAGCTTTCGAGACTGTGGACCACTCACTTCTGTTGGACAAGCTCTCCTACTATGGCTGCAAGGGAACTGTTATTAGGTGGTTTAAAGGATACTTAACGAACAGGAAACAAAACAAAAGTCAATGGTGTAGTTTCTGAAGCGGTAAACTGTGATGTGGGTGTCCCACAGGGGAATGTGTTGGGACCTTTATTATTCTTGCTCTATGTAAATGATTTGGGTGACGGATTAAGGAACTCTTTCATTAACTTGTTTGCTGATGTAAATCAGGCTGTTGTTGTTTGAAATGGTGAACTGGCGGTGCTCAACGAATGGTTGTGTGTTAACAGACTCAAACTTAATGTTAGTAAGACAAAAAGTATGATTATAGGCTCTTCAAGGAAGCTAGTTATTCGAAATGTGGGGAAAGTATTAATAGATGACTCTGCTGTGGAATTTGTGGATACCATTAAATATTTGTGAGTTATTCTTGATAGCAGGCTTAGTTTCAGGGATCATGAAACTGAGATGGTTAAGAAAGTAGGAAGGAAAATAAGTTTCATTGCCAGGATCAGATCGGATTTGTCTTTTTTTGCTGCCAAGTTGGTGTTTAACTGTATAGTAGTGCCACATTTCAATTATTGTTCTACGGTTTTGTTGTCCTGTAATGAAGGTGACATTGACAAGTTATAAAAGGTGCAGAATAAGGCCATGAGAGTATTACTTATGTGTAGCAGGTACACGCCTATCTCTTATATGTTGAAAGAATTAGGATGGTTGAGTGTTTTTGATAACATTGTGTTGCATTCACTGGTCTATATTCACAAAATAAATCTTGGCAAGGCACCACAGTACTTTGAAGGCTCCTTAGTCAGGCGCTCCGATTTGGTTGTGTACAATCTGAGATCTGGGGACTTCAATTTGGATAGAGTGAAATACAGTAGCTACTTGAAAAACATTTTCTATTATGGAATACAGAAATATAATGCCCTTCCAGCCCAATGCAAGCAGTTGGGTCAACTCGGCCGATTTAAAACTAAAGTGAGAGAATATTTGCTTCAAAGGTAGTTTTTGTTACTTTGTATTAGCTTCCTAGCCGAGCAAGGTAGATATTGTGATAGTCATTTTTTGACCATGGTGTTTTTCCACCAAATGTGGACGTTTCAGGTCATTCTAAGACTTTTTGGCAAGGTGGCACATTTCCGTCCGTATGTATGTGTGTGTGAGCTTGTGTGTGTACGTGCGTGCGTGTGTATGTCTGTTGGAACTTTTGCGAGAAAACGGCTCCACAGATTTTGCTGAAATTTTGCATACGTATATCAGAGATGGTCCATAGGAAACTGACGGGGCGGTTTTTTTTAAAGCACTTTTGAGCCAAGATATGGCGTCATCGAAAATTTTTTTCAATGAGACCGTATATATTTTTGTATTGCATCGGATAGAGGGTATTTTTCGCTACACGATGTGCGAAAATCGTAATAGGTTGTATAAGGAAAAAATTGAGAAAAAAAAAATACAAAAAGCGTGCCCTCCAGTTCAGTTGTGGCTGTGGCTAGGAAGCTGTTCTGTCAATGCATTGACAACTAGTTTTTTATTTACGTGCTTATTTGGTAGGATTTGTACGTGTTGGTTCTGCTTGTTCTTTTATGTATTTTCTTTTCTGTATGTATTAACTAGCACTTGCTAAATAAAGGGATATTATTATTAAATTCAATATGCCGATTCGATTTGACGCCCTGATTCGATTCGATGCACCATTTCAATTCGATTGATGTGCCGTTTCGCTGGCTCGATTCGATACCAATTCAATTCGATATTTCGGTTCAATTTTTTTCTTGAAACGATGAACCAGTTTGAAAAGAAAAACGATTCAAAATATTGATTCATCGATTCATAATGTAAATGACAAGTTCTCAGAGAGCATGTGCAGAGCTTAGCTTGGACACCAGTCGATCGCTTCGTTTGGCCAGATTCCTGCAGCGACATCTGCACATGTACAGGAATAATTCTTCTGATGTTAAGCGCTTATTCAAAATATGGAACTTTAAATAATATAAGTACTGCTAGCAACTTCATTCTATTTCAGCTAAAAAAGGCGAATTCCGTGACTGACTCCATTTTACTAAAGCTACAGTTTCCTAGAAAACCAGTGCCGTTATATAGCAACCATAATATTATGTTTTCCAGATGTAATAATCCAACAATCACAGTGGTTTTCTAGGAACCAGCACTGAACACCCGTATAGTGCTGATATATTTGAGATGGTGGCAGTTCAGACGATAAACAATTCGTCAACGATTTTTGATGGTTTGTTTCAATTACTCATGCAGAACGCGTTAACTTCGGTTATCAGCCCTTCTGTTACCTACAGGGTAAAGTAATTGTAGTTATTTATAATACAGCACATTAAAATGTATTCTGATAATAATAAACACCATGACTTCCGTATTTTTCTGGCCACTCTACGACATAATGTATTACGGCGCTATATGACAGCTCCAATTTTCTAGGAAACCGTAGCTGAAGTGTCCAATAAAGTTGGCTCATTTTATATGTTATGTTGCATGGAAACCGAAACAACAAACACTGGAAGTTTAGTAAGCAATGGAAAGGTTCTTGGGAGAATAAACAATAAGCATATTGTTTCGAAACTATTTCTAGGATAACCAGCAGTCCAATCAAGCTATCACATGCATTATCAACTCCACAACTTGTCAAAATACTTCTCCATGGACTATCATCACTAGATTGAGAAATTAGAGACAGATAGCACAACCATCAACAAAAACCTAATGCATAACTTACGACGAACGATGAAAATGTTTGAGCACCAGTGACAAGTAGGCCTGTGCGATTATTACTTTTCATAATTGATTATCGATTGTTATAAAGTAATCAGCCGAATAATCGATTATTTAATTAATCGATTACTCGATTATTTGATCAATCGATTAATCGGCTGATCGATTTTTCGATTAAACGAATTAATCTTTTATTTGATTAATTGATTAATCGAATTAATCGATTATTTGATTAATTGATTATTCGATTACTTGAGTAATCGATTATTGTAAAATCTATAATCAAATAATCGATCAATCGATTATATTTCGATTGATCGATTATTTTGTACAGTCCTAGAGATAACGTGTTTGCATTTAATGCACTCGCCTGAATCTCTTTTTTTCACAAAATAATTCCACACTTCACTTCTTCCACGTTTAAATGCCATTGTTTAATTACGTAAATGTATCGAAATCGAAACTGACACCCCGAGTTACAGCTGGCGTTGACACGAACAGGTACTTCTCCGACTTGCGAGCTTGCGCCGCACGGACTGGCTGCGCTAGCAACAGCAACACCAGCAACTATCAAGCTAAGACTCAAGTGGGACTTCTCGGTTTAAACATTTTGAAATACTGATGTTTTAAGGGATTGGAAATTTTTCGTTTGCATTATCTGTTTTCAATTATCCACGATCGTCCCAGTATCCACGGATAATATGCGATATATCAGTTATAAAAATAATAGCTCTAGAATAGCTTACCATAAGAAAGTACTCATTTAATTAATCGATGGAACAAAATATTCAATTAATCGCTTAATTAAATAATAGATTAATCAAGTGAACAATTGATCAAATAAACGATTAATCAAGTGAACAATTGATTAAATAAACGATTAATCAAATAATCGATTAACCAAATAATCGAACAATCGATCAGCCGATTAATCGATTAATTAGATACTCGATTAATCGTTTTTTAAGTAATCGATTAGTTTTTTTAGTAATCGATTAATCGATTACTCAAAAATCGATTATCTGATTAATGATTATTTGCTTAATCGATTAATCAATAATTTGGTTAATCGATTATTCGATTATTTGATTAATTGATTATTCGATTAATCGATTATTTGATTAATCGATTAATTGATTATTTTGCACAGCCTTAGTGACAAGCAGGCACTGCCGTTTTGTAAGAAAACAAACAATTGCCTTTACATCTGAATAAAACATTTGAATTTTCGTCACTTTAAAATTCAGCAAGATTTTCCAATTAAAACATTTTTTGGGTATCAAATGATTTAAAATGATTTCTCACAAAAGGTGCATTATATTTACCTGTTCCAAAAGAGAGTAGTCTTCTCTCATACCAATTCCTACTTCCCATGATCCGGGCACATCAGGATTAGGAGCTCCATTTTCCATAAACTCTACCACCTTCAAACCGGTCGCATCTGTACTCAATTCAACAATATCCTTTTGTCCCTCTTCTATTTGTAGTTTACCTTGTCTCTCATACATGCTCTGCATAGTACACAAAAACGTTCTCTTCAATTCACGTTCTCTAGCACCACGCACGTGTAAATTATCCAAAATATTCCTCAACAGCTCAGTGTCGGTAATCCTCCACCAACCGTATCGCTTATCATGAGGCACATCTTTCTTCTCACACTTCTTAGGCAGTCCATGCTTCTTAATATATTCCAGTTGCGAACTTTCTTCAGCAGTCATCTGCAGGGGAGCGGGACTATCACAGGAATTCGTTAAGTAATTCGACGAGTTATTATTCGGAGGCGGAAACACGGGAATTTTCAATTCAGTCATTTCCCGAGTGCACGCTCCAACACCATTATCCCATTTGTTACCGGCAGTCAAACAAACACCTTCACAAGTTAAACCGTCTTTGGGTAATATACTGAACCACTTCTGTTCTGCGTCTTCTTTACTGTCTTCGGTTTCTTTCCTTTCTTGTTTTATTTCTGAGTTCATGTCTATTTTCAATTCGTTAAGAATTTCATTTTTAAGTTCTTCTTTTATATCTGCTTTCACCTCAATTTTTAGTTCGTCATCATTCCTATTTTCTCTCTCCATGCACTGCCCTAATTTTTCGAATAAATTGAACTTTGGTTCTTGTGTTTCTACGTGATTAAAAGATCGGCTTTCTTGCTCTTCTGCGGAATTCTTCTTAGCCCGTTTTTCTAATTCGATATTCATTTCTAAATTTTGTACGATTCTATCTACACTTTTTCTCAATTCGTCTAAATTCCTCTCGTTCTTATCCATTACCTCACCATTTTCTAACATATCAAACCTATTTGGTGTCTTCCTATGTTCGTTATCATTATTATCAGTTAATTTTACTTTAGATTCTTCTTTATTTCCTACAATACTATCAACTTCCTTATCTACAGCAGGATCATAAACTTCATCGACTTTTTTAACTACATCCTTAAACTCTTGGACAGTCTCTAGTTTTGGGCAAACCTCAATAGTCTCTGTTTGCTGCTCAAGTAATTCAGGTTCGGATGATTCCATTCCTTCAACGAAAACTCCACCAGCCTTAGCCAAAGACCAGTACCTTCTCCAGTAACGATCTTGGCCGAAACACGTTGCTCTTAATTGAAGTGCAGAGGTGTTCAGAGCTTGTAGTTGCGTTTCCGACGTTTTAAGCAGTTTCTCTAATTTCTTGCCCAACTCTTCTCCTGTTAATTTGTTGTCTTCTTCCTATGGAGAATAATACGATTTAGAAGCAAGTGTATAAAACTAATTAATGCAACATATTTTTACGTTCATCAACCAGCAATTCAAAAAACAAGCACTTCTAAATTGAACATACGTAGAACAATGAAAGAAACGGAGTAGACTCAAAATTAAATGTTATTTTTCAATATTTTTCGATTAGCTAATAATATAACGGACGCCTAGAAATGTCAAATTTTAACCACCACAACCAAACAATAAATCTATATTTATGAAGCCGACAGATACTCAAGAGGTTGAGAATTTCATCTCCGAGATGAAAGAAAAGGCAGGAGGGGTTGACGGAATAAATGTCAAAACCGTAAAAAAAATGTTTTATTATTAGTGGTCCATTGGCACATATTTTCAATCTACAGTACAGACTCATTAATCTGGATCCTTAATAGTCCGGATTATTCGGTAATCCGGATAGTTCCTTGATTGCATTGCATACTTTGTAATCCGGATAATTTCAGTTTCGGTAATCCGAATGCGCCTCTAACGTACCTTTTAAACGCTTTGCGGGAGCGTCACCCCCTCCTAAGGTGTTTTTCTAACCAATCCCCAAATACTTGCCAAATCAGGCGTTCGGCGGCGAACCCGAATCAGCGTTGCCACAGCTAGTACAAATGTATGAATCTAGTACATCTTTGACCTGATTGTACAAAAATACATTTTAAATTCTTTTTCCGATTTAATGCTGGCTACTCCACTGGTACAAGTTGATTTTGGTCAACTGGGAATGGCGGCGAGGGTATCAAAGGGTGAAAATAAAAATGCCGGCAATCCGCACACTTCCTTGCAGCTTATGGATGCTGAGGCGGCTTCTTTGTTTTGCAAAGGAAATACCGACGTCTATAAAGAGCCGTCGCATTGGAGTTCGAGAACATTTTGACATTAACGACTTTGCTTGATGAAATTCGAAATTTACGACTAAAGGTACACTTTCGTTTGCGCCGGTAGACGCGGCGTGTACCGGCAGCCGACACACACGTTGTACTTCTCCAATAGTATTTAAATAGAACTGCTCTCGTTTGTGCGTTTCACCTGCCGGCCATTGCATTCACGTTCAAATGCGACTGTGTCCGTCGCGCGTGTCGGCCGCCGGTACGTGCCGCATCTACCGGCGCAAACGAAAGTGTACCTTTACTATATTTCAACACTGTATAAATGCTCTTTACCCCATGCCCTGAATTCACAGAAGCCGATTAGACAGATTTAAGCATTCAACAATGTATAGATTGGGCTGAAAAGAATAACGCACCCCTAAATGAATTGTTAATACTCAGGCATCAAGCATTTTGTTTGAGTCAGCAGAAGGTCAGCCAAACTAAAATTACAGACTTTATTTATTAATGTAGTAGAAGCAATTATGCAAAAGTGTTTTTATGTTCATTTTACCTGTTTTGTATGTTTTTACAATGAAATCATTAAAAATCCCTCTTCTTCAGTTCTTTTATTAACAAATATAGATTGATTTAATAATCCGGATTTTTCAATAATCCGGATCGCCCATGTTTTTATTGATCCGGATTATCGAGTCTGTACTGTACGTATTGAAAAATCGATTTGGTCAATCTTGTTTAAAAGTGTTGAAGTTGTCCCTATTTATAAATCGGATGAAAAACAAATAATTATAATATCTATAGTATCTTACGCTGATGATACAGTTGTTTTGAATACAGAGAAATCTTGGATTTTGGCTGAAAACTTAATGAATAATTATTTGAAAAACCTCCGGCATGCATTAACTCGACCAGCCTTTCTTCGAGCATTAACTTGGTGCGATACGATACCAGCATATTGAAGTTTTCAAGAACCCAAATGCTTCTCCATGTCAGACAGGGGTGGTTGAAAAATTGTCATCAAAAGTAATAAGCAGTGGCAAAATTTTATTTCGTGTCAGCTGGTACCATTGTGTTTCAAAAGATGTCACAAAAAGTTCTTACGGTAGTATATCCTCCAGCAGAAGCAGGAATTCAACAGAAGACAGAGAATTTACCCATCAGGCTTTAGAATCGTGCGAACAGGAAGCCACAAGGATAGGGTTAGAAGAATATCAAGAACAGTCTGACACCAGTCCTTACATTGAAGAACACTGCTACTAAAAACAATTTTGATGAGCATATACATAGATATGAAGTGTGTATAATTCACTACAGAAAGTAACGATGCAGAACCATCCATAGTCGATGACAATAACAATGTTCAGAAAAGCATAGTTGAAATGGAAGAAATCACTGCCCACTCATCAATTCCACAGCACCATCCAATGAAGGTAAAAGTTTCATGGATCAACCATGAAACATATGCAAAGATGAGTAAAAACACTTTCTTTCTAATTTTGAGGAAATAAATCAGGATTTTCAAAAATTGCACAAATTTCAGCATTGCTATACAAATCTACTAGTGATGTATGACTACACATTTACAATTTAAGAGTGCTGCAGCATTCACCACAACATGCAAACTTCAATTGGGAAAAATTAACAATTTCCCCGCGCTGCGCTGTTAGAAAGGGAAAGCAGTGTAGAGGGGGACAACCTAGGCTGCCCTATATTGAGAGAAGAGTTTGAGCTAGCAATAAAAATTTTAAGAAACAATAAAGCACCAAGTATAGATGGCTTGCAGACTGAAATCTTAAAGTGCGCCGGTCAAGAGGTAATAGATCGTTTATTAAAACTAGTTAGCTGCATATACCAGACAGGCGAGATTCCAGAAGATTAAAAGCGGAACATGAAAGGAAAGGTGCAGATAGGGGTGAAAATTTTAGAACGATCAGTTAACTTCCCACGTGTCAAAAATTTTAACTAGAATTGTGCAATGAAAGATGAAGAAAAGGGCTGAAGAAATAATAGGAGATTAGTTCATATTTAGAAGAATAGGGGAACACGCAGGGCCATTGTAGCTTTACGAGTAATACTAGAAAAAACAATAGAAAAGGGAAAGAGCGCCTATACAACGTGTCCAAGATAAAGATGTCTATCATGGCGATTTCGACTATGGTAATAGATACAGAATTGGTTAAATGGGGAAAAAGTTGCGTAAGTAAAAATACATTATTTTGCAAGCGAAAAAATTTCAATATTTTTTTGGGTTTTCAAGAAATCTCAAAAAAACTGAATATTTCTATTACATTTTTTTCTGATGTTATTGTCATAGCTAGAAAGAAAAAAAGAGCACTTCCTCACAGCAAATTTTTGCAGACTATCTCAAGGAAATATCAGTTTTGTCGCCTGACGTTTCGTTCTCAAAAAATCATCAACTTCATTTTTTTAAATACGATCCTGTTCTTCCGAACACCTATTTTTAAAGTATTTTTTAATCTACGTACACTGGTACATTGAAACAGTTTAATTCCGTTTATAACTAGTTTTGGCAGTCTAAATTGTTTTGTGAAAATTTTAAATACGGCCCTGAATTTGAAAGAAGCTAAAGAAAACTCATAATTAATTATAACAAGAAGTGTTCGAACAAATTTCCATTTCTTTCTAAACATAAACAGCATCTTGCGTAGAACTTAAAACTGTACAATTATAAATAGAATTAAACTGTCACAAGTGATGTATCAGTGTACATAGATTTAAAAATACTTAAAAAAAGGCATTCGGAAAAACACTGCCGTATTTAAAAAAATTAAGTTGATGATGGTTGAGAACGAAACGTTGGGTGGCAAAACTGATATTTCCTTGAGATAGTCTGTAAAAAGTTGCTGTGAGGAAGTGCTCTTTTTTTGTTCTACCCATGACAGTAACATCAGAAGAAAATGTAATAGAAAATCGAAATATTCCGTTTTTTTGAGATTTCTTGAAAACCAAAAAAATTATTGACATTTTTTCGCTTGCAAAATAATGTCCTTTTACTTACGCAACTTTTTCCCCATTTAACCAAATCTGTATCTATTACCATTGTCGAAATCGCCAGGATAGACATCTTTATCTTGGACACGTTGTATAGGATTTGTAGATTTGGAAAAAGTCTCCGACAATGTGAAATGGAAGATGTTTGAAATGCTCAGAAATAGAGGGATGAAGTATAGCTATAGGGATAGAAGAACAATTCATAATCTATACAGAGCAAACAGCAGTTATAGAATGTGAGAAGGAACGTAGAGAAGTAGATATCCGAAAGGGAGTAAGGCAGGGATGTGCGTTGTCGCCTCTAGTTTTCAATTTATATATCAAAGATGCGAGTAATATTGTTAAAGACAGAAAAGCTGCTGGAATTAATATACAGGGTCAAACTATTAATATGCTCAGATTCGCAAATGATATAGCAGTACTAGCATCCAGCAAAGAATTAGAAAGGGCTCTAAACGAAATGGAAGCAGATTTGGCAGATGGCTATGGTATGAAGATCAATAAAAAGAAAATTTTGATATGTAGGGGGCGTGAAAATAGGACTAAAACTAAAATACAAATCGGAAACGAGAAGATAGAGGAAGTCTAAGATTTCTGCTATTTGGGAAGTCAAATAACTCGCGATGGTAGGAGCTCTAGAGATAAAAAACAAAGAATGGCGCAGGGCCGAGTTGCATTTAACAAAAAGAAATAACTATTATTTTCGGGAATGGTAAATGTAGAAACTCGGAAGAGGTTCTTAAAAACGTATGTATGGAGTAGAGCATTGTACGGGTGCGAAGCTTGGATGATAGAAGCGGATAGGAAAAAATTAGAACCGTTTGAAATGTGGTGCTACAGATGCATGATGAAGATATCCATGGATAGATAAGGTTAGCAATAGAGAGGTATTAGAAGGAGTTGGGGAAAAGTGTAAGGTATGGAAAACAATAAAGAATAGGAGAGATAGGATGGTAGGACACCAGCTGAAGCACGAAGCATTAGTTCGCGACATACTAGAGTCAGAGATAGGAATAGAGAGGTAGAGGTAGGTCCAGATTAGACTACTGCTCTCAAATAGGTGGTGATGTAGGATTTTTAACTTTTGGGGAAATGCATAGGCTAGCTCAGGTTAGGAAAGGATGAAGGTACACGTCCAACCAGTGTTCGGACTGTAAACTTTATGATGATGTTATTAATTGCTCCATTTTGTTTGACTGTTACTGACGAAAACGATGTATAGAACATTTTTATAGAGAATTTTATAACTCCTATCAGCCTATTTTTGCTGTACAACCAACGGAAAACAAATTATTGGTGAAAAACCGATTTTACGAATTTTGTGCTTATGATAACCAATTGATAATTGAATGCAATTATTGTTAACCTTAGTTTTTGTATGAACAAAATGATCTGTACCCGGCCTGCTCATTTAAATAGAATAAACTGAAAACATACCTCTTCAGGCTGTGTGCCGACACTTTCATTCTCACTCATCTCATTTTCTTCGTCATCCAGCAAATCGTCTTTATGTAATGCTGGAGAATCCACCGGAGTTTCCAATTCACCATCCAACTTAGCTTGTGCTTTTTCCACAGCTTCTGACCTTACTTTGCGATTGTGAAGCATTTTTAACCTTTAAAAACAAACAAATAAATACCAATGTTAGCATTTTTTAAGAACTGCTTACTTCCTTATTTTTGCATCTAAAAGCCACTTTTCCTTCTTAGATTGTGTCACGGTTTCAAGAGATCCCTCGATTTGCCTTATCACTGCTTTGTTCTGAAGCAGTTCGTTACAAATAAAAGCTAAAATTGCTGCTTTGTCTGTAGGTGAAAGAGAGGAGAAAGGTTTATCTTTCAACATATCCGACATCTTCCAAGTGGCATTATCGTGAAGTAATTCGTAGTACTGGGCGTTCTTTCCAGTTTGCGTCTGTAGCATTTCACAGTCATTTTGATGATGATCTGCTACTCTCTTCTCGCGATCTCTTTCGAAATGAACGCCTGTTAGTGCCTTAACTTCACCAGTGGCATTAGCATAAAGATATATCCTCAAAATTTCCGACAGATTTGCGTGTGTTATATCTGCTTGCCGCAAACTCTGACCTAAGATGGTTGTATGCCTAGCAGGGTTTGGTATGCCGGGATCTTCAATAGCACACACAATTAAATGGGTCATAACAGAATATAGTTCTTCTTCAGCTTCAGACATATTTGGACCCGGTAAAAGAGCTTGTTGCAATGAATCCAGTGTCGGGAGAGATTCCATATCGAAACCAAGTGTTTCACCAAAGTTATGCAAGAATTCGAACACCATTAAAATATCAGCAAACGCTTGACCTGATAGTTTAAGTCCTGGTATCCGTTCATAATTTGGTAACGGTTTTTGAGGTAATTCCAAATCCTCGCACGGTTTTCTAAGTTCTGTCAAGATCTCCATTTCCATTTTCCTTTGTTCAAGTCTCTTTTCCTTGTTGGCTTGTTTTTCGGCGAGAACTTGCTGCTTTTTACGTTCTCGTTCCTCTAATTTTCTCCTGCTTTCCAGAGCTTTCACTAGAGACATATGTTGTCTTCTTCTTTCACGTTCCTGTAGAAAGTAAATTTTGAGTTGAGCATTCAATGAAATTGTGCTTCTTAATCGGCATTTGGTAAAACCATGCTATTTAACCAAATGTTTCATAAGTTGCAAAAATTATGGTATTAAATTAGTGATAAAATAAAATTAGATAAGCAAACATACATCTGGATTGATATTCAAAGGAAGATTCTTAAAATTTTTAAAACTACCATAGGTACTTAAGAAAACTTAAAAACTGATTGCGCATTAAAAAATGAATTACTGATATCAAACTCTTTTATATAAAAATCTTCCCTCTTAGGAACTAGTACATCAAAATTTAAAATGAAGCTGTATTCAGCAGCAGCTCGCAAAAACTCTGTAAAAAATTGTAAATTCTTTAGCATGCAGAATCGTACGGGGGAAATTAAAAACATCATTATATACAAAGAAAATATAAAGGCAGAAAACCACAAGCATCTTATCAGAGAATGCAGAGCTCCAATCCATAAAGACACAAATTAGGTTAGAGAAAATCAAGACACTCAGTATAGTATGAAGAGCATACCAATTCGACAGTGTAGAGCATTTCTCGTTGTTTACTGATCTCCTGCATGTACATCTATGGAGAAAAATAGCATAACAATATATACAAAAGCTACGAACACAAAATAACTAGTTACACACACACACAATCAATGGTTTATGACTACTGCACACTTAACGATGATTTTAAAGAATTATTGACCCATTATTAATAGTATCCATCACATACTATGTAAGACACAAAAGAGGATGATTGTGAAATAGCTACAGAAAAAAAGGCTTGTGTGTGCTGTATAAACCTATGTTATAGACCATGTTTTGTTTTCTAAAAATAGTATGGAAATTAATGTAATATAAAGCACCATTTTGTTGGTCAAGTTTGATCATCGATTAAATTGATGAGTGATGACCCAGTACTTTTTCGTTATACTATACACTTAACTTGTTTAGTATGGGGAACTTTTAAACCGCGGTAGTTACAAGGGTGCTCAAATGGGAAAAAATGTTGCTTATTATAATTGTAATTTAGCAGTACCAAGACAACCTGGGAAACTATTTCTGTTTCTGAGAAAATCGGGAAAAAGTGAAAATGGTCGAAATATTGTTTTTTTTCTAGAGCCCTTATTTGTTGATATTTTGATATGAAATTTTAAAGCAAGTTATGGTTGAAAATTCTCAACAGGTCTCAACAGGTCGGTGGTATCAAGTTTGTTTTTTCTTATGGTCGCCATATTGGTACTGGTCATATTCGAGTAGACGGTTTCAAGAGCTCTTCAACCATGTATAATAATCCGCATAAAAACCTTTAGTTAACAATCAAAATCGAAAAATTTGCCTCTAAGATGCAACAGTCCATTAAGAATGCCACAACTTCTCTTATCTAGTTCAATATTTGTTCAAAAAGTCCTCTGTCAGCATCTAAACAGTTTCTGCATCGAGTTTCCACCGAGTTGACCGCATTTATCAAAAATTGAGGAGGAAGATCCATTAATTGAAAATGGGATTTCATGAAGACTTATTAATTCAAATGGTCCAAAGTCTTTAGAGGTTTAAATATTGCAAAAAAATGTTACATGCATATCTCATAAATTAACCAATGAACTGATAAAACTATGAAGTAATTACAACACAAACTACAGTTAAAGATGTGTTTTAATCACACTGACAAGTTCCTAATGCCAATTAGTTATTTAGCACACATTTTGAATAAATAGTAACTAGGTATATACCTGTTCTTTCATTATGGCAGCTTGTTGGCGTTTTAATTCCCTTTCCTGTAAAAAGAGAAAAGATGTATAAATTCAGATGTTAGACGAACACACTTAATTATACAGAGTATTTCCTTTGGTGACACACTAGCACTATACACATATACAATTATATGTTAAAAAAACATTCCGAGGGTATTCTAAGGGAAAATCTCAAGTAAAATCAGAAATGAATTTCCATTTACAAATGCTCAGAATTACAAACATCAAATAGTTCTTGCAAAATTGTTTTATACAGGGTGTTACAAAAAAGTACTTTAAGCCTCCTTTGTTTTTTTTACGATATTCAGTTGAAATTTTTGCAACATTTTTTCATATACCGGCACAATATTGTTTTTTATAAAAAGCGTTCATTTCTTTTATTTTTCACTCTTGTAAAATTTTGATTTAGGGCTTGATTTACGAGTTTTTGCAACTCATTTGACTATGTGTTGTTCATCCATTCGCTGTTGCTTAAATCTCTCAATTTTTCTTTGGTGACAAAACTAACCTCGAGAAAAATGTCCTTGGATGGATATGTTTCCACATAATGTTTGAGCTTCAGAAAAATGGATTGTACCTTTTTATTAATCATTATTTTGACAACTAAACACCTACCCGTTTTTCTTTCCAATGCTAATTTGACTGTTAGACGTTATGCGGGAACATATCCATCTAAGGACATTTTTCTCGAGCTTAGTTCATCACCTAAGAAAAATTGGGAGATTTAAACAGCGAGTGGATCAACAACGCATAGTCAAATGAGTTGCAACATCTTGTAAACCAAGCCCTAAAACAAAATTTTACAAGAGTGAAAAAATAAAAGAAATCAACGCTTGGTATAAAAAACAATACTATTGAACCATATCCCTGCGCAGGAAAAAGTTGAGGGTCAATGAGCATTACAACCCCCCCTTTCCTCCGTTCGTGCATTGATTTTCTTGATCAAAATTACACAAATATTGTGCTGGTATATGAAAAAATGTTGTACAAAATTTCAACTGAATATCATAAGAAACAAAAGAGTTATTAATAAAAATCGTTTTTTTATATTTTAACTTTAACACCCAGTATCTTGAAAGAAAGAAGCCTAAATGAAAAATGGCATAAGCAAAGTCTCATTATTTTCAGCCAGATAATCTGTGGCTAACAGCTTGATCTACTTTTTTTGGAACACCTTGTATAATGCCCAAGATTGAAATATTTGAGTGTACACTGCTGGTTTACTCTGTATAAAAATATTGAACATTTAACAGTTAAACATCCTACTTACTACTAATAACATAAACAGAAACTATTAAAACGAGGAGCACAATAAGCCTATGAAGGCTGCGGTGCCCCAGGAGCTGAGTCAGACGAGTCCTGAGGAAGAAAATAAAAGAACAAATTTTGAAAATATTACAATTGTGGCAAAATTGTTTATATTTATAGTTTATCAAATTTAATTTAGTAATTTATCAAACAATTTGTGAAACATAAGTCTATTCTCGCTCTGTTAAAGATTGTTACTCACTAGAAGTAATACTATATCAGAAAGAGATAAAGCGGCAAAGAAAAAGAAGGTTAATTGAACGTCGTATATCCCGCCTACAAAACAGAAAAAAATGCATACTGGCTGGCTTCTCAAGTTTATCGTTTATATACATATACATATAGGTGACCTCGTAGGTGACAAAGACGTTAATGCAGAAGAAGCTCAATTTTAGCTACAAAAATTGTATACATGTATGTAACATTTAGTTATCATGTTTATTTGTTTCCAGCATAAAAAGTAATAGTTTCCCTCCTGTAACCATATGAGTACAACTCGAAGGGTTGCCCGTCCTTGTCTAAAATATAAAGCCACACTCACGGACCTCGGCTTAAGAGGTCATCAGATTACCTTCTCCATCCCCCATCCATGGTCTAGAACTACTTAACGGTTCTGGGCAGTGGAGTTACAAGTTATAAGCAAAGATTAAAATTTTGACGGGAAGTATCACTATGTGGTGTGATGTTCTTAATAAATATAAGATTTAAGGGTTTACTTTCTCCCCTTTATTACAGAACGCCATTATTAGGGTGTAGCTTCCAATTCTCTATTTATATAAACATTATAATTCGTATTCGTCATTTTAAAAATTATATTATATCCTTTTATACTATAGTAATACATCAAATTTGAACTTACTTAAAATTAATGATATTGATGCTGTAAAATGATAGTCTATTATGACAAAACTTAGAAATGGCTTAAATCAGTTCTTTAATGTAACAGCTACACGGTCAAATGCCCTGTTTGACATTTACTGACAGTTTATACAATATCTGAACTTGAGGATGATATTTAATTTGCAAGTTTTAGCAGATAACGAAAGAACATGAAAACCTACCTGTTGCTTACGCTGTTGCTCTTCCATCTTGTGTTTCTCCATTTCTTCCTGACGCTTGCGCTTGGCCTGTCATGCAACACATTACAACAGCTCATAACAATAAAAAATTAAAGAAAATACGTTCCACATCTCATAAATGGAAACTCAAGTTGCGATTGCAATTATTTTATACTATTCAAAAATTCAGTTGATATAAACAAATGGAACACAAGATAATCAGAATAATAAGTCATTAAAGGTGACACTTTTCAATGGAAGGGCAGATTATACTTGGGCCGCCCAACAGACGGAGTGATCACCCTGCAAGAACGTGCTCTAGGCGGGACCACCATCAATTTAGGACAACCGAACTGCAGTGATGCGCTTTCTTTAGACTCAACGAAGTCGCATCACTCCAATTCGGTCGTCATAAATTACTATTGGCCCCGCTAGAGCACGTTCTTGCAGGGTGATCACTCCGTCTGTTTGGCGGGACAAGTATCGAGGTCTTAGGCAACTGTCAAAGAATATATGACTGCCTTAATGATCTCAACTGCTGACAGAAATGATAGTTATTTAACGATATCTACTATTTCTTTGGAAAACGAAGTATTGTTGCGGCTGCACTTCTTGGACCTTACAACCGATAATACAGAATTCAGCAAAATCTTGTAGCAGTTTTATGACAGTTTAAGTAGCAAACGACCCCTTTATTTACAAGTCCAACTTAACAGAATGCCACAGTACCAAGTAGTGTACAGTTTATGTTATTGATTCATTTATATCAACTTCATTTTCGGATTAAATAGTGCCAAGAGATCTGGAACGTTGAAACAAAAAAATAACATTAAATAAAAATCATGCACTTAAAGCATTTAACAATGCTGGGAGCATAAAGATTAATGAACACAAAATACAAGTATTTTATGGCTCTCTCGGAAGCGGAAAGGAATCATCACAACGCTCATTTATAGGAATATTGCTAGAAATCATAATGATGAGAGATTGAAGCAATCGTATCTCGATGTTCGCGGAAAACTTTCTTCCTTGCATGACGGAAGTAAAAATATGTGTCCATACTGCTACTTTTGTTTGTATAACTTTAGTATTTTTCATTTACGTGGTCATGTTGATAGCACATGAAACGTACCATACTTATGTCACAACTGCAGTATTACTATACATGAATAGAGTCCATTAGTTAGGTTATGTTACTAGTTTCGCGGGCTATCCTACTTCAAAATTCTTAACATGGAGCTCTTATGGGACATAGATTTTAAACACTGATTATTTAAATTCAGTCCATTTCTTAACGGGGATTCTGCAAGTGACATATAGACTGCTCTTTCCAGCTGTTACATTTTCAAAAACAACTTAAAATACAACTTAATTTCAGAAATATTTTAAAACGGAGCACAGTACATATTAGAAAAGAACGTATGTCGCGTTCAGACCAGACCAGTGACCTTGGAGATTATTTTGACGATTGCTGCACAGGGTTTGAGGCTAAATTGTTTATTTCTGCGGGTTATTTATTATTTAATTTTTATTTAATACGTGGTTTAAGTTCTTATTTATATTTAAAAAGTGTAAAATGGAAGAAAAAGTGCTAAAAATTAGTGTTGTTAACGACTTCATTTAAATAATCTACTGCGCCGGTTCTATCACCGACATTCTCGCGCCGTAAATTGCAGTAGTTTGTTGAATTTTAGTTTTAAACAAAATGACTGCATAAATAAATGCTTTTACAAGACAAACGGTGAAAAAAGGCTTCATAGTAATCGCCATATATTGATTTAATGCTAAGAAATCAGGATGAAAGGTAAAAATAGAATGTGAAGTGCAAGGTCATTTAACCTCCATTTAAAATGCATTGAAAAATTTTATCCAACTATTCTCTTAGGATAGCGTTTTAAATTTCGCGCTTTGATTTCGCCGTTACACTAATAGACTCTATTGTAAATAACTCACTGAACTGACGGCCAGTTCTCTGAAACTGGTCAACACTTTTAAAAAACTTATATTTCCTCATTGTGACAATAAACGGTTTCTTTTCCATCAAAGTTGCCTACCTACGATGGTTACTACTTACAAAACCGTACTCGAGTGTTAAGTCCAGCTTGGTGACTTAAGGCAGCACCTAATATTGATATGTATTAACATACGAGCAATGATGGAGACTACTGCGTGACACTCCGTCCCTACTCCGCTTTCGAGGAAAACTGAGGCTTTAGAAATGTTAATTGGAAGCAAAAATTATCGTGTTTAATCGTTGCTATAAATACACAAAATATACATCAAAAACAAATTAAATTAGACAGTCCATCTAGAGATTTGTGGCATCATTCATATTTCATTTGAAAATGAGAGGCTGTCAGTTTTGGGAAGGCCCTTGTAATGGTGGTGGCAATCTACTTTGTGTATCATATTAATTTGCAGATATTACGTAATATTATTACGGTAATAACATTGTACGAGGACAGGTTGAATAGTTCGTGGCCTGACATAGAGAAGGCAGCACTTATGATAAACTGTCATTTTCTAAAACTATGAAATAATTGATATGCCACTGTTTTGTTGTGTTGTGGGGTGCGAAATGAAAGGTGAAAGGGATTTAGTAATTGGTAAGATTTTTTTAAAGTTCCTGCTGCACTAAATCATCGTGGAGTACTTAAACAAGTTCTCAAATAAAAGACTTGAAAAGTGTGAAAAAATTCTTAAAAGGGGAGTTTTGAGCAAAAACCAACTAAAAAACTGGCGAATATATTCTAGACTTTTCATTTCTGGTAATAAAACTTAATTTTAACTTCCCAAATAAAATGTGAATAAATGTGTACCCTCCAACAACAAATGGCGGCCTGTCAAAATCAGGCATTCTAGAACAGTCTATTATTTGTGGTGAGGTTAAGTGAACTGTCATTAGTGTCCCAGCAAATTTTTACGTTAATCGGTTAATTTGTGACTTTTGTGGACTTTTTTGAAGTAAAGTGTACATCGACTTTTCCAAATATGGAAAAATTTAACACCGTGCAGTGATCAAATACTTGCACAAGAAAAGGCTTGACACTGAAAAGCAAATTCATGAAGACATGGCAAACACTTTGGGAACAACTTGTCTTTCATACATAATGGTCAAAAAATGGGTAGCCAAATTTAAACGTGGGAGGGAAGGCATTGAAGAAAGGGCCTGCAACTGCAACCACTTGAGAAAACATCGACTTGATTCACAATATAGTCATTGCAGATTGATGAATCAAGGCTTGAGAAATAGTAGGGGTTGTGAGCATCTCCTATGAACGGGTTCAAAATATTTTGAGCAATGAGTTAGGGATGTCAAAAGTCTGCGAGGTGGGCTCCCCGGTTTCTGACGGTTTATCAGAAACATGTTAATTTCCAGGCGTCAGCTGACTTCCTGCTTTGTTACGAGTATTTTACAGGCCAGGACTCAGGACGAAGTATTTTATCGAGCAGGGATCACAGCATTACAGTATCGATGGACCGAGTGTAGGGACTTAAGGAGGGATAGTGTTGAAAAATAATGTAAAAGAAAAGCTGATAAATAAATGCCTTCTGCGTTTATACACCCTTGTATAAAAATTGTATAACAACTACCGACGAATAGACTTGGCAAAATAACTACTTCTTCGATAAATACCCTACCAGGCATTGAATTACAGAACAAGTCTATATCGATGCAATGTATTAGTAGGACGCACACCAAAGGTCTACTACCCCAGCAACATATGCCCCATCGTATCACATTAAACAAAGCTTACTACCAAAGAGAAAGCCTGCATGGTATAAATTTACACAGCAAACGCAAACCACTGCACTGTGGGGTAAAATCTCAAGGTCGCGGCCAAAATTCCAAAAAATTCACTTTGCAATATAGTAGTAAGGTTTATTTTCTTGAAAGAGAACATTCCAAACCGTCGTAAAATTATAACAATAGGCGCCTCAGGTCATTTTACCCTCCGCTGCAGCCCTTCGAACAAGAGCTCAGTCGGCGCTTAGTCTTGAAGCTTGCAGTACCGTGAAAAATCGTCGAAGTTCAATCTTCGAAATCTCGCTTATTTATCGGGTGATCTTTTTGATTTTTTTTTTGTATGAAAGACTGAACCTTATAGCATAAAGAAGTTTCGAAAAGTCGTGTATTTGCATTGAACTTTATTTAGTTAAAGCGTATTGTTTATATTAGTGTACATAGTTAAGTTTTAAAAGTGCGGGCCAACTTTAGTTAGACTTTCAAAGTACCCAGGTGCACCAGGGTGCAGTAATTTTTTCATCAGGAGATTCCTTGAAGTTTCGGCTATCAGACCTAAAAAAGGGTAAGTTGCGAATACTTGCGAAAGTGACCGTAATTACAATTTGTTTGTGCAGCTGCATGGACGCTCGACGCTCGAGCGCCGGGCAGTCTCGGAATTTCACCCTGAGCGTGCAGCGCTTCAAAAGACGCTGATATTTTTTAAGATTGCTTAGATGTTGTTACATTATTTTCAACAAATATACTGTATATTTGTTTTATTTGATAATTGAAAAAATTATTTTTTAAAAACTAGTAACAACTCAGGCATTATGTAGTTTATATTATGTTCTGTTACTATTTGGTAGTAATTCATGTTGAATTAATAAAATACTTTGCACACTACCAATGGAAAAGGTTTATTCTAACATTGATCGGTTTCAAGATTTAAAAAATCCCATCATCATAAAATGTTTACATAATAATAAACTTTTTCCATTGGTAGTACGCAAAATATTTTATTAACTCACGAATTGTTTCATAAAGAAATTTAATTCAAACATACTTTTTTTATATGCAGTGGCCTCACATTCAGTTACGGAGGAAATAACAATAAATCGACGGCAAGTATTTGAAAAATGGAATGAGGCAACTGGATCTTCTCATGCTATTAAAAAGTACGTTTGCACATAAATTTTTAAAATCATTGGCGCCGAAAATTATGGAGAGGAGACAGTGGCTAAATAGAAGGAGGAGCTGTCTCTGCTTTGCAACGAAATAAACCGAAGGTGGACCAAGAGCTCCAGGAAACAGGAATTCTTTTTGAAAAAATATGCAGCATGGGTACAGAAAGAAGTCGTTTCAACTGTAATAGGTGAAGCAATTCTACCAATAGGTCAATTGTCTGAAGAAGCACAAGAAGCGAGGAACAAGGACCTGAAATATTACAGGGAGAAGCACACTAGGAAGGTAACAAGGGTAGCTACAATGACAGATTTATTTAACGTTCTCCTAGTATCTTCTGACCCTTTAATAACAAGCATGAGACCACTACCTAGAAAATCTGCATTAACAATATCCAAGGATGCTGTGAATCTTTTACGGGAACCCGATTTGGCACAAGAGGAAGTTCATGAGAGAGAAGCTAACGTCGATTCAGAAACTACTAAGACAGGAGAGTGTGACGATGATGATTTTGAATATCAAGATTGATATAAAGTAATATAGGCATGTATGTTTTATGAAATAATATGTTTTTATTAATATTTCTTCCATTTTTTAATCCATTAAAAAATTAGTATAAAAAATTAACTTTATATTATTATGATTCCCCTCCCCCATCTGCACCTTATATTCGATGTTGAACTTTTTCAATCATTACTCCCAAATTTTGGACCATATCCTGAGACTAGTCTACGACTTTTCGAATTCTTCACGGTAATTTTTTTTCAACCCCCCAAATCTCACCCCGAGGGCAAACCGAATTTTTTTCAACATTTTTCCCATGATCTCCTTCACATTCCAAGACGACTTGGCGAGTTTCAGAATTTTGGCCGCCGACATCTGATTTTATCCCACTGTGCACTGGTTTCATTCTATTAGGACTCAATCAACAGACCATAACTCTCCACTTACAAATGACAAACAACTGCTGGAGTTTGCTGAATCTGCACCTAGATGGCATGATTTAGGCAGGCTTTGTACATGGTCTATTTGTGCATGTGCATAGCACGAAACCAGCAGTCTGCCGTTGCTGTGTATATTTAGATCCCACAGTTGCCTGCCACCACCAACTGTTAAAAGTAGTGAAAACTACATTTTTTGAGCAACATCAAAATCGTCCATATGCAGTGATGTGAGCCGGTAAATTACCAGTAAATAGCCGCGGTTATTTACCGTAATTTACCGTAAAATACCAAAAATTAGTTACCGTAATTTACGGGGAAAATTACCATAAATTACGCAGTAAATTACGAAGTAAATTACCATATTTTATAGTAATTTTGTTTATATTTTTTACAAATAAAATTTATATTTTGGTGACATCATTTTTCATCTAACATCTAATGCTAAATTACTGTTATTGGTAATTTACTGATAAAATACGGTAATTTACCGTAATTTACGCAATATTTGTTACGGTAATTTACAAAACAAATTTATTACCACGGTAATTAATATTGGTAATTAAAAATCGTAAATTACCGCCGTAAATTACCAAAAATATAAATTACGGTAATTTAACATCACTGTCCATATGACATGGATATTCAGCCAACAGTTTGGTATTTACAAATAGAATTCGCTAAATAGCTTTTTTGCAAAAAAGATACAACATGAAGCCTGACTTACCTACAAGGTTAATACAAATTTGTACCCATGAGACTTTCAACTTTCCACAATAACTTATGTAACAATTACTAACCTCCATCATCTGTTGTGATCTTGCCTCCCTATCCCGCCGTGCAGCTTCTTGTTTTTCAGATCTTTCTATTTCTTTCGCAAGTCGCGCTTGTTCTCTGTCCAATCTAGCAGCTGCCCTCGCCGCCTGTTGCCTTCTTGCTACTTCTATTCGTTGTTCCACTGGTAGACTAGTTCTCATTGCCGCTTTTAACTCTTCAAATCTAAACACAATAATAAGGGAGTTAAGGTTACTTTGGATAAAAAAATAACCTACAAACCTTCGGTTGATGTCATCCTCAGTCATTCGAACATATTCTGCTCCATCTGTGATCATTTCAGTAGGAACAGGTTGTAAGTAATCACCGAGGATAACACGACAACTAAACGTAAAATTATCCTTTGACAGATCTATATTTTTCTGATGATCGAGGTACTGGAATAAATTTCTTAAGTTAACAAAAATGACGAATTGAAATGCAATTTTCATCTTACCTGAGTTATATCTGACATTTGTTTAAATTTATTCGATGAATCCGGTGCTACATATGTTACGTCACCCTTAATTCCACCACTTTTCGTAAGACCCCTTATTATCGTTTCTCTCTTCCACCCTTTATAAATCAACATTAATAACACATAAAAGAAATTTGACAATTTTTACGAACCTTTCTCTAGAGGCACTCTCAAAGCACTCTCGTCGTACTGTTTCTGCTTCTTTGCAGCACTCTCTGCTTCAAACTCTGAATCAGTTTGGTTAGAATCAGTAAGGTTATCAGAATCTGTTGAGGCGTCTACCGTACTAGAGTCACTTAAAGTGCCCCTAAATTTCTCCTGTAAAAACTTATTTAATGTTTTCTCATCTCCACCTGTTTCCGCAATGTACTGCTGCGCTGCCAAAATATTCGACTTCAGCAATGACATCTGCTGCGTCATCGGCGTGTTCGGATCTAACATTGGCATTGGTTTAATACCTGCAAATTGCATGGCATCATACCTCATTTATAAAAAAATGCAAAATGTTCAGTAGAAGAATACCTAAAGCTCTACTTTGAGCCAAGAGAGATGCCACCGTGTTCTTCTTAGGCTTACTGACACCCCTGCCCAAATTTCTCGGCCTACCATCTTTATGATTCATCATCGATGTCACAGTCGTACTAGCAGTCGTAGTTGCGCTACTGGAATTTAACGACATCGAAGTATCAGAATCGCTGCGACTGGGAGGCCTTGGCGAGTCAGCTGTGGCGAACAATTGCACCAAGGATGCACTAGGTGCCCCTGGAGGTAACTGCGAAGATGATGGCACCACGCGGCGGGGCTTCGGGCCAGGTTTTCGACGAGCTGAAAGAATATGAATAGAAAAAATAGCAAGTACTTTGGGTACACTTACAAATTCTATCAACACCTAAATTTGCAGACATATTGCTTAAGGAATTGAGAGAAGAACTTGTATGATTTGAAGACGTAGAAGAAGGCTTCAGTGACAAGTTTAAAGGTGTATCACATGTTGGCGATTCTGACGAATTATTGCCAAATGACGGTACTGAGATACCAGACGGACTTCCATTGGTAGGAGGCAATTTTATTACTTCCACTCTGTCAGTGGAAGTATTCGGGGACAAACTAGCTTCTCGGTCCTAGAAGGAAAAAGATATTGATACTGGAACAGGCAAGTGTATTAATCGAATTTCATCAACTATTGAAAGCATAAACGAAGTAAACATGTTTAATTATTGATTTTAAACTACCACACAATTTTTGCTTACATGCAATTTAGGTCGTTTACTACTTCTTTCGATGAGCATCCCAGTTGTCGAATGGGAAGGATGCACACTTACTAAAGGTGGATCAAGCGAGATGGTTTTCTTACGCCCCCGATTAGTGGTGCCGGGCACCTTTGGACCAACTATCGATGAGGTATATTTGATAATCTCAGTATCCGGTGGCAGCCGTACCCCTCCAAGTATCGAATTGGGATCACTGCAAAAAAAGGTTTATTAAATACATAAACAAAGCGAGTTTATAAAACATTTAAGCACACTGAATCAATCAAAAGGTATTTCCTCACCCGTTGCCCTCCAATGCAGCACTGGAGAAAACAAAATTCACATGAAAATATTAAGAACATGTAAATTACCTATCTGTGCATTCACAGGTATATTTCATTTGATAAGATAAAAGCTTAAATACTTAGAACGCACCTATATCAGTGAATAAATCATTTGCATATTGATACATTAAGCAACAATTCCATTTATTTATTATTTTACGAGTTATAACTAAATCACGGCAGCCAAATCTCAAAAATGGAAAATATGAGTTGGTATCTAATTTTAAGTGACTATCTTCAGTTTGAATCGTTGACTTTCTTATGGAATATTTATTGGCTTAAGAATAATTCACAGTATTAATTATTAAACAAAAATATCATAGCTACATAAGTATATACCTAACGCAATTATTATACTGTAAAATCTTATCTAACCAGAAGTTTGATTCTGATAAATTTTATTTAAATGTAGGTATATACGAAGTCAGATCATAAGTTCTATCCCAGTTTTATTATTTATTTCTACAATCTATGTACCAAAGAAAGCAAATTAACGTGTGTTGTAGTTTTGTCACTAGGTAAAAGTTCATTTTTGTCGAAAACATGTCAAGACTGTGGTTAAGGTCAAGAGGGCATTCTAGATGGAGTCACAAATATTCTTAGTGCTACACTGTTTAATAATGGGTGGTTTTTCAACAAGACTTGGCAAAGTCTTCGCAAGAATGTGTTAGTCACCGAAATAATGATTTTATTAAACAGGGAGAATGGTTCTCATCAAGCAATCAAGCCTAGATCTGAATCCTTTGGATCACAAAATTTTATTATTTTTACAGGTCTGCACCAAGTCACTGAAATTTGGAGCAGTTACAGTCGAGGTTACAGTCATCTTCAAGTACTGACCTGGAAGTCATGCGTTCTGGCATGGATGAATGGCCTCTAAGACGGGGGCTCTAAGATTACAAATCTGTGTGATGTCAGGAGGAAACCATTTTTAGTAGAGTAAACATGTTCACAATTTTGTACTGTTTAATTTGTGTAGCAATACACAGTACACCAAAATGTCGACACTTGTATCTAGAGTTAAAGGGCCTTGTCTAAGTCTCGTCTGTCTCACTCATGCTCATTGGGAACTGGGCATACTTTTTCAAAGATTACACAAACAACTATCGAAACTTTTACCTGAAATTTTGTATATGTACTTAGATTTCTGTTTATGTAATTATGCGCAGCTTTTTGTAATTTTAGAAACATCTTTTTGCTTTCTAAAAAATTTGATTTTTTTATTTTAATTTAAATTATTGAAAATAAGGATTTTTTTTGAGATGAGAATATAATTAATTCCTTATAAGTTCACCTCAGCAGTACAAATATACCGGAAGAAACAGCATCCTCAGCGCTGAATTTTATTATTGAAGCAAGAAATGACTGTTAGAACTAAAGCAGAGAAAAAGACAACCGAATTTAGAACGAAAGTTGCTGAAGTCAAGAATGAAGTGGACGGCAAAATAGAGACAATTAACTAAGAAGTGATGAGATATTCAATGCAAGAGATAATTTGTCGGCAAAGATTGGATTAAACCATTAACATTCGATTGGACCAGAAATATTATTACATATGTGTTCCGTGTTAGATGCCATGTCGTCTAATAGATACACTAAAAGGCATACTTAAAAATTTTGATACTAATCTCGGTGTCAATCGTGCGTGATGAACCATTAACTGAATAGTTTTTCGATTCCTGCGTTCCCATTGAAGTTCCACATCCTTCTGGATCTCTATCGTCTCCTTGTTCAGTCTTCTTTCTCAAAATCTTGGTATCCTTGAACTTGATCTCGACTTGTCCCAGTGGTGATGCTTGCATGCTTGGTATGGTTGATGTGTTCCTCTAGCCTCGTGCTGATATGTCGTTCTGTCTGTCCAATATATATACCTTCCCTCAGGTGCATGATATACTGCATACTCCAGGTCCTTCTAGATTCTTGTTCACTCCCCGATATTTTGGAAATTCCAATGCTATCTTTTTTGGTGTGCTGAAAATGATAAGCAGGTACTCTATGCTTCTTCAGAAAGCGCCCATGGAGTACATACCATTTTCAACACATCAAATAAGATAGCAGGATTTCCAAAATTTCGGAACTTGAAGAAGAATCTAGAAGAGCCTGGAGCGTAGTGTATCATGCACCTACGGAAAGGCGTATATGGAACAGGCAGGATGGTATTATCAGCACGAGGCTAAAGGAACACATGAGCCAAACCACTGGAACGTAGAGTCGAGGCGGGTCCACGGGTCGTGAAATTAAGTTTGGGGATACAGAGATTTCGAGAAAGAAGACGCCCTCGCCTGTACAAGGAATCGACAAAGATCCAGAAGGAGCCGGACGACTTCAACAGAAACCTAGGAATTGAAATACTACAGATATGGAAACCGTTCATTAGTGAAAATGTAGCCAACGGTTTATTGTGTAAGACTGATCAGGATGATGCATAAATAGGGCAGTACCCCAGACAATGCTGTAGCAAGCCCGGAACATAATAATATTTCTGTTTCAGATATCGGTCAAGTAAACTTAACAATGAAAAATTCGATGCACGTCATGAAGTGTCCATCTGGAACAAGTTATGGTCAACAGATGGAATGCAGGGAAGATGGCTACAGCTTTGGGAGTCACGTTAAGGTCCGGTTGTTAAACAAAAACCAACACCGGCTTAAGTGTTCTTCTGCGTCAAAATGGTTCCTAAACTAAAGCACTGCATTTTTCAATAATTTTCCATGCGAGAAACCCCCTTTGAACGTTTGAATTGAAATTATCACTGAGTGTGAAACCCTTTCTCATAAGGACATCATTATTGAAGGGGTAGATGGGACGGTACATCACAGAGTGCTTACTGTCTATATTGTGAAAGATGTTTTAAAGAAGCATGGCTTTGTACCTTGATCTTGGAGCGAGTATTGAGGTTGGTATACTTTGATTTGGTAATGGGGAAATGTAATAAGTCCAGGAAAGAAGAAATAGGGCCTATAGGGAAAAACATTGAGAAAGAATAACATATTATGAAAAGAGGTTGTGTACTAATACGGAGACAAAAACCGGGAAACACTCTGCTATCAACTAATGCAGTATTGAGAATCCGTCGTGCACCTGGCGTACACTGAAGCGTTATAGCCCCGCCAAGGCATATGATAGAAAATTAAGAAAAGAAGGAAAGTTTGGTTTGTTCGCACACAACAACCGCATATCATGATTTCGCTCTATTGGAGCTCGTCAGTACGGTGCAGCTGTGTGCGAACAAACCAAAAGAAACCTCTAATCTATAAAGGCGAGCGGGCCACATAGGTAAGGGAGCGTCAATTCCGAAAACTTGGAACCAGCTCTCCGCCACCTATCGGCCGCTCTAAGCATTACTAGTCAATGCTGAAGACATAAAATGAAAAGAGGTTGTGTACTAATACGGAGACAAAAACCGGGAAACACTCTGCTATCAACTAATGCAGTATTGAGAATCCGTCGTGCTCCTGGCGAACACTGAAACGGTATAGCCCCGCCACGGCATATGATAGAAAATTAAGAAAAGAAGGAAAGTTTGGTTTGTTCGCATACAACAACCGCATATCATGATTTCGCTCTATTGGAGCTCGTCAGTACTGTGCAGCTGTGTGCGAACAAACCAAAAGAAACCTCTAATCTATAAAGGCGAGCGGGCCACATAGGTAAGGGAGCGTACTGACCGTACTGACGAGCTCCAATAGAGCGAAATCATGATATGCGGTTGTTGTGTGTGAACAAACCAAACTTTCCTTCTTTTCTTAATTTTCTATCATATGCCGTGGCGGGGCTATACTGCTTCAGTGTACGCCAGGAGCACGACGGATTCTCAATACTGCATTAGTTGATAGCAGAGTGTTTCCCAGTTTTTGTCTCCGTATTAGTACACAACCTCTTTTCATTTCATGTCTTCAGCATTGACTAGTAATGCTTAGAGCGGCCGATAGGTGGCGGAGAGCTGGTTCCAAGTTTTCGGAATTGGCGCTCCCTTACCTATGTGGCCCGCTCGCCTTTATAGATTAGAGGTTTCTTTTGGTTTGTTCGCACACAGCTGCACCGTACTGACGAGCTCCAATAGAGCGAAATCATGATATGCGGTTGTTGTGTGCGAACAAACCAAACTTTCCTTCTTTTCTTAATTTTCTAATAACATATTAAACTAGTTTGCTGCCAAACTTGGATGGAAGCTTATGATGAAAACATGAAAGTACGAAAACATGGCGTGAATATCAAAGAAAAGGCGAATATTTGACATACCTCGGTGAAAGAAGCAGGCAGGATTTGTCTACAAAACTCCAAAAGTGGAACCCTGAAGGAGTATTAGGCACAATGGAAGTAGCTGCTTGTCTAGTGAGCAAAGCACTACCAACAATGAACTGACAAAAAGTAAGGTGAATTCTGCAGGGTTTTGCGATGGCAATCTGGCGTGGTTGCACAACCAACAAAAATGGTAGAAGCTGCTAGAGATGCCGTGAATAATAGTTTTTACTATTCGGCTAAACCGAATATTAAGTCGAATAGTAACCGCCAGAAATCCGGCCTGAGATGAGATTTAAAACTATTAGCTGTATGAAATAAGTTGAAGAGATGTATTTGTGTATTTATTGTATTATACATGCCATACACGGTTAATAATATCTTGATTTGGTAAGCCACAGGATAAAGATAAATAAACTAAAACTAAAATGTAGTTATCATGAAAAATAAGAATCTCTTAATATAACGCATGGCGAAACACAAATGTAGGTACTTCATTTAAACCATGACTAGCAATAATGGCAGCAAAATAGAAATTTGCTTCTCATAGGTCGATGGTAGGCGCCGGCAGGGTAGGCAAGGCATGTACGTAGCTTTTTTCAAATATAATGATATTTTAAAGAATCGCAAAACAAAAACAGAGCTTGTTTTAAGTGAAGAAAGGTGAATTTATTTCATATACACTTTTCCTAGAGGTATCAATGTTATGTGCCGGATATTCCGCTGAATACAGTGCAACCTCGCTAATCCGACCATGCGACCATGCGCCAATCCGAACCTCCAGTAATCCGAACCACTGGTTTAAAAAACGTTACCTCTATAATCCGAACAAATCTTCAAAAACTCCGATAATCCGAACAGTTGTGTATTGAAACAAGCAAAAATCTCGGCAAAAATTGACAATTTTTTATCCGCGTAAATTTTAAGGTTACGTAAACGTAACGTAAACGTGCGCAAAAAATATTTATACTGAAGGTTTATTTCTTTATTTTTAAAGAAATTTTATGTTGTATTGCCGGGTTTCTTATACTCAACATGCAAAAAATATGTAGGTACATAAATGTACTTACATACCTAAACATACATACCTACATATTTGTACTTGTCTAAGGCCCGGTTTTTCAAAGAATCTAACACCGGATTAAGTCTGACACCGGCTTTGTTGCTATGCTACAACCAATCAGAAAGCCGGTATCATAGCAACGAAGCTGGTGTCAGACTTAATCCGGTGTTGGATTCTTTGAAAAACCGGGCCTTAGAATTGTTTTGATATTCTTCTAGGCATTTTATACCGTTTTATACGTATGTTATTACCAGTTTTCTCACTAAATACAATGAATATCATTCTTAGCAAAATTTCGCGTGTTTTTAGAGTAATTCCAGTAATCCGAACATTTCGGTAATCCGAACTTAGCCCAGTCCCAATTAGTTCGGATTACCGAGGTTGCACTGTAGTTCAGTATTCGGAGAAACCGAATATCCAGATCAACCGAATATCTGGATAAGGGCGTATAGACCAAATACCCACGGCATCCCTAGAAGCTGCAGCACCTCGTGCAGCACAATTGGGAAGTATCATATCATGGAAAACGGATGATGACTACATGACCTACGGATCTCCATGGATCAAGTCGAAAGTGGGTCATTTGGCACTGTGCCAAAGAAAGCAGGAAATTGATATCTGAAATCTGAAATCTGATAAAGTGATCAGATTTAAGAGCAGGGTAGTGTAGTGCAGGGTAGTCTAGTTGAACCTCGAGTTGAACTAATACCTAAGAATAAATAAAGTTTCAATAAATATTGCAATAGGAGAGAATAAAGTATCATATATCATATCATTTGGTCACTGGAAAACAGATGGGGACTACATGACCTATGTATCTCCATGAACCAAGTCGAAAGTGAGTCTTTTGGCACTGTGCCAAAGAAAACAGGAAATCTCGCAGGAAATTGATATCTGAAATCTAATAAAGAGTGATCGGATTTAAGAGCAGGGTAGTGTCATGTGAGAAGTCTAGTTGAATTAATACTCGAATTAATACCTAAGAATAAATAAAGTTTCAATAAATATTGCAATAGGAGAAGATTAAGGTCGAAACGTATTCATTTGGACTGATTACCTTGAGATAGTAGAATATGGAACTTTTAAATACTTAAACTGATTTTTATTTTTGACAAGACTAAAGTGTTCTTCTATATGTACAAAAAGGAGCTCCAAAATAAGAAACTATGTAAAAACCCAATTTTCTTAATGTGCTGCAAGGAAATGTAACATTTCCTTAGTATTTCCGAACCATATTGTGTAAGTCAACATCTCAGAATACTATTCTTACCTTAAAATACTAGACGGCACACTCGGACCGGCACTATTAACTGAACTGGTCGGAGAACTAGCACTACTTTTATCCGAATTACTGGCCAAACTTAAAGGACTTGTAAAAATACTAGAAACAGGTTGAATACTTTTAGCACTCGCACTGGAAGTTTTAGATTTGTCAAAAGATTTTAAATAACTTAATTCGTTCATTTTTAAAGATTTCCTATCACTCCCGCCAGGACTACCGCTCGAACTAGACGGAAGTTTCATACTTGGCTGAATTGTAAGACTCGATGTATACTTCGACGAACTACCACTCGTTCTACTGTTCGACATAGAACAACTCGTTTTCACAGACGGATCTAACCTTCCGTCTAGCTTGGCACCCGCTTGAATGCTCAGTGACGTGGCGGAAGTCTTCTCCTTCGAACTCCCCGAACTCTTCGTTAAAGTGGAGCTTTTAGAATTCTTTGAAGACTTGTGATGTGATGCTAATGAGTGGAGGCCTAATGCGGAATACTGCAGATCGGCGGGGTTCCCCAGTGATGCAAAATTAAGACCAGACGCTTGGAAACGGGCCAGGTAGTCTTGGGCTGCCAGTTGCGAAGCCATCGACCACCATGCTGCACCTAGAAACAAACATCTGCTTAGTAAGATCAGTGCAAACTAAAGTTTATCAGAGAGACGTTTGCCAAATCAAAATTTACACTTTACACGAGCAGAAATATAATTTAACAATGTTTCTTTTCTGATAAAAGTAAAAATGTAAATAAGAAAAAATGTCATGTTTTAAACTCTTGCAAGACAAGACTAGAAGAGAAGAGACAGAGCTGCGAGAAGAGACTTAAGAGGAGACTTGCTAATTGATCTGCAACACAAGATTTATCTCGGTGGTCTCGTGAGCATCCCTATATGAAAGTTTGTTAGAAACTGTGTTCATTACAATCTAAAAATCGAGCTAAAAATATGGAAGTTCCATTTCAAAGAAAAACCTGAAGCACCCTGTATAATATTGAACAAATAGCATTACTATTGCTACCTGATTATAGAACAGGCAATAGGTTGCTTGACGTCCCTCGACTTCCTCCATTTTTCATAATTTTTAAATTGCATCAAAATAAAAAGTCACTTAATTTTCTATAATAAAGTATACCGGGTGCCCACGAAATAGTTGCGCAGCCAGCCAATGCATTTCTATTTAACGTAGATGTAAAATTTGGACCAGGTGCATGGTTGGTAAATACCTCGGTAAATACACTACTATTGGTATAAAGGGCACCCCAATAACTTTCTTGTTTTAAATAGCACCCTGCATAAATTTTAGTGCCATTCGATTCTACTACAAATTTGTTTTCCAACAATGATGTGTCATAACCTCATAAGTTACTGTTTGGACTAAACATGGCGTCGAAATTACACGTTTTCCTACGAAGCAAGTTGGCCGTGCCAGACCATGAAATCAATTGAAAACAAAATTCTATTTTCCTACGACCCCCTAGGAAAGCGGCACGTTGCATACAGAATAGTAGGACGGAAACTTGACAATTGCGTTACCCGTACAGTAAACTCAAACCTGTGCTGAAAATTTTTGAAAATCGCACAGTTCATTCATATTTTGTAGCCGGCTTTGAGGTTTTGACGTTTACTGAATAAATATCCTGTCGCGTCTCTTTTTAAATCTAATAATTTTTTATCCGAAAAATCTCTTGAAAGGTGCGGCAGTTGAACATTTTAATGGCTACTCCGTGGAAGACCTTAATATTTTATATAGGCACGAACTGGTCATATTATGAATTGGCGGACAAGAGAACAAATCAACGTGTCATTCATGAGCTGGTCGGATATTATTGTAATATTGTTCTTAGTAAGTTAGTAGGCTACTTGGAAATTTTGACATCGGTTAATATCGACAACAAATCCTTAAATAAAGTTACTGTTTTATGAATAAATTTATCTTCTTAAGGGGTCGTAGGAAAAATAGTGTACATAACTCGATGGAAAGTGTATTTCCTATAAACTCGCGTGAATTTCTGCACTCGGCTATTTCACACTCCTATGAAATTTGTCACTTTCCATTCTCGTTACGTAAACTACTATTGCAACATTACATAAAAAAATGTTCTCTTTTTTACTTTAAAGCAGTATCTCTTGGGCACACCTTGTTCAAATGCTATCAACGGATTATTTTCTGCAAATTTCTTTAAGTTGAATGGCCTACATGGCTACATGTCAAAAAAGCAAAAACAACCCTGTTATTTTTCTTATGCTTATGCCATTTTATTTTTAATTTAAAGACAGCTAAAAGATCTTTCGAAAAATGGCATAACGAAAGAGATGTTCCATTTAAAAATATGTTTGATGCAACACCCAGGGCATAAACACTCATGTATAATGTATAAACTATTTTTGGAACAGTTACCAAGGGCGTATCTATCGTCCTGTGAAAATATAATTTTAATATATTTTCTGGGAAATATCCACTTCCACACCGTTGGGACAGCTTGTATACAGCAAATGTCAAGAATAAAAGGGGCCCTGCATCACTACCATAAGGTGCGCCGGATGCTTTTACTTAAACACTAAAGTACATACTCGACTGTAACAAGAACCAACAATTTGCAATTACACGCATCTTAAAATTAACAAGTTTCATAAATAACAGTAAAACAATAAAAAACATTTTTCGAACAGTTCGATAAAGAAAATTCGATAATAAAATGATCATATTAATAAATTTCTGAATCATCAATGATAGCTCTCTAACTAAAATTGTTGGTATCCTTGATATTACAAAATGACAAATATAAAGTGACGAGTTATCAACATCTAAAGAATTAGGTTATGAGACAATTTCTTGAACTTACGTTAACGTCAGAATCAAATTCTTTCAGCAACACTAATAACAAATAACGTTAATTGATAATCGCACACAGATTTCCCACAAACCACGAAATTCTAAGAACGGTTAATTGATGAACAAATTACCTACATTCAACCATTATGTACGTATATATCCTTTATGCAAACTGCTGAAATGGAGGGAGAAAAGTAAATCAATAAATGAATTACATTTACTGTACAATTTACTAATGGCAACACAGTTCGCCGGCAGTCTCATCAAAATTTTACCCAGCAGTGTAGCAACACACCAGTTATGATTTTACAGCCATGTTTACTCCACCACAAATTGAATAGCTATATTACTTTGCACAAATCTGCCTTCAAATTGTATAGGCTGATTTATAAAAAAACTAAGTTAAGGTAAGGTCAGGTAAGTGGGCCACCGGGGATAGTGGGCCATCCCTCTATATTTTATATACATAATGTCTTTAACGCATATTCTATTTTGGAACACACTCTTCATAGTTTAATTTGACTTGTCAACAATTTTGGTTGGCAACACTTTCAGAACTACTCATCTGACAGCTGTGAAGTGTCAACCACCGATTTGGAGCTGCACAACACCGGGCAGAGAAAAAGTGAAATATTTTTGAAAGTACTCTAAAATCTGCAGATACTTGGAGGCTGATATTGAGTGGCAAGTGTAAATAATATATTTTGTTAAAATAAATGGGATAACGTGTTGTTTAAATAAATGTGGGAAAATTTAGTGGTGGCCCACTTTCCCCTTAAAGCTTAGAAAAAGGGGAAAGTGGGCCATGGCTCTCCGGCTAAGTGGGACCCCCATCAATTGCAGGTGGCCCACTTACCACTGTTAATTCCTATTTTACTTATTTCTAGGAAAATGGGGCGAATATACAATCGAAAAACTAGGAGAGGGGCAGATGGTGCTCAATATACATCTGAGGCCTTAGCTAGAGCTCTAACAGACATTAGAATGGCCAAAAAAAGATGATATTCTGATATACGAAATTAAGGAAATACTGAAAGTGATCCCAAAACCTATTTCTATCAATAGCAGGGGAGTATTCAAAGTTCCAGAAATATCAAAATATGAGAGCATTATGAAATAATTAGTACTTACTTACTTAAAGTACAATTTTTATTGTTGTTTTAGTTAAGTACTTAACAGTTTTTGTTACAGAAGTAAATAATTATTTATGTGTTTTTCTTAAGTATACATATACTTACTTAGTTCTACTCATTTTATAATAAAATACTGTCGCTATGAATGAGACTTTTATTCACGACTTCGTAACTTGACAACCATACAAGATTTTTTCAATTGGAAAAAACTCAACTGTAGAGAATCGGTTGGAGTATGGCCCAGTTCCCCCAACGCAATAGCTATGTTACTCTTAGGCAATTTAATATGGGGTGACCTACTTTCCCCAAAACTAGGGGTAAGTGGGCCACCTTGCAATATTTTTAAAAAAAATTTAAATAAAATAGGTTTTGCAGGTATTAGTCCTAACACTTTTTACAGCGCGATCTAGTATAATTGGTCTTCAACTAACTTCATTTATGGCATCATATTTTGATAATATTAATATAATACCGTAACTTAAAGTTAGTATGTTGTAAAAAGGGGTCCCACTTACCTGACCTTACCTTATAATCATTGGCTTAACACAAAAATAAATTTAACAATAAAGCCTGCTTGGTAAAACCCAAATGTGGCGACGGCTCTAATCAGTAATCACCTGACAAGTTAACAATTTGTTTATTTTATTTGCACATAACAACAATGTTTATCGATTATCGATATACATTTCCGCCAATTTGTAATCACACGCTTCTTTCTTATGTTAAAACTCGATTAAGAACAACCATTCCAAAATTAACTTTAAACACAACCTTCACTATTTATTTATTATACGGGGTAAAGTACGAAAATTGTATTATATAAAAACGATACATATTTAGAATGTGACAAACTTGTTTAAAGTAAACCTACAGAGATTCTTAAAGAGGGCGCCCAAAATTTTTTCCACGCTGTAACAAAGAATAATTAAAATGCCTATATGACCTAATGAACTTCGATTGTTACACGGCGCAAAACTCGTCGCAGCCGACCGGGAGTCGAACCCGGGTCCCCGCGCTTCGAAGCCCTCTGCTCTCCAACTGAGCTAATCGGCGACCTTACACGCCTTCCCTCTAACCGTCTACATATACTTATGATTGTAACAGTTCGGCCCGTCCTGACAAGCTAGCCGTCCTCGGCTACCCCAGCCACTGGCTACTTTCAGCGCCCGCGACACGAACATGCTACGCACAACGCACCTCATGTGCACTCCACCCGCCGTACTCTACTCTAGCACGCGGGTTGCCTATCCCACTTCTGAAATGTTACACGGCGCAAAACTCGTCGCCGCCGACCGGGAGTCGAACCCGGGTCCCCGCGCTTCGAAGCCCTCTGCTCTCCAACTGACCTAATCGGCGACCTTACACGCCTTCTCTCTCTCTAACCGTCTACATATACTTATGATTGTAACACGATTGGCATTCACAATTTGTCCTATGAAGTCACTAGTTGTGAAGCTCCCAGAGAGAAAGAGCAAGATGAGTCTGGCGGCAACCGTATACGTATCCTACCCCGAAAGGTTGCACTCTGGTGCGGCTACGAAAATCCCATACCTTACCCCCGGACTGGAGAGCATCTTGATCTTGAATCTTGATGCTATTCATTGTACTACGTAACTGCCAAAAAACCACACCTACACGAGCTCAGAATCGATGCCGGACGATCGACGCTGTATCAGGCAGCCAGAATTTAATGAGAGGTTCCCTCGTTACAGGTTATTTTACTACGTTTTTGGTTCCGGAGGACTAATGATTCGATTAACTTGTGACAAAAAGAGGAAAGACCTACTGGAGAATAGAAACTACCGTGAAACTCATTATTAATTTTCCTGTAAATATTTTGTGCATACCTTTTATTTACCTTTGTAAATGGTTAAATTAACAGAGTTAGTTTATTTGAATTTGTTTCTGTTTAGTAATTTATCATCGTTTAGATATGGAGAACCCTACCAATGCCTTCGTGAGAAGGCATTGACCCTACCCTTCTTCGACAAAGAGCTGAGGGTATTATCGACGAGTATGTTATTCCGACCGTATCTAGATGCAACGAAAGAAATTAGTAGTTTTAATGGTCGAAGGAGAGACCGAGTTAGTTGGTGTCGAAGCTGGGACATAGCTAACAAAAAGGTAATATCGTTGTAACACCTCCCCTTCCACTTGACTATACATATATACAGCCATTCATTGTCGTAAGAATCATACCTATGGACCGTTAGCATAAAAATATACCTTACAGACCTACGACACCGGCGAGGGACTTGTGAACAATGGAACAATGGCGGAATTGCGATACCTTATCTGACGATAACCTGACATATTTATTGTTCATAAAAAACGAACGAAACCATCATAACAAAAATTGACCGCGGCGAGCCGCGAACCCCTAGCATTGCTTATTTATTGAATGACGCATCGACCACTGAGCCATGGAAGGTGTTGGCCCAGACACTTAACGTAATAGTGTATTTAATATGAGGGCCGCAATGGCGCTGTCTTTTCCAAAGGAGCCTGCAAAATGTAAGTTACGATCCTTCAGTTTTCAAGCTAGGTGTTAGTAATAGGTAATAGGTATATGGGTGTTAGCAGGCGCGCACTATCGACTTACGCGGGACCCTACAATTCCAGCGCGCAGTGGCAGGAATCAGCGCATGTGCTAATTTTGTAAAGTGCATATTTGGTATCTGGTCGGTACCTACACAGATTAGGAACATGCAAAAAAAATGTCGTTTTCAGGCGAGTATTGTTATGAGTGAAGTTTATTAAGGGAGCCGCCGTTTGAATCATCCTGACCTGTTTACTATGTGAGATTGACAGTTTTACGGTTGAAATAATTTATTACCCTCCGGAAGCAACTTTGTAACACCGACTTCCATATTCTCCAATAGTCTACATCTCGGTCTATTATGCCCTTCTAAATATTGGGGAAATTCGCACTGCAAAAAGTCGAGGAAATAGGACTGTTAAGATTGTGTTTGTTCGTTAGTGTTAAATCGTTGTTGTTAATTATTGTTCCTAATCACTAATAATAATATTGTAAATATTTGTAAATATGTAGTTATTGTAGATAGTCACTGTAAATGAAGCGTCGTGGAAGGTTGTGAAAAACTGGAATTTTCTCGAACAAGTTGTGACTCTTACTTTCTGTATGGGTTTTCGGCACTTTGGGTTTTTGGTTACTCTAGAGAGTACGTTAGAGGTTTAGACACCTGGGAATCTGCAGAAAGTACCAGAAATTTTAGAAGTTAGCCGAATTAAGTGGAAATTTTGATGATTTTGGACTCCATAATGACTGTAAGGACTAGTACTGATTTTGGGCGTGAGTTTTGATTTCTAGGTGTTTATGCCGTTGACAAAAAGTGGAGCAGACATTGAGCAACAACTGCAAGCTTTTATGGAACTAATGAGAAATAATCTGGGCGAAATGAAGTTCAATCAGGAAGTAATGAAGAATAATTTAAACGAAGTAATGAAGACCATAGGTATGTGAATTTTCTTCACTGAAATGGACCCCGACTTTATAATCACGCTTTAGTTGAGAGTGTTAAGACACAGCATAATACAGCAGTTAAAGTTCTTGGCGGTGTCTTTTAACTATTTTAGCTGACCTCCAACTGTAAGTGATTTACTACCGCGGCGTTTTATCAATCGGTTTGACACTGGTATTAACTCGGCGACAGACGAAAAAGAACACGTGCGTAGCCTGAGAAGTTGCGCGGTCTACGCTGCGCGAGCTAGAAAATTTAGGGGGAGCTGTTCTGCTGTATTATGCTGTGGTTAAGATATTGATTATGAAAATTATCGTAGACTTCCCGAGAGACAGCGAAAACAATTTGAAGCCAAATAAGTCTGAGGGCCATTGGCTTTGAAAAGTATGTTGCAATTTAGTGAACTGTGGATGTGGATAATATTATATAAAATAAACTTGCGCAGTCAGTGTCGTTGTTTCTTGCGACTGTTCGGAGTGTCCATGTGCATAACAAAAATACAGAACAGAAACTTGAAAACCTGGTTGAGGGTTGTCGCATTTAATTTTGTGTTATAGGGAAAGTTAATACAGGCCAGAAAGAACAATACACAAAACACTACACACAGAGTAATGATGGACTAAACTCAAGTAATATTACGAAAACATGGCAAGATTATCAACTCACATTAACATCCTGTACACTTGTTGCTTTTGGCAAAATACATACATCACTAACCTACATTTTCAGACTACTATTAATTTTTACTCATTTGGTCTTTAACTTCCATCATATTGCCATCATCATGCAGGACACAATTATTATAAAAACGTAAAAATACTTACTCGCAGCAGGTATACCCAGGCTGGCAGCCTGACTTGCTGCTACGGACAATGTGTTCGTGTAGGCGTTGCTATAGGCCGCCGCCGCCGCGCTGGAAGCGGGTGGGTACGCTGGTATTCCTCTGCCCGATGCTGGGGGCAGCATCCCGAATGGTAGAGAGGGGTGCGGACCCAAGCCGTACGCACCGCCGGATGACGCGAAAAGATTCGAAGAGCTCGCCGCCGAATTCGCATCACCTCTCGGCCAGTAGGCTACAGAGAAAAAATAACACATTACCTACCAATTTGTGAGGGCAATTCGGGCAGAATATTGGGCTTTATTCTCTCGTGGTAATACTATGTATTAGAAAGACCTCATTCAAACATTTTGTGATTTGATCTTTAAAAAGTTACCTTTAGACAATTTTGGCTCGAACAGTTCAGAAGAGCCCCGGGTTTGGTACAAAGAAACGCACTTAATATTTTCTTGCAAAAAAATAGTTATCACCAGAGGTAAGCACAAACATATCATGTCTATAGTGCCCAAGTTTCAAATTAAAATATTAATAAATGATCTCGGCAAAGTTTGAATTGTACTCTTTCGGCGGTGGTAGATATGAGCCTTAAGTCTCTTTAAAAGCCAATCTCAGGTTTCCAAAAGAAAATCCAAATTTTGTTTAAAAGTTTTCAGTTTTAAATCTTAAAACAAGACGGATATTGCCCAAAACTTCATAAAGAAATATTAAAAAGCAAATATAGTAAATTCGTTGCGTGGGTTTGGAAACAAAACGAAAGCCATATTGGTTCTCTCCAACTGTAGTAGGTACTATTAGTTTCGCTAGCCACCGATTGGTGTCGCTCGTCTCTTATCTAAATGTTAACACCATTAGTGCAAGCGATCACTAATAGATTATCCGACATTCCTACTTTAACCAATTCCCTATTCCTGCCATATTTTCAACACGTAAAAATGTTTTAAAATGAATAATGGTAGCGATACTACAGGCAGTCAGGTTTGATGATTTATGAATGAGCTGTGATATTGTTTAGCATATTCATGAACCATTCAAATCGGTTGCCTGTAATCTTGCTACTTTCAATTATTTTCGGGCATTTTTATGTGTTGAAAATACGCCAAGAATAGAAAATTGGTAGGAGTAGGGTCGTCAGATTACCTATTTGTAAAAGCTTGCACTAGCGGTGTTAATATTTAGATGAGAGACGAGCGACATCAATCGGTAGCTAGCGAAACTAATAGATTATACAGTTGGAGAGAAAGCAATATGGCGTTCGTTTTGTTTCCAAGTCTGCGCAACGAATTTACTGCAAAGGACAGCCGACTGTAAGTTAATTTCGTCTGTGATCACACCTAACACCAGCAACGGCCCTTTATTAGAGCCAAAAGAGAATTCTACAACATTGATTAAACCACCAACATGCAACATCCGATGGCACGTCGTCATAGGGTGTCTAGCTGAAACAGTTCGAAGCTGCTGCTGAGGCCAATAGATGGAGCCCATAGACTAGGAAGAGGGGGGGGGATGTAATGTCCTAGAAACAATAAAAGAACACCAACGAATGAACTACAGCGAATTAGTTACGCAATTGGAAATATGTCATGGTGATCAGCACTAAAAGAAACTACACCAGGTGCAGCTAAGGTGTAGAGTCCAACCAACCTCCGGAACCTAGCAACGGTTTGAATTCGACACTGTAAAATTAGTGCAGTTCTAGAGGAATTCCTGGATGCTTTGTCGACCTGAGAGATATGGATGCTCAACAGGCCCTCCATCAGCAGACACAGGATGGATGAAGTAGGTAATATTGGGCGAGATATTGGGGTTGGATTTTTACTGGACCTTGACGCTGGTATACTTCGAATGTAATGAGTAATGGTACCTATAGGGTTAACGTTGAGTAGGAAGAGCACTTTGAGCTGGTTGGAATAATGTTTGGGTTTTAATCAATCACGTTTCAATCGACATAGGGCAGATCGCCATATACAAAAAGACTGCAAGCGAACTTAGAAGTATAAAATGGCAAATTTTTCAAAAGGCAACATTTACTGTTTGCACTTCTCTCCAAATTCAATATATATTTTAACCCTATAAGCCATAAGAGAATAGAAAATTCACATCAAGGAATTGAGTCCAAAACGGAAGAAAAGGTTACGCCTATTTTAATCAGAACCCAATTCACAGCTCTGATTTATTTTGAATGAGAACATCAATCTCATTAATTTGTCGTTTTAACCGGAACAAACATCGAGGGCCATCTCCCGCAATAGAACAAAAAAACTTACCGCCGAATAAGCTTGCAGCATCGAGGAGTGCCGCTGGGTCCGGTGGATTGGAGATTTTGTTGTTGGAAGTGGAACAATTTTCACTACTCTTCCCATTTTCCTTATCCATCGCAATCCCACTAGTCTGCGGACAAATGGAATGAATAATAAATTAATAGGGAACGATATATTGTGTTAATATCATTACCAAACCCTATATATCACGTGCAACAAAAGTGAACTGTGCACTGGCCTAAGGATTTTAGGACAAATAGAAAGCAATTTACAGAACTGACATAATTCGTTTGAAATTCGTTTTTGAAATGTCGGAACTGTCAAAACTAGTTTCACAAAGTTTGTTTGTTGAAACACGAGCAATAAACTGTTCCAAATTATTTCATAATTAATTAAAAAAGTATTATTGAGGAGGCTGCGGATTATGTCAATCTGTCATTTTACTTGTCATATAATAATAACCTCCTGAAAGAAAATGCAGTAAGTGGATATTATTTGATTGTATTAAAAATATTACAATTAAAGACTAAAGAATACTAATTGTGCAGACGTAAGAAAAGGATACGGTGGTTTTTAAAATAAAATCAACTTTGGTTAAACTACCGGGAGGAAAAAATAAGGTAATATTATTATATTACCAAATGAGAAGTACATAAATATGAATAATATAAAGTTTTCAGATGAAATTGAAATAATGAAAAATGCAATAGGGCAATACTTCATCTCATTTTTTGGGCAATTTACCTAAAACTGTTTAAGTACATTGTTCAGCTTTGGGAAGGTTCATTTTTGATAACTCTAATAACTTATTAGATTAATAAAAATGTAACAAATTAGGTGAACTGCATTTATATTTTCAGAGAATCTCTGTCAATGAGTAGACAGAAAAAAATAGAAAATTAGTTTTCTCCATTCACAGCCGTCCATTTAATCATATTGTCGCTGTCTACTTATTCACGTTTACAGGACTTTTGAAGACGCCGCACAGTGGTTCAAAATCCCAAATAGTCGATCGAAAATCAAAATTTTTATTTTTTATATGACGCTAAACATAACACACAATCGTTCTTCTAGTATCTGGTCAACTTCTGAAATAAATAATTGCAAAATGAAATTACATAGAAAGACAATATTATACTTGGGCCGCCCAACAGACGGAGTGATCACCCTGCAAGAACGTGCTCTAGCGGGGCCAATAGTAATTTATGACGACCGAGTTGGAGTGATGCGACTTCGTTGGGTCTAAAGAAAGCGCATCACTGCGGTTCGGTTGTCCTAAATTGATAGTGGTACCGCCTAGAGCAGGTTCTTGCAGGGTGATTACTCCGTCTGTTGGGCGGCCCAAGTATAGTCCCGAAGCGTGCCATAAAACACATGCATTTCGAACAAAAATCGAGTTATCTGAAATGCGACCTTTTCCAGGGGTTGTGCAGAATTTATCTTGCAAAATATTTGAAAAAAATGAATATGTCCAGAAAGTTTGGACCTTTAGCTATCACCTGAACGTATTATTTTTCTAAGAAATTTTACCTGCTTTTAAATTCACCAGTACTTTATGTACCCTCCATATTCCACTAATTTTCGCACTAAATGTATTCTACGAAACAGAGGACACAAGAGGACAAAATAATTTTCGGTACACAGTATTAGTTAGGGTCTTAGGTAAACAAAAACACCTAAATGGTTTGCATCGGTTTGCCCCTCTTACGACAGGGGGTTGCGTTGTCACGTTCACCCGGCATTGTATTTGCGCTTCTTGCTGTTCGCACTTTCGGTGGCTATTACTCTGTTGTTTGATATTGCGTGTTGTGGTGTAGCTTTAGTTTGTGGATATTTTGTGTATTTGTGTATATTTTAACGATGGCGGTTCGTCCAATTACGCGTTTTTCTTTACACGAAAAGTTTCTAGAAAATATCGAATTATCCATTGAAGTTCGAAAAAATTGTGTTATAGACTATTTGAAAGAAGTTTTTCATACAAACGGAAATGATGCTGCTACAAACGCACTTATAGTTTTTACTAGAACTAATTTTTTTGCTCCATATATCAGAAATTGGAAGAGTAAATAGAAATAATGAACAGTTTCTACAGAAATTTGATATGTGGCTTCACGAAGAAATAAAATTCCCAGATATTGTTCTCCGTTGTGTGCCTACTCCTATAAGTAGTGAACCTTCAACATCCACAGGAGGTAAGCCGAACTATAAAACTTTTTATCAATTTGTATTACGGATAACAAAATTTAGGTGGCGGGCGCCCATCTAAACAATTTGAGGATTGTTCTGATGTGGTAAAGCGTAGAAAAACTGAAGAACTGCGAACTACAAAATCTTCTGAAGAATTGGCTTATGCCACAACAATGAAATTAAGAGGAAAAGGCGATGAAGCGGCTGCTAAATTGCTTAAAGAAACTGTGACAACAACTCCATCCCGTGCTAAACGCATTTTAAAAAAATGGAAAACTATAGAAACAAATCAGTCTGCATATACTCCGGAAGAGGCTTTGTCACTTGTAATTTCGTTAAGTTTAACCAAACAACAGTACCTTACTCTAAGACGATCAGCTTCGCTTCATGGGCACACTAATTTATATCCATCATATCATACTGTGCTGGACATAAAAAAACAATTGTATCCAGAAGGTATTATTTTCACGGAAGAAAAATGCGAAGTTCCTCTTCAAACCCTTCTCAACAAAACATGTGAAAGTATTTTGAAAATAATACCGGCAGAAAGCAATCCCGATAGGTTATTGAATTTGATTTGCAAATGGGGCTTTGATGGAAGCTCTGTATACAGGGTGAATCAGGAATCCTTCTATGTATTGGTATTTTTGTTATTTGAAGAGCTACAAAGTCGGTTAAATGAGAGAAAAGTTGCACTATTTTGGGGCCATCTTAAACCTATTTTCAAACTTTCAAAAATTTTCACAGCTTTCTAGATATAATAAAAAAATTGAAATTTCCGATTTTTATCTTTTGTTGATAACTCAACTGTGGTTTGTGCAAATGACTTGAAACTTGGAATGCTTACATAAAAGAACGTTGTGCATCGTTTGGTGACATTGGCAGTGCAGTGCGATCTGTCATTTTTGCAGAGCGACAGTCAACTTTTTTTTTCTTTATGGCAGCCATATTCATTTCTGCTGCTGACATTAAGACAGCATTATTATGATTTCAACGGTTTTTTAATTTTTTAAATCGAACTTCAAATAAAGAAGTTACAGAGAGAAACATGTTAGCCATGTAATCAAGGTAGCCATGCAACAAAAGAGCCGCGGTAAGTAAAAATTTTTGTCAATAAACAATTTACTTTTTGTGGAAGCCCACGTATTCCCACCTTTTCTATTTGAAGAGATAGAGATTCGGTTAAATCAGCGAAAACTTGCCCAATTACATACTAGCAATAAACGGTGGTTCCAGAAGAGTTTAAGAAATCGGCTGTGATCAAAATATTTATGGATATTTTGAAAAGGGTCAATTAGTACTTGGATTAAAATAAAAACCTACATTTATTTTATTTTTTTTTATTAACTATGGAACTTTAAAGAACAATAAAACAAATTAACTAAAACGAATAAACAATTTAACAAAATGCCATGAAGCAACAATGTAGGATTTTATTTTAATCCAAGTACTAATTGACCAGTTTCAAAATTTCCATAAATATTTTGACCACGGCCGATTTTTTAAACTCTTCGGGAACCACCGTTTATTGCTAGTAATTGCGCAAGTATTCGCTAATTTAACCGAATCTCCATCTCTTCAAATAGAAAAGGTGGGAATACGTGGGCTTCCACTAAAAAGTAAATTGTTTATTGATACTTACCGCAGCTCTTTTGTTGCATGGCTACCTTGATTACATGTGCTAACATGTTTCTCTCTGTAACTTCTTTATTTGAGGTTCGATTTAAAAAATTAAAAAACCGTTGTAATCATAATAATGATGTCTTAATGTCAGCGGCAGAAATGAATATGGATGCCATAAAGAAAAAAAAAGTTGACTGTCGCTCTGCAAAAATGACAGGTCGCACTGCACTGTCAATGTCACCAAACGATGCACAACGTTCTTTTATGTAAGTATTCCAAGTTTCAAGCCATTTGCACAAACCACAGTTGAGTTATCAACAAAAGAAAAAAATCGGAAATTTTAATTTTTTAATTATATCTAGAAAGCTGTGAAAATTTTTGCAAGTTTGAAAGTAGGTTTAAGATGGCCCCAAAATAGTGCAACTTTTCTCTCATTTAACCGACTTTGTAGCTCTTCAAATAACAAAAATACCAATACATAGAAGGATTCCTGATTCACCCTGTATACGACATTTAAACAAAAATCCAACACGTCAGAAGAAATACGTGCTGAAGAGAGTGTATTTGTTACATCTTTAGTACCATTAGGATTAGTGGATGAAAATAGTTCAAATGTTTTTCGGAAAAATCCAAGCCCTGCCTCGAAGAGATTTTGCCGGCCGATAAGACTTCAGTGGATTCACGAAACCCAAGAAATTTCTAAAGCTGAAGAAGAGTTCATAAACCAACAAATTAACAACTTATTGCCATTTGATTCTGAATTCCGTCGAATTAAATTTACACTGTCACTGACAATGGTTGACGGAAAGGTGTGCAGTGCATTGGCTAACACATCGAGTATGAGGTGCTACATATGCAATGCTACGATTCCGCAATTAAATGATATTGAACAAATTCGTTCTTGCCCCATCCAACCGCAAATGTTAAGATTTGGATTGTCAGTCTTACATGCTTATATTCGTTTTTCGAATGTCTTCTTCATGTGGCCTATAGACTAGATCTAAAAGTGTGGAAAGTATCTAAAGAAAACAGGGAAGTACTACAAAACAAGAAACGCGAACTTCAAAATAAGTTTCGGCAGAGAATGGGACTAGTCGTTGATGTACCTAAAGCAGGTGTAGGCACCACAAATGATGGGAATACTGCAAGACGATTTTTTGCTGATCCTAAATTATCGTCTGAAATTACTGGCATCGATGAAGATCTAATTAAAAGATTTTCAGTAATTTTGAAGGTAATCAATAGCAACCACGAAATAAACACAGAGAAATTTGAAAATTATTGTGTGGAAACAGCCCAAAAATTTGTGAGCTTGTATGAGTGGTACTACATGCCCACTTCCGTCCATAAAATCTTACTACACGGAGCAGCAGTTATAGAAAATGCTGTTTTGCCTATTGGAGAATTATCCGAAGAGGCACAAGAAGCGAAAAATAAAGATTTGCGACGATACAGGGAACACCACACCAGGAAAACTAGTGCCATTAAAATAAATGTGAAGATCTTTTCCATCGATTAATTTTAAGCTCAGATCCACAATTAAGTTCATTTGTACGCGGAAAACATAAACAGAAGATCACTGATGTTGATGTCCTCCAATTAATCAATATTTCTGACGAAGACAAGAAAGATTCTGATGACGATTTTGAAGAAGAAGAAGAAGATGATTAGTAAAAGTAAGCCCTTCCAAATATTTCGTAACATGCAAAATCGCCTGTAATATTATTAGTATTTTATTATGATTATTATTATTATTGTCAATGTATTGGTGCATTTTTTAAATTTCTACATAATATTGCAACATACATTACATCCTTGTCTATCATATATACTAGTCTGCTAATCCAATGCAATTTATTGGAAGCCGGTTTTTGGACGCCACGTATTTTAGTTCTGGACGCAGCTGGTTAGATGGGGCTCGATACGCTTAGTAAACTTGCAGTTTTCAATCTGCTATCGTGGCACTTTAGTTGATTTTATTGTTTAACAGATGGCAGGCACGGCGATTTTAATTCTGGGGTGATGCGAAAGGCGAGACGGCGCCGGCCGGCACGACGGGACGTTGCGGAATAAGATATCAAATAAGCTTTTATGTTCCCGCAGGGTACGGCGGCACCCTTTGTCGCTTGTCGGGTTACACCTGCATGAAATTTATGCATTTACAATACTTTTTATGTCCAATTTTATCTTTCCGAATTTGTTCACATATACCAGCCCGAATTATTTGAATGGCCTTACTTCCTAGATCCCAAAAATAAAAATTAAGAGACAGCCCAAAAAGATGTTTTACTCTCGACGTTTGAACGTATTATTCGAAAAACAAAAAGCGCACTTGTTTTTTCCAGTAACTTTCGTTTTTGAAAACATTTTGAGGATCTGTATGCAGCACCGTAGCCAGGGTCAAAACTTAGGGGGGCTTATGAATTTTTTGAGGGCGCCTAAACAAAATATTTGGTAGGATGTCTCTTGGAATATGCGATTAAAATTATTCTAAAAATTGGAAATTATAATACTTTACTAAACTAGATAAATTGATAAATACCTATATACCTAGTTTGAGGATATGGGTGCAATACCTACATAAATATGAATGACTAATTCTTGTAAAAAATTGAACAACGAAGAATAAAAAAACTATTCAGTAGAACTTCACAATAAACTAAAATCTTCACTTCTTACAATGAAACAAAATACAACTATACAGGGTGTTAACAATTAGCGGGGTGCGGGGCAGTATTGACAGCTTTGTTATTTTTGGAGCCACGATTCCTGTTAAATGACCATACTAGTAGTATTTCTTAATAGATTACGGTCGCGAAAACAGAAAAGCAATTATTGAACATCAGGTTTTCGAGTTATGTGCAAAAATAACTTTTTTTAAATGGAACGCTCTATGTATTTTTGCATATATTGGGAGAGAAAAATTCTTAACAGAAAGTCTTAATTAATGGCTACCCTAAAATTTAAAATAAAGACGTTTTAAGCCATTTAAAAGTAAAACACTAAATACATCTTTTACACTATAAACCAAAACAGACCGAGGAACAAGGCAAGTGTCGAAATCAATAAATATTCTTTGTAAATTTTTATTAGTAGGTACTTATTGCTGTTTAGTGAGTTTTCGTATTATTTTCGTGACTATATCGACATCTTCACCATGCCGTTTACTCTTGTAGAAAACTGGGACACGTGTGATTTGGTAAGCTTATAAAAAATGAATTTCGATCTATCGCATGCTACGCCGAATTATTTCTTGGACGGGAATAGCCGATGCAAAGAAGGATGGAGAAAAAGGCGGAAGCAATATTAAGAGAAGATCAGTTCGGATTTAGACGAAATAGAGGAACGCACGAGGCCATTCTAGCTTTACGAGTAATTATAGAAAAAACGATAGAAAAGAGAAAGAGCGTCTATATAGGATTTGTAGATTCAGAAAAAGCCTTCGACAACGTAAAATGGGGGAAGATGTTCGAAGTGCTCAGAAAGGTAGGGATGAAATATAGGGACAGAAGAATAATACATAATCTCTAGAAGGAGCAAAAGTCAGTTATAGAATGTGAGCAGGAACGAAGGGAAGTAGATATCCGGAAGGAAGTGAGACATCAGGGATGTGTATTGTCACCTCTAGTTTTCAACTTATATATCGAAGATGCGATTAATATTGTTAAGGACAGAACAGCCTCAGGAATGGATGTACAGGGTCAAACTATTAACTTGCTCATATTTGCGGATGATATAGCAGTGTTAGCATCTAGCAAAGAAGAATTAGGAGCGGCTTTGAATTACCTAAATTGAAGCAGTTTTGACACAGGGCTACCGCATGAAAGTCAATAAAAAGAAAACTAAAATTTTGGTATGTAGGGGATGTGAAAATAGAACTAAAGTTGACATACAAATAGGAAATGAGAAGATAGAGGAGGTCGCGGATTTCTGCTATTTAGGAAGTAAAATAACTCAAGACGGTAGGAGCACAAAAGATATAAAACAAAGAATAGCGCGCAGGGTCGAGTTGAGTTTTACAAAAAGAAACAACTGTTATGTTCGAGAATGGTTAATATAGAGACTAGAAAGAGACTCTTAAAGTCGTATGTATGGAGTAAGGCATTATACGGGTGCGAAACTTGGACAATAGGAGAAGCGGATCGAAAAATAATAGAAGCGTTTGAAATGTGGTACTACAGACGCATGATGCAGATACCATGGATAGATAAGGTTAGCAATAAGGTATAGGGAAGTATTAGAAAGAGTTGGGGAAACGCGAAAGGTATGGAAGACAATAAAGAGTAGGAGAGATAGGATGGTAGGACACCTTCTAAGTCGCGAAGGATAATAGTTCGCGACATACTAGAGTCAGAGATAGGAATAAAAAGAGGTAGGGGTAGGCCTAGATTAGACTACTGCTCTCAAATAGTTAGGGATGTAGGATGTTCTACTTTTAGGTAAATGCGTAGGTTAGCTCAAGATAGAAAAGAGTGGAGGTACGCGTCCAACCAGTCTTCAGAGTGAGAACCTTATGATGATAAGAATAGCCGAACCGGGCGTGCGTCCTAAAATTATACAGGAAATTAAGGAACAAAACAGATATTTTTGTACAGAAGAGGAGGAGAAAAGATTTAATTTGGGATGCACAAACGGGCCTACCTACATAGCTGTATACAGGGTGTCCCAAAACAACGGGGCAATATTTCTGGAGCATATAGTTTGGGTCAAAATAACACTTAAATCATATAAAAAAAAAAAATTCTAGGACGCCTCCCTTCGAAGCTATTCGCCCTTAAAAGTAAAGTCTCGAAGAAGGTTTTTTGCTGGTAACTTTCAAACTACTGTATCGAATGTTTTAAAATTTGGACTGTAGGCATAGTAAGCAAGTATCTGTGATCAAGTGACATGACATCTTCCGTATCTTGTCTAGGAAGCCGGGGGTGGAACACCCCTAATGCTTTTCATCCCTTAACTTTTACGTTGGTGCTTTTAACGAATTTGCAATGAGATTTTTTAATTCCTCAAACAATTTTCTCAAAAAAGGTACTCTTTTTTGAAACCGTTAAAACGGCCCGTTTCCGAGAAAAAATGTATACAAAGACATGGTTTATCATTTTTACCGATTTTTACTATACAAGCCAGGCTATGAAATATGAACTGCTTCATGAAACATGTGAAAAAATGAAAATGAAGTGAAAATGTATCGACAATCGGTTTTGCAAACATAATAGCAGCTACAATAAATTTTTGAAGTGAGCACCTTGTAGACGCATACGTTTTTGTGTAGTAAAAATGATAAAGCATGTCTTTGTATCATTTTTGTTCTCGGGAACGGGTCGTTTTAACGGTTTCAAGAAAGAGTACCTTTTTTGGAGAAAATTTTTTGAGGAATTTAAAAATGTCATTACAAATTCGTTAAAAGCATCAACGTAAAAGTTAAGGGGTGAAAAGCATTAGAGGTGTCCCACCCCCAGCTTCCTAGGCAAGATATGGAAGATGTCATGTCACTCGATCACAGGTACTTGCTTACTATGTCTACAGTCCAAATTTTATAACATTCGATGCAGTAGTTTGAAAGTTACCACTTATACCAGCAAGAAACCTTCTTCGGGACTTGACCTTTAAGGGCGAATAGCTTCGAAGGGAGGCGTCCTAGATATTTTTTTTATATGATTTAAGTGTTATTTTGACCAAAACTATATGCTCCAGAAATATTGCCCCGTTGTTCTGGGACACCCTGAATATGTAGTGTTTTAAATGGCTCAGATCTTCTTTATTCCACATTTCACGAAAATTATTTGTTAAGAATTTCTTTCGCTTTCAAAATATGTATATAGAAATATAGGTAAAGGTTGTTCAATTAAGAAAAGGTATTTTTGTTGACAACGCGAAAACCCCAAGTTCAATTACTTTTCTGATTTCACGACCTGAATCTACGTAAAAAATTGAGTAAAAATGCTACTAGTTTGTCCATTTAACCGGAATCGTTATAGCTGCAAAGATAACAAAGTTACCTAGTAATAGTGCCCCGTTAATTGTGAACACCATGTATATGAAATCTAGAATAATTATTATTGCAGTTTCCTATTTCGACTGTCATTAAATTTTCGGGGCACTTTTTCCATATCAACGTTTTTTGTTCGCTCTAGGGTGAGGGGGGCTACGGACCTGTCTGTATGGCATGGTTGTTCAATCCCTAAGTTAACGCTGGAAGTATTTTTTAATTATTTGGTACTTCATGCACCTTATGTTCAATGAATAAATATTTGTCTTAATTATTTTGTACTACAAAGTCGCTGTTTGAACACTGCGCACTTTCTTAAAATTTGTTTAGTGTACGGAAATCCTTATTTTACAGACCATTAAAATGTACAATTTTTTGATTAATTTAATTTTTTCGGTTTACTTACTGTCTTTATTATAGTAACCTTGATTTAGCTTGGGTTTTTCTATGCTTACTAACTCAACCGTCTACCCTTACGCGGGTCTTCAATTCGCTGGAATAGCATAGTATAAACGGTATAAATCATCTTCGTTAACATGGTCTCCTGCCATCAGGAAACTGCTTAATTCTCATAGTCCGACGGCTATATCTGTTCCACTATCTCATAGAAAGAGAAACCAAAAAATCTCTATTTAAACTTACTTTTTTCCTGGAAATAAACAATCATGTTCTCATTCTTGCCTTGATCCCTTTTGGGCATTCCTTTCCACATATTGCTTTTGTTTGGTTTTAACAAAAATGTCCCTTGAAATGCTTTTCGAATAGGTAAAAGTAAGAATTAACCCAGCCATTTATTTGAGCGGCTCCGACATTCAACCAAAACCGTGCCGCTCCTCTCAAATTAATTAATTTTCATTTTTGTTCATTTTGAATTAAGTATGTACCTATTTATTTCTGGAACAGGAGGCCGATATCTGCCAGCAACCGGTTTTTGAAGTTCGGAAAGATATAAAATATCTATTATAAAGTAATCAAAATGACTAGAACATTTAAATCACATTGCTTGCCAGCTGTCAACTATGTACATAATTTATTAGTCGGCGGTGTGTTTTGATCACCGAAGTGCAAAAAACCGACGACCACCTGCTAATGCGAAACTCTTGTTCGCCATCTGCAATGAATAGATTTAAAACATCTCTTCTCAAACTGCCAAAGAAGGTGCGTATCTATACTTTTGAAACTCAAAACAATTCCAGATCGCGCTTTGTCTGCCATCTAGCGGAAATGTGAGTACTTCTTTAAAAGGCGTCAAGGTTAATAGACTTCATTGGCTAACTATAATGTATATAAACAAGGATTACATCTAAAGCCCTTAAATAATTTCTGTTGCAAAGTCGTAACAACTACTATTATTATTATTGTTACTATTATTATTAGTTATTATTATTATTATAAATGCATTAGTATGTCTTTTTAGTGTTACATCACAAACTTTTAATTGAAAATTGTAATTCATTTACCAGATATGAATTTCGATCGGGTATTTTGAAATCTGAACCACTGTGCGCCGCGCCGGAGGATCTCCACCACGGTGATTAATTAATTAATTAATTAATCACCGTGATCTCCACAGTCGAAAGTGGTGGTCAGATCAAATCGCATAGGTTCCAGCAATTTTTTCAGAATTCTGGATCAAGTGACGTGGGTTTTGGTCAAAAGGATTACGGAAGCATTTCCTAGCAACTGCAGGGGTTTTCTGACCTTTACGTATTATAATATTACATTACATTAATCACTTTTTGCCATTTTTTGACCAATCAAGAAGCAGCATTTTCCAGCCCCATTAGATAGAGGATTAAAAACTAAGATAAGGACACTTAAGTCATTTTTATTTATCTCGAAACTTTTAAAAGTTATAAATGGCGAAACTTGAAAAATGACGATTTCTAACATCAAATAACTTTGAAACTGTGGGACTTAGACCCAATGTACGGTTAACAAAGTGGCACTTAAATTCAACAAAGAACTCCAAAATGCGATCAAATACAGGGTGTTCCATTTAAAAATCAGAGCTAGGCACTGCGCAGAAGAAATGGGACAACCTGTATAATTGAACATAATTTTCAGTTGCAGCAAAGATGGAACCTTACAAGTTTTATTAAAAAAAAATTCCCATAAGTTCAACGGTTTAGAGACTATTGACCGACGCGCACGTAGTGGACTACCCTGTATAATTAAATTAATAGAGTTTGTTTATTTGCACCGTGAGTATTTTTTAGTTGTTTTGCAATAGTTCCCGAGAACCCTAACTCCGACTAGAGTTTAAGGTATTTATCGACGACCAGAAATCCCACCGACCGACCAACCAACCGAAGCAACACCCTGTATAGTCACAAAAGGTGACTCAACAGGAGAAGTAGTTGTAATAATATACATAAATAGCCAAATAAATTGTATAATGCATAACAGGTGAACTAGTTAGTAAGTTTGGACAAACAAGATGATCCCTTCACTGTCTATGGGTCATTTATCTACGACCATTTTGAAACAACAACCGAAGATGAAAATTTAGGCAAGCAAATGATTAATAAGCAATAAGCCTACCTTAAGTCTTATGTAGGTGGGTGTCTTTTATACAAGACATCTGCTTCAGCCCATATTGAACCATGTTCTGAAAAAAATGAAAACAATTAATTACGGTCATAATTTAAGTGCATATTATTATAGGCTGCCTAAAATTAAATGTGCACCAATGCTAATTTCGTTACCATTTGACCCAATAGGTCCGTTAACTAGGCAAACAATTTGAGACGAATAAAATGCCGAAAACAAAAACCATCACTTTTTCGAGTTACTTGTACACACAATAATATTTTAATCCAACAGCCTGTATATTTTTGAATATTTAGAAAGAGTATAAAATTCTGTACATAATACATCTATCTCAAAATTAAAAATAGTGCGATTCTTGAAGAACCAAAACTGCCTGGGTGTTATCACATTAGATAGGCCATAAAACTACTTTTTGCCATAATTATTGTCCGCGAGAGGTAATAGCGTGTTGACAGTTTTAATTATGGCAGTCAACGAAATGTGTCTCATGCTATAATGTGCCCAAGATAAGAATACACATCAGCATGGTGATATTGAAAATGACAAAATAGAATGCATAGATAAATATACGGATTCAGTTAAATGGTGAAAACGAGGGCGAAAAGATTGATTAGTTAGGTGACTATTAAAACGGTCTTAAAAAATCTCAAAAAATCTTTTTCGTTTTCGAGTTACATATATGTATTTCTAAAAAAGTAAATTTATGGATTTTTTCATGTTATCAGAAATAGCTAAAAACTAAAAGTACTTCTTCATTGCAATTTGTGATGAGCATTAGTGTGGCAATATCATTTTTCTTCTACGACTAATGGCCTCATTCTAAAAAATTCATGCTACATATGCTACATACTTCATCAATGGCACCATCAACTAAATTTAGGCAATTCAACAGCAAAAAACAGAATGTACGTAATTTCATTAATATTGTCGTTATTTATTTAATACTACTTATCTATCTTTGCTAATGCAGCTGTCGTATCCTTTAGTTCCTAATTTAGGACCAGCCTATAAAATTTTCATATGAACATTTTTCAATTACTGCTCTTTATCATCATGTAGGTCCCATCTTTCGATAAGCTTTACAAAAGTGTAAATTTTTGATCTTAAGCTCAGTTACTACGATCGATACAACAAATCAGAAAATATGTATCAATAGCAACCTAGCGTCAAAGTTAATGTCCTGCTGCTTTTAGTATTGAAAATACTTCTGGGCTCGTGTATATATGGGACTCATCTTACGAAAAATGTATCGACACGCGACAGATTCTGTTGGCGGCGCGCGCAGTCGAGGCCGCTAATAAATTGGATGGAGAGCGCTAGCCAGATCGCCAGATGTAAACTAAGGTACGGCGAGCGCGAGTACCGTTTAAGAGGGATATCGCATTGCAATAAAAGTCCAAACTGTACAAAACGGATGCGTTAATATTTTGTTGCGTATTGCGTCAGTTTGACTATGTGATGCCTTGTGCTTGTCACAAATCATTTATTTTATTCTATCAATAATATACCAACTTGAAACGGTACAGATCACTTTTGTTGGACATCTTAGAAACCGAGCAGTTGTGTCGGTATTTTCAATACGCCTATGATACTTGCGTAAGATGCGAGGTCTGTGAATTTTTTCAAGAATATTAACACATTAACAGTAACATTCCTTATATAAAAAAGTAACTAGCATACATAAGAGAGAAAAAAATAGTGCGCCACTGACAGCTATTTATAAAAATATGGCCGTCAATCGATTCGGTTAAAACCGGTATTCCGGTCGCCATTCGGCGAGCGTTGGCTTGCATCGCCACCGCCTCTACGTTCTACAACAGTAGACACGTCAGTACTTAGTAATACTGCAGTGAAGTAAGCGAAGTTTCGGCTATTGATCATTTCTAATTTCTTCGTTATTTAATCATGTCCAACAGACATAATAGAAGCAAAGTTTGGCAGTACTTCACTGTGAAAATTGATAGTATCAAAGATGCAACGTGTAATATTTGCGGAGTAGTATTATCAAGAGGCGGAATAGGCAAAAATGCTTCGACGACACCATTGCTGTCGCACTTGAAGCGACACCATCAGATATACTTCGCTCCGGAAAAGAGTGCGGTCCTGCTGCAAACAAATTCTGCCAGCCACGTTACAGGAAACGAGGTAGGCATGCGTTACTCCATTTACATTTTAATTCCAATCTAAACACACAATTACGAGGTTCAGATTAAAAGCGGAAAAACCCTATAGCGTAAACACATTTCAAAACCAATAATATTCGACAGTGTTCTCTGCAAAAAGTTACGGTTTAGATAGTGCCATCTCAAAGCAATCTGTGAAAAAAACGAAGACCATGAAATCTCCAGTTGTCATACGTGAGAAACTTGCTTTCCTTGTAGTAGATAGGTATACTATTTTTTGTCCAATGATCAGATCTGATCAGATTTTTACAATCAGCTGCTATAAAAGAATTTACTTTTCTATTTATTTTTTGAAATTCTACATCCTGGCTTTGTACTAGATATACCTAACTGAGGCAAGCGATAAAGCGTTCGAAATACTCCAACTTCCGTTCAAAAAAACAGCGCACATTTAAAACGCTGCCATGTGACACGTTAGGTTTCGAAGTATTTTGGTAGCTGCATACAGCATGTACCTTCAATCCTGGGTCAGGGACTATGAAACAATCATCGATATTTATCGATTATCGGAATTTCGATATTTCAATCATCGCCGATATACCTATTGGAATATCGATATTTTTTAATATCAATATTAAATATATGATATCGCCCAGCCCTAGCTGAAAGGCGCTACAGGTTTGCTTATCATCACAATGGCTTTCAGACCAAAGATTGCGGTTGTGAGGTTGGACGAGCACCTACATCCTTTCCTAGCCTATATAAGTTAACCTACGCATTCCCCTGAAAGGCTGAAAGTAGAACATTCTAACTATTTGCGATCAGTAGTCTAATCTGGGCCTGCCTCTACGGCTTTTTATTCTTATCCCAGTCTTTAATATGTGTCTCAGAAGATGGCATATTCTTCCATACATTTGACTTCCCCTCAACTCTTTGTAATTCCATTGCTAAGCTTACATATCCGTGGTATCATCATACATTTTAACACTACATTTCAAGCACTTCCCCTATCGTCCAGATCTCGCAACCGTCGTGCTCCACATGTAAGTTTCCAAATTTACCATTGAATGATTGAAAGCTCCGCCTGCAGGTCTATTTGCAAATTTCACTCCCGTGCAGCAAGCCCTAGTCACCATCTTTGTTATTATGCATACAGGGATCAGAAACTGGCAAAGATAGAAGATGGTTAAATGAGGAAAGAATTGCAGTTTCTGGAGCTTAATAAACAGACGACTTTACATTTTTGGAAATTCCCCTAGTCTACCAGATACAATAGAAAACCAGATGTTCCTAAATTTAAACATATTTTCCTCGATATTTTCTACTTGAAACGAAAAATACCAGACTAGTAAAAGAAAAAGTTGTACATAATTTTGCTACCTCATCTTTCCTGCCATGAACTATCCTGTCATGAACTATGATCTTCGCCAGACATTTCCTAACTATGAACTTATAAGATAAAATATTGCATACGAGCCGAGAAGATGGGTCGCATAGTAGATACCTTAAGTAAAAAAGTGGTAATAGAGACTGGTCTACTTCATGTGGCCATGTACCATTACTTTTAATAAGAAATGGTCATTATGCATCTACTTACTACTTGTTTTTACATCTACTAGTTGTAACACATGTACTCACTGCTGCTCCTTAAATGTACCCATGTTGTACCACTTTATAAGAATTCAAAATAATTTCAGAAAATCTCCAAACTGAAAAATTTCACGATTTTTCCGGCCTCCTCACAAGAATTTCTACAGTTTACAATCTCTTTTCAGTATTATCACTCCCGTTGGCACCTTTCAACAGACTTCCGACAGCATAAAATTTTGAAGTTACTTTTAAAAAGATATTCAAGTTTTTCCCCAGAATTTTTATGATTGTTTTATAAAAATTTACCCAGACTGGATCAAGTGGGAAATTAATCGGAAATGGAGGAAAACGAAAGAGCAATGGATCGATAATAAATGCAAAGAAGTGGAAGATAAGTTCGAAGTAGGAAAGACTGATGAAGCATATAAAATAATTAGGAGAAATTTTAGAGAAATTGGTTCTAATACCAAAAACATTAGAAATGAGGCAGAAGATATCCTAATCGGAAGCGGGGAGAAGGCAGATAGGTGAAAAGAATATTTGGGAAACTTATATGCGGGACAGGAAGTAGGAGATATGTATATTAGAAAGCGAAAGCAGTATAGAGGGGGACAACCTTGGGTGTCCTATAATGAGAGATGAGTTTGAGCAAGCACTAAAAAGTTTAAGAAATAATAAAGCACCCGGTATAAATGGCTTGCAGGCAGGTGTGCGCAGGTCAAGTGCGCATGTCAAGATGTAATAGATCGTTTATTTAAATTAGTTAGTCGCACATACCTGACAGGCGAGATTCCAGAAGATTACAAACGGAACATCATAGTAGCTTTGCCAAAAAGGAAAGGTGCGGATAGGTGCGGATAGGTGCAAAAATTTTAACTAGAATTGTGCAAAGAAGGATGGAGAAAAGGGCGGAAGAAATATTAGGAGATCAGTTCGGATTTAGATGAAATAAAGGAACGCACGAGGCCATTTTCGAGGTCATTTTAGCTTTACGAGTAATTATAGAAAAAACAATAGAAAAGGTAAAGAGCGTCAATATAGGATTTTTGTAGATTTAGAAAAAGCCTTCGACAACGTAAAATGGCGGAAGATGTTCGAAGTGCTCAGAAAGGTAGGGATGAAATATAGGGACAGAAGAATAATACATAATCTACAAAGAGCAAAAGACAGTTATAGAATTTGAGCAGGAACGAAGAGAAGTAGATATCCGGAAGGGAGTGAGACAGGGATGTGCATTGTCACCTCTAGTTTTCAACTTATATCGAATATGCGATTAATATTGTTAAGGACAGAACAGCCTCAGGGATTAATGTACAGGGTCAAACTATTAACATGCTCAGATTTGCGGATGATATAGCAGTGTTGGCATCTAGAAAAGAAGAATTAGGAACGGCTTTGAATGATACATGATATGGAAGCAGTTTTGACACATGGCATGAAAATCAATAAAAAGAAAACTAAAATTTTGGTATGTAGAGGGACTGAAAATAGATCTAAAATTGAAATACAAATAGGAAATGAGAAGATAGAAGATAGAAAAGGTCGTGGATTTCTGCTATTTAGGAAGTAAAAAAACTCGAGATGGTAGGAGCACTAATACATACGCGTACTAAGAAGTTAATTAGTCAAATATTATATAACCATGTGTGAATACCACTTTGTTTTGGGAAAAGTACCAGGTACTCCAATTACATACCTACTTAATATTTTACGAAATTTGTTAAGTAGGCAAACGATAAATAGAAGGCAGGTTTCTAACCAGTCCACTTTTGTAAAATTTCTAGCTTATCAGAATCATTTCCTTAAACAATTGTGAATACTGAATAATTAAAGAATTTAAGAAATAATACATAAACAAAATAAAATTCGCATAAAAAAGGTTCTGAGCTCTGAAAATTTGTAAATATAGAACATCTCGGCGCTCTTAGATTAACGAATCAGTCTCAAGAGAATAAGTCCGAACTATAAGGAGTATAAACTCCCTGCCGCAATTTTTGATTAAAGGGCATCACTTTACAATGTTGTTAACCTTTCGCACTTTTAAATTCCATAGTATTATGTATAGTGGTGGATAAATTCACGACGCAACTTACGTAGGTCACTATCTAAATTATATTTACATAGGTACAAGAAAACGCCTAATCCAATAAATATAAGTTACTGTGGTAAATATTAGTTGGTCACGATTTACTAAATTTGCCAAGTAGACTACCGCCATTAGTGCAGGCAAAATTATTTTGTTCCATCAACCATGAGGTTCTCACGAGAACATGATGACTTACTATAATTTTAAGTGTGCATCGAAAGAAATGTAGTACCTATCTGTGTTGGCGAAGAAAGTGCATCTCGGGCTAGACTACCTTTGGTTTGCAGAAGTTTAACAGTTTATCTGACGAGGTGCCCAAGAATCGAATTCAGAAAATAATGCAGAACATGTAACATTTAAGAAATCTAAAACGAAATTGAAAGTCCGAGCAAATAACCAGTAAATACCATCAAAAATTGAATAGGTACCTAATCTTTGCAACAGGCAATTGGGCAATTCACAGACTACGCCTTTATTACTCAATAAGATGACCAAACATACACGTACCAAACGTCATCATGTTTTGAAAATTGAAACGGTAATTTTTCTTTCAGATAAAACATGACGAGTCCGACAACGACATTTCCGTCAAGCTAGAAAATGGGGAATATTTTGAGTTCATCGAAAGCCCAATCGAAAGTAACACCGAAGTTGAAACTCACGCATCTTGGGCATCGCGTGAACTCGAAATTTCTACACAGAAAAGAATCAAATTAACGGAACAAGATGCATTTCAAGAAACTGACAATAAATCGAACAGCCACGGCATAAAACCGTCAGAGTCGGAAGACCAATTCGACATTTTCGGAAAGAGCGTTGCATCACAAATGAAACAACTTCCACGGCGGACAGCTTTAGAAACTCAACTGGAAATCCAAACTATTTTGACGAAAAAACTTTTAGAATGGGAAGGTCAAAGTTGAAAGGCACTAAGAGAATACCTATCCTACTTTATACAGTTATACATATACTTCCAATAAACAAAACTTACTTTGAATTCAAGTTTTATTAATCAATAAAGATAAATAAATAAAACAAAAATGGCATTTTAATTGCCATTAAAACGTGAAAAGGGTTTTAAATTCGTTATCAACAAAATTTTGAAGTAACTAGCCGTTTGTTGGTACTCGAGTTACATTTATTTACTCGACAATGCCCAAAATATAACGAAAACTATTTTAGCATGAAGCGCGCCCTCAGAAACCCCCCGAATACGGTTTTTCTGATATCGAAGCAAGCCCGGAGGCAAGTAAAGTTACATGGAGTTTGAGTCGGTAAGGTAGAGAACAACAATGATACGAATAATCAGAATTTAACATTTTGACAGTTTCGAGTTTGTTATTTATTGCTGCCTATTTTTTTATGTTCTTATTTCTCGTGTCATGCGTGTATTGTACACGAAAAATGGAACAAGATTTTGTTAGCATTAACGATGGTGTGGAGATTATTAGATTTAGGTCTGTTTACGTCTAGATGAGGAAAGTAAATAATAATAAAAAAATTGACAACGTTTCTTAAATTATGGTTCTTTTACTTTAAAATTCCCTGACTTTGATTATTATTTTAAAAAAATTCCCCGACAATTCCCTGACTTTATTCCACATAAACAGAATACCCTTACTTTTCCAGGTTTTCAAGGTTTTCCAGGTGAAATTTCACATAACATGCCTGGGTTAGTAACATGCTAGCCCACAACATCTGGTAAATGTCTCACTTTTTATGTCGCTCAGTGTAGATAGATAACCTAACGAATCAAATGATAACAATGACGTCTACAAAAAATTTATATCAAAAAATATCAACATTTTCTCTTGGTGTAGTGGCCAAATAATGGATTCGCTCAGACTATAGAAGTAGTATTGCAATACATATTTTCAAAGAAGACAATAAAACATAAGTTAAAAAAGACATATTTTACTTAGGTTATTCAAAACAAAATTAACTGATAACGATTAATTTTTAAACCTCGATAACACGTTTTAGAATAATAACAATTCGTGTAGCGTACCTGATTTTCGAAACACTTGCGTGACACCGCAAGAAACAACCTACTAGCAAACTGATAAAAATTTAAAAAAATACAACCGACACGTTTGAATTTTATTTGCACTTTAACATTCGTGAATTAAATAGGATTCCTTCTCAGATATCTTAAAACTTTACCAAAATTAAGTTTTCTCCTTCGATTGAACTATCAAGAAAATAACAAATGCTGATATTGTTTACAGTTGTATAGGTACAACTAATTTGCTGTGACCACAATAACTTATACATAACAACATTCAATAATGCACACTTATTTTCCCATGTCAGTTCCGTTCAATAACTTTCTCTTTTACTATCAGTTATAAAAGGAACACTCTTTAACCTTTTGCAGATTCCGCATTTCCCTGTTCTTAAATTGAATAACAGTCGAACTAAAAATTTATTTTTCAATGCACAAGACTAAACTTATGAATGAGCGATACTAACAAACTATGGAAACATCATAAGTTCTATACCAACAGAACAACAAACATATTCGAACATTATTTTCGTAGAGCTTGTAAATTGCATGTTTTTACTGCTACCTAGAGGCTAGGCAGACTAAATTTAAAACAAATAGGGGCTTGCCATATTTTTATCTGTTGCCCAATTTTCCTTGGATACCTACATGCATGTAGAAGTGTGAATACAGTATAAGTAAAGCAAATTGTAACATATTTTGTTATAATTCACGAAAACTGCATTGTTACTTCCATTTAAGTAATATAAATAGTTGAGTGCCACAAGCTATAGATTCAAATTTCTTTAAATGGCGTTGGAAGTTACAGTTTCCAAAGTTCTACTCTACTGCTAGGTATATTACTTTCGGCAATATATAGGGTTCTGGACAATGTCGCCAATACTAAACTTGTTTGAATTGGTACCAGGTATGTACAAATAAGAACAAGCAACAAGATTCTCGATTATTGAAGTAGTCAACATATACCGTGGTCGTTGACCTATCCGACGACCTTAAAAATAAAAATTAATGCCATCGTTAACCGACAAAATTTACACCAAACGCTGTGTCTTATAAACATAATTCTTTCTACCTACGAGCAGCAAATGCAAAATTGTTAACCACATAATAAAATTATGGAGAATGTGGCTTTGAACATATTTTTGAATCGCTCCGCATATAACTATAAAATGAAGAAAAAATACTCACACAGTACGTGCCTTCTGCTTTTTATTGGTTCTATACACTTGAATTTGGAGCCTGGAAAAAGAAACAATATTGATAAATAATTATCACTAAATTTAAAAGAAAAACTGTACGCCTTAGAGGATTTTAAATTATTTTACCTAATAAATATAGGGCATCCGTGTTCCTTAACAACTTTTCAAGATCAACATAACCATTGGAAGTTTTTGTTGTGCATCTAAACTCTGTAGAAAGGAGATAAAAACTGGTTACTTACAAGAGGCTTCTACAATGGTTAGCTACCTTTATCACCCGCTATGAATGGGACGTCTAGTGAAAAAATGCCTCAGGCTATTTAGGCCTTTTTATGACTCACAGATCTAAAGAGGACTACATTACGATTTATGGAAATGATATACTTTTAACACAACATTCTCATTTAATAGAATTGATTTAGTTCCATTTCGTGCGTTCCCGTTTCGGGCGTCGATGACAATTTTCCTGTTTCGTGCGTCGTCCCAAACCTCTACCTGGTTTGAGTGCCATTTCGTGCGCTGACCTGCTGATAATGCAGTAAGCCACTAATTCGAGATTATCTTTACAACACAACGCTGTTAACAACTAGACTTCAATGCGAAAGTGTATGTTGATTTCTCTCCTATTGTTTTCAAATGTTAATATTTTTGTTTTGGGAAGAGACTTAAACGCTCAGCTCGCTTCGCTCGCTAAGCTTGCCCACAGACCGGAAATAGTGGGCCGTGGAGCCACTGTTTTGGACGTATTCAGTGACGGGCAACTATAAAACAAAGCAGTACGTTTTGTATGCCTTTATTGCAACAGGTACAACATGTTCAAAGTAAAGGATATCGTTGTGCAACGCACGAACTGGCACTATTTAATTACCCAGTAAATTCTTGACGCTCGAATCGGCACGAAAATAGGTAGAAACCCAAAAACGCAAAAAATAATCAATTCAGGTCAAATAAAATCGAGTCTAACTTTGGACCTCGCTTTGGAATATTACCGATAGCTTATTCTGCCTCATAAACTGTAATATACACCTAAAACTCCTTAATGCATAGTTCAAGAAATCCTAAACTTCAAGAGTAAACGAGTGTATGGTTTTACAAGACATACGAGAATAAACACAGATGCCTATTTTGCAGTTACTTGGAAAACTATTATCAGAACTTTGTAAGAAACATACCATAATTTCAATATGTGTCATACATAGAACGAAGCAATAGAAGAATGAGAAACATATAAGTTTTGGAAGCAATCAGTTCGTCCTGGATGTGTACCCAATGAAGCATTAGCCTCAGTTCTGAAAAGAGAAAAATTCGCCTTCCCGTTGTGCAGGAATTTCTTCCTTAAAAAAGACAGGGAAGGACCTAAAATATTTATCCAAAAAGCCGTCAAAACTATTATACAAATTTTAACGCAGATCATTCCACAAGCGTGTGGAAGATTGCAAAAGGTATTCTTATACCAACCACTAAATCCTCACCTGACCACAAGATAATTCATGGTCGAACATCAGGATGAACCTCGGGATGGACGCAACGAGGATGTGGTGAGTGGTGAGACGATTTCGAATATTTAGATTCGGTCCTTCGAGGCGTATTTATAATGAATTTCCTCTTTCAGTGGTTGTTGGACCTCACGTTTTCGTATGAAGTGAACTGTAGGCATGCATAATTTTATAAGTAGGTACAACTATGACAATACACCCCTTGGCTCACACGGGACTCTTTCTGCAGGTATAATAAATACCTATATAGCTTGGGTATTGACTATTGAGTAAAGGAAATATCGAGGAAAATATTAAAACTGAACAAGATTTATAAATAGCAATACACAAAATAGAACGTGAATTTATTAGTTGCTATGTTTAAATTAGGTTGTCATTATTGTAGTTGGTTTGTATATCGAGCCAAGATTATAATGAACAGTGTAGTTTACATAGTCTGTAATACGAATACAGAGAAGAAAGCACGCAAACGGAAAATCAATAAGAGAAGGGAAGCACAAGCGTATTTATAAACATACCCTCCCAGAAACTGCCTTTATGGAAAATTCATTCATTGCTTTATCTTCTTGGATTAGTTTTAAGGGAAAACAAGAACACATTTGCCTATTATTAATACGCATATTTCATAAACACACCAAAGCAAGAATTCTTTTTATCAATCGCACCATGTATGTTAATGTTTTTGGGTATGAATTCTTAATAAGTTAACCCCACACGCCAAAAGACAGTAACACAGTAATTAAACTCGACACGTGTTTCGCTGACAACGTCAGCATCTTCTGGAGTGTAAATTTAGATTATCTCAACTTCTGAAGATTCTGACATTGTCAGCGAAACACGTGTCTAGTTTAATTACTGTGTCACTGTCTTTTGGCGTGTGGGGATAACTTATTAAGAATTCATACTAAATTTACGTCAAAGTTCTTGATCCAACTACTGTGTGTATGTAATGTTTTTGGGGATCTGGATTGATATGTTTATTTGTTTATGTTAAGCTCAAACATCGAAAACGCTCAATGAGTGAAGAAAGTGGCCACTACGCGTTGTGGACGGTGCTAAACAACCAAACTCCGAACGCAGATAATTTTTCGCTCTGTGGTCGTTTTAGTTGTCTACGTACACTCCAGCTAAATATGTTTTGGTGATTTCGTCTATTTTCTTAAGTAATTTCTATCAATCCACGATGCGTAGTGGCTGTTTTTTCTCTCGCTACTTTACAAATTATAAGTATTTTGTTCATGCAGCCATGGGTGCACCTATATCATATGTGTACCTTAGTAGATTTATGTACCTACTCATATGATTAGAGTTTTGGGTTAGCTGATAGCCGGGCCGGGTCATAATTTATGTTCGGGTGTGCATTTTTCATATTTCCTTTTGTAGCTAGTTACATATAGCAAAAGAGTAGTAATACACCAAATGCTAGTAAGACTGCACGTGGGCAGTAAGATATCAAATAGAATTTTCCTCATAAATTGCTTTGTGGCTAGGCAGATAATCAATGGATAGTATGCATAGACAGATAGAACCATAGAACTTCTGTCAAAAATTCTATAGTGGGCAGTTATAGATACCGAAAAGCTAGGTCAACTAGCACCTCTGTCATAAATACCATTTAGGGTGGTTAGATACCAAATGGCTAGACAATTACCACTTTCTTCCTAACTCATTCTGTGGGTAGACAGATATCAAAAGGCTAGACATATATGACAAATGTGTAAAAAATATGAAGTATGGTTAGATAAACACAAATGGGTAGAGAGATACAAAGCACCTAAACAGATAGCAAGTGAGTAGACAGACATACACACATACAATACCTAAAATCAGTTTGAGGAACAAATAGAAAATAGTTAGATGTATGGAATTTTCCTTCTAAGCCCTTTTATGGCTAGACAGATGGCATTGTCTGCAAGGACTGTTAAGGGTTATTTTTGAAGGTGCAGATTGGTTTGTTTATGACAACATGTTGAGAAGCTTTTAGACAATAGCGCTAACAGAACTAGCATGATCTGCTCGACTAACAAAGGTGGTCGCATTGAGTTGTCGACAGGTGTTAAAGCTCAAAAAAAGAGAGGAAAATTGTCAAAAGGAGCGCTGCTTCTTTATGGCAATGGAGCCCTTTACCAAAGGCTGTTTTGCAGAATTGTGGCTTTAAGGAACCTAACCCCCTCCATACAGTTCAAATTTTGAATTTAGGAAAGCTAATCGTTAGCAATATAATTTTACTTATAACAAGATTTTTTCATACTGAACCAGGGAATTGATGAACTTCCCCCAGATACATTGAAGACGTCCATACCCAAGAACGTTTATGTAAGTAGCTATTTGTCTATAGCGAAGATGAAGGAAAGAGGGCTGCGGTTGTATCATTTTCCTGCAACCGCCATCGTCGACAAAACTGATAATTCCGTCTTTCCAGCGCCGCAACGTATATTTACTACACAGCTGGTCAACTAGTTTGTTTTGCTCATTCCGCAAATAAACGCTTGAGAAGTGATTGCCATCCAAACTTCAGTATAAATGTAATTAATTAGGTCCCTTCATTGTAGGTCGGTGATCATAGTGATACGAACTTTTGCCCCGTCAGCGACGCCCCTGTTGGTGACTCAATTATTTGTTGACAGCGAGCCGCGGCTTTGATTTATTACGGCGCGACCTTGTCGCTGTTTATGATTCCCGAAAAGAATATTCTATCTCGAAGATTCTCATTCTGGAACAATGTTTGATCGATAATTTTCGAGAATCTTCTAAGACCATTATAAAATGGGAAGCAAGAAGCCGAGTGGACAGTCTGACAGTTTGAAGTCTGAAGTTTAGAAGCGAATGTCGAATGCGATAAGAACCGGGTGTTTAATAGTTCTGTGCGAGTATAAGTCTTGATACGCGTCTAGTGTCGGTACAGTACGCGAGTGCGAATTCTTTGGTGGCGTTTTAAGTGTACCGGGGCGTCTTCGTATGTGATTAACCGTCGGTTGAAGACGAGTGTTTTATAGAGTTTGAACTGTTGATTTGTTTACTGTGGACTGTTTAGGTTAGGTAATTAATTGTTTAATTGTTCGCTTAATTGTTTAATTTTCATCTACTGCTTGTATATATTTCACTGCTTATTGTTCAATTTGTTAATTTTAAGTTCTCAAATCACTGTTAATCATTGTAAATATTTGTACATTTACATAAAGTCACTGTAAATAAATAGTGTAAAATCGAAATACGTTACAATACCCAATATTAAGGGGCGGCAAAGTAGTTACATATTATTTAAGTGCAGAAGGTATAAGAAATATAAATAACTCCAAATTCTGCAAAGTGAAAGCAAGCTCCGATGAGCAACATAATTTATTTTCACTCGAGTTACCGCTAGAAGCCTAGAAGAAAGGATTTTGGAATGAAAACAAGCTTTTTTCAAAGAAAACATACCTAAACGAAATACAGGGTGTCCCGCTGAAGGTGGGAAATCTCTCGGGTGCGTATAGATTGCACGAAAATAACACCTCAAGTTCATATAAAGTTTTCTCCTACGACCTCCCCCTGCCGAGATATTCTCCCTTAAATTGGGGAAATAAAAATCATTTTTTAAGATAAAATTTTTATTTTAAATTAGGTATATTTCGATAATTTTCTTGGTGACGTACGTAGGTAGTGATTGAATGTCGATAAAATAATGCGGCCCGTTTTTTGATAGGGCATCAGGGAAGCATAGGGTGAACTACCCTTTACCTTCTTAACTTCATATTTTTTAAGAGACTGGATATTTTTAATTTTTAACCGCATTTTTTGTTTCCCCGGACATTTTGGTAATAAAAAGTTACTCTTGTTAGGTTTCGATAAAATGAAGCGTTTTCGAGAAAATGAAACTCAACGAGCAAGAGGTACAGTGTTTCTACGATTTTCGCTTTTATTTTTTCTGGCATTATTTTCAAAGATATGAAAAAATCGAAAGCTCTTTCGATCAATTATTTCTTAGTAATTTTTTAAATATGATTTGACCCTACATTAGTTATTTCTTTTGAAATTCATTAAAAATTATCCAGGTCCGTATTAAGAAAAAATAAAAATTTACGATGTAGACAACAGACGAAACGTTGTACAAAAATAACCTTGACAGTTTGCGAAAGGTAGTGAAAATTTACATTAAAAAATTGCTTTCGATTTTTCAAATGTCAGAAAAAGTGAAAACGAAAATCGTAGAAACATGGTGTACCTCTTGCTCGTCGAGTTTTATTTTCTCGAAAACGCTTCACTTTATCGAAACCCAACAAGAGTAACTTTTTATTAGCAAAATGTACGGGGAAACAAAAAATGCGGTTAAAAATTAAAAATATCCAGCCCCTTAAAAAGTATGAAGTTAAGGAGGTAAGGGGTAGTTCACCCCTTGCTCCCCTGATGCACTATCAAAAAACGGGTCGCATTATTTTATCGACATTCAAACACTAGGGTAAGTCACCAAGAAAATTATGGAAATACAATTAAAGATAAACACTTTATGTAAAAAAAATATTTTTATTTCTCCATTTTAAGGGAGAATATCTCGGCAGGGGAAGGTCGTAGGAGAAAATTTTATATGAACTTAGGGTGTTATTTTCGTGTAATCTATACGCACCCGAGAGATTTCCTACCTTCACCGGGACACCCTGTATATACATACCCTACATAGATTATGCTAGATATTGTTCAAAAACTCTAGTTTATATAATGACAATTTTCACTCCCAACATATTGATATTCTTATAAATTTCGATGGGTCGGATATTGGATTGAAAATGATAAATGACTAAATAAAGATAAATACTAACTCATACAACATTTATATCACTTTTTGAGAAAAGGGACCAACCTCTGACATTTACCGCCGAGGGTCGATAATGCTACTAAAATAATTCGCGGTCCAGATGATAGGGTGTCTCTGAAATAAAGTACCTATAATACATCAATAGACACCTGTTCACCTTTTAATCTAATTGTAATATTAGATAAAGAAATAATAGGCAACGATGGGTATTTATTTTAACCTCGATTTTAACAAAATGTTAATGGGAGATTTTAAATTTTGAATTGTCATGATTAATCAAATATCAAACATTATAAATTTTGTATTATACATATTTCAAACACTTTATATCGGACAAATCATTGATAAAAGTTCCAATAACACCTCGAGTAACACCTATACGTACCTACATATATTTGGGATTTAGCTTCCAGGAAAAAAATGCGTCGATCATTAGCTAGTATATTTGGGATTTGGCTTCCAGGAAAGCATTGCGTCGAAAATTAGCTAGTACCAAAAACCAAGGATATAATAAATTTGGATAATGACTGCAGAAGTCTTCCGCATCAATATAGGTACAGGGTGTTTCCTTTAAAGTTCTCACCCTCTTATCTTAGTTGGGTATTTTTTGTAACCACAAAAATAATTTGAATACAAAAGCTTCATTTTGAGTTTGCAAGTTTCCAATTTGTCGTTAAAAAAATTGAAGATGAAATTGACTGACTAGATCTTCTTCATATGGAACAGTTAAGCGGAGGCCTTTAGGCCGAAACGAGCCACAATAATTTGAAATGTTATTTTGTTAAATGTTAAATGTTGCGGAACCGTATCAGCGGCCTTAAATGAAACACCCTTTATAATACATATAGACATACATATTCCCAAATTTCATAGAAAATTTTTACAACGCAATTTACGAAAATGAATGTGTCAAAAACTAAACTAAAATTATTAATGAACAAAAAGGAAAACGCGGCACCCAATGTTCATTAGGAGATGGAAGTAGGTAATTAAAAATTGACTTAAAATTTTTAATATTCTACTACCTCGTCTACAACTCTATTAGGTATGTATATTAATATGCAATAAACTTTACTGACCTGGGTTCATTTTGATGAAATTCCTCACAAGGAGAAATCTGCAAAAATAAAACAAACCATTATTTTGTCGTAAAATAAAATGTAAATATCTAAAATCTATGTATATAGGTACTTCACAAATTCTAATTTTTATATTTTAAGTAGGTACCACCTGTTTAAATATTTTTTGCAATAATTATTCGTTTTAACTTAATTTTATACTTATTAGTTCTATTAAGGTGTGTAGTGTTAACAGGAGCAACCTGTGTCCAAAGACATTGAAAAGAGGGGACTCCGTTATTTACATTTACAACTGAAGTACCGCGATACTAATCACAGTCTAGGCCCCTACGCGGCTTGTTTGTAGAATAATGAAAACAAAGTGATGGAACACCTGCATGTTGTAAATACCGTAAAGAGATGAAAAGCGAATATTCGTCCGGCCGTTTGTAATATGCGAGGTAATATGTTGGAGGAAAACATATACACAAATGCGTCCTGAAACTCCCTTACATGTGCTTCACAAACAATCAGGTGCTTGTACAGGAACGCTTGGTTTGCTCTCTTTAAATGTCTTTGGTTATGTCTAATTTGCATGTGGTTAACATCCTATATAAATAATGAACAATATAAAAGAACAAGGTAATCTTAATGCCAATTTTTGGCATTAGACAATAATGATTTAAAAATGAAACGCCCATTTTTGCATTTGCAAAAAGTTAATTTAAATAGGTACCTACAAGAAAATCAAAACAGCTGAAAGCGATGCAATGTAGCTCATAGCTATCGTGCCGGGATACCATTCAGTGAGTGGGGGTCGGGTTCAGTCCGAGGTTCAGTCCTTGAACAATTTTTATATTCGACTCAGCATTTTCAGGTTTAGGTCAAGCGAAGCGAGCGTAGCGGTATAGGTTCCAGTCGTTCGCAGTAATCTCCTGCATATACCGTTTTACGGAGTATGAGTTCCGGTACCGTAACACTATACGCAGCCATAAATAAATTCCCAATGTTAATGGTCTAGTCTAAGCAAAGACGTACGCTCTTTTCTAAAAGGTACTGTGCTCTGTTTTAAAATATTTCTGAAATTAAGTAGTATTTTAAGTTATTTTTGAAAATGTAACAACTAGAAAGAGCAGTCTATATGTCACTTGCAGATTCCCTGTTAAGAAATTTTCTAATATCAGATATTTACCAATCTGCATAATACCTACTTGTTCGGTAAATTCCTTTGTAAATTGTAGGTTACAATTTGAATTTTTCTCGAGCAACAGGTACCAAGCCACGAGGAATTTAGAATTTCTTAAAATTTACTTAATTTATTTTGGCTTTCATAATTTACCTAAGTACCTCTATATTGGGCAAATGAATGAACAAGAAATTTTAACCCTTAAATTGAGAGATAAAGTCGAGATAAAGTGCTTAGTGAACTAAAAAGTCTAAAAAGCGTCTGTACATGACCCCAACTTTAATTACCTAATGTACTTTTTATTACAATCTGACGTATAATATCTGTGTAATATGTATGATGTGTAAATAACAATTTATTATTTTAAAAACATATTTAATCGTGTAGGTAAGTATGTAATAATTTATGTAAATTGGAGAAAGCAGTTAAAAATAAAATTTATAGCCATTTTTCTTATTTGGTGTATTTTTAAACCAATTATAATACCCTTTAACATAACATTACATAATGGGTATGTATGAAAAAATATTTCACCCTCCTTTAACGCGACTACTCTCCAAAGTAAGCTGTCTTTGGCAGAACCCCTGCTGGTCGTTTTATAGGAGTTTTAGTGTATATTCATTTTTGAACTTTGGAATATTATAAAAGCTTTGTGGTATGTAATATCGCGTGCAGCAATGCGTATTCAGGGGAACATAGTTGCAAATCTGACAACCCCGTTTATTTTACCCTACAACTGGCAGCTTGCGTCAAGATACGGCGAGAGTTTCATTTCGAAACACTTCACTAAATGCAAAAACATTTCGAAATATGTAAACTTATGCGTCGTTAATCCGATATGTTGATTTCTCGCTATTTCATAAGTTCATTGCTACGTTCGATATATCGATGTTCCGATATGCCGACATTTTTGATATCAGTATTAATATATCGATAAAATTTCCCAGACCCTAGTAACAGTATGTAATATCTACAGCAAACAGAATGAATTAAAAGTCAATGCGAATAAACGTTGTTTCTCTATATTACAATAGCGAATACAACGAAGCATGTTCTAGGTAATTTTCGAAGTTTTAACATAGTTGGCTATGCCATTGCTACTTAAATAAATTTATCTAAAATAGGACGCAGGTATGCTACCAAGAACTGATTATCTCTTGCAACCGTTTCTGCCTCATACCCTTGTTTGCCCCCTATAACTCCAGATAGACGAAAAACATCTCAAAAACGTAATTAGCATAGTCCAGGTAACAACAAATTCCATTTATTCGACCCACACGCTGAAGTATTCTCTGGTTTACACTCCCATCGGTGAACAGCTGCTGTCGTTTTGTATTTATCAACTGAGTACACATTCTGTACCCAAGCAGGAGGTTATTTCTTACAGAACATATTTTTTAACGGCAATTATTAGTGAACATCTTGTTTGCTTCATTGTAAATTTATGATGTAGTAACCTACCACGTGTGTAAGTATAATCTTTATAGATTTTTTGAGTTTAATGCCTCGTTTCAGTTTGTTCGATGACTGAAGAAATGTTCTCATTACTGATTATTTCATAACTATTACGAAAGTCTCTCAGGTACGAACCCCGGTACCAACCGGAATTGTGCGGGCGTTGTATAAAGGTAACAGGAGGGTAACTCGAAGCTGCATTAATTATTGTCTTCTGAATAGTCAGAAAATCTAGCCAAAAAGCTCCTTCAATATCCCGGAAAGCGTAATGACAAAAACCTTTCCTTCATTATGACGTTCATCTCGCTTTCTTTGATGGTGAAGATTCTGTATGCAGTCATTCTTTGTTTTATCCCTTAGTTTCAGTTAAGTTAAAATCTTATTCAGAAAATCGTCGCAGACTTGCCGAAAACGACTAAAATACACTTCAAACCTATTTCAACTTCTTCAACAATCAGGGCACAAAAATATCATGATATTTATAAAAATATCAAAATATCGGATATATATCTGATGTACATATATCAAGCTTTTGATATTTGTTCAGACACTGACTGTTCCAATTGCGAACATTGGCGACGTTGACTTGGACAAGATCTCCGATTGGGTGAAGTGGACTTGGGGACTTTTCAGTTTAATATAAAAAACAGCAAGCTGGCCTAACAATTCAGTCATTCGACTCAGACCACTTTTTCGAAGTCTTTTCTTCAGAGAACGGGATGTGAGACTGCATACTCGGTAGTGGCAATTGAGTTTGAATTTGGCCACTACATCAAAGTCTTTTAATCTTCAGAGTGCAGGACGTGAAACCGCGTGCTTGGTAGTGGTCATAATTCAGTTTTAAGTTACAAATATTGTATATACGTTCCGAATTACAATAAAGTTTAAGTTACAGTTACAAGTTGTTATTCTTCAACACAACCAACGAGAACTTAAAGCCGGTAAAGTAGGTTATCACCCGGGAATACTGAATTTAGTTTTCTATATTTGACTCTCGATGCTATTGTCCTATATGAATAAGAAAAATAAAAGACTAATGGGCAATGATATAAATCTTGATATATATCAGCTGATGCATATCCTCGTGCCCTGTCAGCAATCTGGCGAAATTAATGCTTCCGTTTTCCATAATGATGTTCTTAATTAGGGCGACTGGGGTGAAGCTTGTATCCGATTTTGCAGGATTTGATAACCAAACTGCTTTTGTAGCCCAGCCAAAATTTCACTTGATTTGGACCGGTCATTTACAACAAAACGAATGGTTTGTCTTTATACAAAACCTCGTACAAAACAGACATCGAGAACGACATGCGACATGAACTACTTCCTCATTCATAACCATCAAATAACTGTCGAAACTCATGTGTTGATGCGAATAGTACTCCCAGGCAATTAGGATTTCGGTTATTCTTGTGTTAAAAATATTACATACACGCAGTAATGTGATCAATTCCTGCTCATTTAATAAGCGCTAAATTAGGAAATCGTATGTTTTCTGAAAAGACATGTGTATTGTATTATTGTATAGTTCAATATAATATTAGGTATGTCATGTAGGCATGTATGTAGCAGCGGCGGCTCCTTAATAAGTGCGTTCGTGCGCGCGCACTGCCTACAAAAATATGGTTTTAACCTTTTTTGATAAAAGGTTCAAACCTTATAATAATTATAAACTAATAAGTTTAAAACTTTTTGAATCTCTACCGCAATATATGTATATTAATTATTATGCGAGATAATAAATACACTGGCGAGCATAAAATTAGGGTCACTTCAAAAATTCAACTTTTCTGGTTATTTATTGTATCTTATTATGTAAATGGATTTCGTTGTATACATATCTCTAAACAGGAATGTTTTAAAAAGAAAACGTTTCATTTTCTAATGTTTTTATTGAAAATTCGTAAAGAAGCAAATTTTAACAAAATTGTCTTAAAAATGTGTAGTGAGAAAAATGTTGGAATAAAACAAGGAACTGTTAAAATTTTGACCCCTAATAACGAGTGGTTCCTCCCCGTGCATTGATGACAGCCTGGAGGCGACGTGGCATGCTCTCAATTAAATTACGGATCACATTTTGGGGGATGTTATTCCACTCCTGTAGTAGGAGCTCCCTAAGATCCTGTGCGTTGGTGGGAGACGGCGTATGACTTCGTACACGTTGTCCTAGCTCATCCCACACATGCTCTATGGGGTTCAAGTCGGGACTCCGTGCTGGCCAATCAAATCGCGTAATTTGAACCTCATCCAAATAACCGCTAACAATCCTTGCCACGAGGGGTCGAGCGTTATCATGCATAAAAGTTGCATTTTCTTCCAGAACCGTCATAAAAGGCATGACATGATTTTCTACAACTTCCGTTACGTACCTATGCGCAGTTAGGGATCCATTGCCGATAAACACTAATTCGGTACGTGCGTCTGAAGAAATTCTTCCCCACACCATAGCTGAGCCTCCACCAAATGGAAGTCGCTCATCAATACAAGCCTGGGCATACCTTTCTCCGGGTCTTCGCCATACCCGCCGACGTCTATCCGACCGATTTAAACAGAAACGCGACACGTCTGAGAATAATACCCTCCCCCAATCGTCATTTGTCCATCCCAAGTGATCTCGAGCAAAGTTCAGTCTTGCAATTCTATGGCAACGGAGAAGTGGAGGACCCGTAGCCATTCTCCGACAAGATAATCCAGCAGAACGAAGTCGCCTCCTAGCTGTCCATTCGCTAATGTTAACATTTCTGACTTCTTGGAGGAGATTTCGAAGCGAAACTGCCGTAGCAGTCCGATTCCGTAAAGCCATGGACACAAGAAAACGGTCATCCCTTGGCGTGGTGGTTCTTTTCCGCCCTGATCCTGGTCTTCTCGTCAGCCTACCAGTTTCCTGAAATCGTTGGGATACCCGCTGAACTGTAGAAAGACTTACACCAACCGTTCTTGCCGTTACACGTTGCCCCCGACCATCTTGCAACAGCGCTATAATTCTGGCCGCCGTGACAGGATTTAAAGCCATTATAAGGAAATAAACGAAGACTACACTTTTCGACCGTCAAGTTATACACAGGAAAGTTAGTGAATAAATGAAGGAAATTGAAAAATAGACCCCGAGAAATAAGCTTCCAAGTAGCGCACCTGCAAGCATTTCCTAGAAATCGGAAATATTGAATCTTTGTTGTGCAAAAGAAACCACAAAAAGCTTATAACAGTTCTCAGAAATGCAAGTGTTATTGCCTTCAAGAATTAATTAAATTTAATATTTTGAATTCTTAGAAAAATTGGCAATTTTCAAAGTGACCCTAATTTTATGCTCGCCAGTGTAATAGTACGCGCTCTTAGCATTCCGCTTCGTCTTTCAAAATGCCTACCACACACGTAACCAGCCGTCCGAGTACTGAAGTGTGGCACTCTAAGGCAAATGCATATTCGATATGGGAGCGAGATCGACGCGACTCGGGAAAATGTCGTCGTATGTGCTTTTAGGTGGAAGAATTATAGCTCGTCTGGGAGCGCTGTTTGAGCGCACACTTACTGTTGGTCGAAGCACGGGACGCGGGAATTTGTACTTCTGCGGCAGTGTTTATTGTTTTTGTTTGCCAGATTTAGGTCTGAGATAGCTCGTTGCTTTGCTTATAACGTGAGTAGTTAGCTGCATTATCGTGTTTATTTTTAAATATTGAAATTTCCAATACTTAGCATTGCTAAAGGTAGTGGTTTCGTTAAAGTCAACACTTAAACATTGTGGAGTGAATTTTAACAAAGTGGCCGCCTGATTTGTGCAATTTTCAAAATTATTTATTGTGTTGTAATACTACTCCATTCAGTTAAAAATGAATATTTTATCTAAATATAGACTTTTGACGAAAAACTTGAAATAAAATGAAATGGACGTCCTAAGCCTGTGCGAAGTATCAAATGCTTTTCGAAAGGTCGCGGTAAAAGTTGTGTGCGAAAGTTTAACCTTTTGGATTTGGGATTTTCGTTAAATACTGCGGCGAGTGAAATTTCTTGTTTGAAAATGTTTGAAAATGGCTTCTAAAGCACTTCATTTAAAAAAACTACGGGGAAGAAACCGCCAGACCCCCCCAACCCCTGAGCGGTGATTTCATTCTAGAGCACCGCCAAGTTCTAAAGTCAGGAGCCGCCACTGGTATGTAGGTACATAATTGAATAGTTCTTCAGAGCGTCGATTGCTATTATATTGATAAGCTTTGCAAGAAACTTATATTGTAGGTAGGTAGGTACAGCAAACTACTCCCAAAATCAATAATCATCTGGGGAGGCATTGGTGCTGTAATCACTGCAAATTTCATTTTCAGTTCTGGTTGAATAAAAGATAACTGAATGTTTGTAAAATGAATTGAAAACTACGTTGTATGTTGTAGTAATAGCTCAATTAAGTCAATAAATACATATGTAGTTTTGCCAGAACTCTAGAAACGAGGGGACCTAATTTAGTATTATTGGTCAGTGCAAACGAAGGTGGTATAGGGCGAATATTTATATTTTCCTTTCTACGAGAAACGACAGTCATCTTACGCAGGAAGCTCAATGTTCTAATTGAACTCGAACCATACTTCTGAAGTCATGAGCATGAGCTGAGAGTTGTTCTAAAACACTTTCGATTCCGTTTAAACTCAAAAATAATACAAAGATAAGGGAATCCACCGAATAACTTGGAGAATTCATTATTACGTTATGAAGCAACTAGCGGCAAAAATATCTATGAATTTATTCATATTTCATGATGAGTAGTTAGTATATATTTTGTTTCAAATCAGTAAGCAAAAACTAATTTGGCATTGTTCACATTTCTTAAGCATTATCGAAGTTCAATTGCAACTAACTCGCAGAGAAACATTTATAAAAGAAAAACAATAAAACTACTGCATATCTAAAGAGGATGACTGCAAAATCGTGATGGTAATAAAATAGGCACAATATAGTGAACTGAAATATTTCGCGAAGTCCAACAAGATTATCACTACAATGAGTGTCGAGTGGTTAATTATTTTAAGTGGTCAGTTTAATAATTATGAATTGTTATAACGGATTGTCATTAATGTTTTTATTAAAGCACGTGTCGTAATTTCAGGAAGCTTTCCAGTTTATCGCTGCCACAAAGAAATCCCGAAAGAAGCCAAATTATGCTGAACTAGGTACTTAATCCAGTTATGGAACTGCCAAATGATTTTCCGAGTGATTTTCATTAAAATAACACTAAAGGTTTCCCCTTTAACCATAATCAGTGTTAGGGGTACTTTTCAAAAGAGCAGAAGTAGAGAAACGAACGAAATTTGCAAGAACCTATGGTTTTGAAAATCACACTAAGTACCTACATTTCCATTTTATAAAAAACAAAGAGTGCGCCTACGCATAAAAAATGCAAATTAATTTGTATACCGGGTGGGGATTTAGTGTGTAATCGGTTCATATCTCTGGTACTGCTTAAGATATCAAAATGAAATTTTACACGTATGTGGGGAACGACACGGAGCATTTCGTAAAATTATTTATGTATATACAGGATGTTCACATTCTGAGTACCAAACCAAAGATCTATTTCTTTAAATGGAAACCCCACAAGTATTTGCGTGATTTCGATTCCCCATAAAATTTCATGAAAATTGATATACTACATGATGTGGTTTTGAGTAAGGACTATTAAGATATTGACATTTTTGTGTCATCATGGTCCCAAATTTATGACGCTGCTGACGTCTACTGACCAAAGCCACCTAATTATTTTTTATTGAAAGGGGTTTACACACTGCAGTATTTGTGAAATCTATAAATACTTTCACTATAATACTTAGGATTATACAAGGTGGTTAAGTTATGCAAAAGGGAATTTTTCTCAAAAATTTCAAATAGAATACCATGTATATTATTTGCACAGCTGACAGTCAGTTAACTAAGCTTTTAATTGATGTAGATATTGCCAGGTCTACTACTAATAGTTTCGGCAGATATTACGATTGAACATCAAAATTTTTGAATTTCATTATTAGTTTATAATCTTTTTGGCGAATTCCCCCTATTCTGCTGCTCAAAACTCACAATAATGCTGTGCTTGCAAATTGGTATCAATATAAAGACAATAAATCTTATTGTAAAATTGTTTCTAGATGGTTATATTTTTAAATGTATAATGTCTTTTTAAAGTCGGGTATAATGTTCAAACAAGGAGTGCCATGGAAGAAAATATTATCTTTAAGAAATATTCTTGCAATGGGATTTCTTGTGTTAATGTAAACTAGGGATGCAACGTTTAAACGTTTAACCGCCCGTGTGGACACTACCCGTTTAAGGGAACGTTTAAACGCAAGGCAGATAAAATTTAAATATCATTCAATTTCAGACAAACAAAGCCGCGGCTAGCGCTAGGCGCGCACCGCGTGAGAGCAAAAGCGACGCGTCGCGACGCGGCCGCTTAGATATTGCAAAACCGGCATGTACTTTTCAAATTTATTGTTTGACGACTTTCGCCGCCGTTGTGGCGGCCATCATTCAACGGAATATGTATTATTTTATGATTTATAACCCAACTTACAAACGACGTTTGATATTTTTCTAATTATTAAAGTTTTAAAACAATATTGCAATATTGGTAAGCTACGCGAAGGGTGCGCGTTTAAACGCCGTTTAAACGTTTAACATACGCGTTTAAACGTTTACGAAAAATCGCTAAACGTTGCATCCCTAATGTAAACTTCATTTGCTAAATATTTTATAGAAACAAAATGCAGACCTATTTTGGAGTTTTGGGTGACAAAAGGGGGGAGATCGAGGGGGAGATCGTCAAAAATAATGTAAAATACTAAGGAAACTCTACATTTTCATAATTCAATTGTAGATTCTGACGAAACTTTTGCTGGTAGACTTGACAATATCCACATCAATAAAAAGCTTAGTAAAATGACCATCAATTGTACAAATAATATACATGGTGTTCCATTTGAAATTTTTGAGAAAAATGTTGTTTCGCATAACTTAACCACCCTGTATTATCTCAAGTATTATGGTAAAATTATTTATAGATTTCAAAAATACAGCAGTGTGTGAACCTATTTCAATAAAGAAATTTTAGGTGGCTTTGGTTAGTATGCGTCAGTAGCGTCATAAATGTGGGTCCATAATAGCACAAAAATGTCAATATCTCAAAATTCTTTAGTCAAAACCACATCATGTAGTATATCAATTTTCATGGAATTTTATGAGGAATCCATATTATGCATGCAAGGACACGTAGGGTTTCCATTTAAAGAAATAGAACTTTGTTCTGGTACTTAGAATGTGAACATCCTGTATATACCTAAATAATTTTGGGAAATACTCCATGTGGTTCCCCACATTCGTGCAAAATGTCATTTTGATATCTTAAATAATAGTTCCACAGATGAGCCGATTACACACTAAATCCCCACCCGGTATACGCCGGAAAGTTGAGCTGCAGTCAGTCTTGTTGAGGTGTTCGCTTTATGGGCTGGTTATGAGTTCTGTTGGAAAACAAACCCCTCCACCGGAAAACGCATCACAACACCATCAAGCACTTCCTAATGGTATACTTGAGCGCCATTTTTGACGTCCGTTTAAAAAAAAATGGGGCTTCGACACCTCCTGATGTGGCACTCTCCACAGAACCATTACTGAACCATTTAAACACATGCATTGTACCACCCGATCGATCTCTTTGATAGGTGCAAGAAGTTTATGTTGATCGTCGACGAGATCGTCGATAAGCACCCGAACAGTCTTAATGACAGATGAAGTGCCCACACTTCCTGGGGTGTGCCCTGCCTTGGATTCTTGAAATCTTATCGTAGTTTTTTATGGCTCGGTTCAAAATCTTCATGAAGACTTTATATACAGCGATTTGATTATCCACTCCATACTGACGATTTTGTATGTAAACAAATTGAGGCGCGAGTTTTAAAAATAATTGATGTTGACACCAACCGCTCTTCTATTTTGAATGACCTGAACATTATGTCAAGACTAGGAATATCTGTTAGTTTGTCAGGTAGGTACAACACTCCGTTGTTCTTTTACACACGCAGAACGTTGGGTTAGCCCGAAGTACAATGAACAGATTCTTTATTGTTGCACATTGCAACTTCCTTTATTTTCTGCATTCACTTAATTTTATACATTTTCTTCTTTCATTTCCTGAAACGTTTTGTCCATAAACATCATAATATGACCGGCGCAACTGTACATTAACACCAGTCGTTTTTGTATTAATAATTATTAGCTGTGGGTAACAAAACCTTTACTGCAGTCCGACTGATTAATTTCATGCTCGGTTTCATGTGATGTTAGTACATACAAAGAAGTATACATAAACCGAAAGATTTTGCAAGCCCGCATAATATACAGAATGCCCGTTCTTGACCCTCGCCTCGTCCCGCAGATCTCGGCTATCTAAACAGATCGTAAGCAGAGCAAAGTTGCGTATTTTTATTTCGATCAATTCGTACTTTGAAATGAAATTTAGCCCGTACATTTTAGTTTTGAAGATATGAAAAAATAATAAAAAAATTGCAATTTTCGTTATTCATTTGTAAATTCGGACCCGATAAAACTACACATTTTTAACCAAGGTGCAAGTTTAAAGAACGACGCAGTAGACTGAAAATTCAAGGCGCCCCACCAATGTCTTGGTTTTTAAACGTTAGTTTTAACAAATTTCCGAGATGTCACTATACTTGGGCCGCCCAACAGACGGAGTGATCACCCTGCAATAACGTGCTCTAGCGAGGCCAATAGTAATTTATGACGATCGAATTGGAGTGATGTGACTTCGTTGGGTCTAAAGAAAGCGCATCACTGCGGTTCGGTTGTCCTAAATTGATAGTGGTCCCGCCTAGAGCACGTTCTTGGAAGGTGATCACTCCGTCTGTTCGGCGGCCCAAGTATAGAGGCAAATATAGGTATTCATGAAGCTTTTGCAAAACGCATGTTCTTCTTTTGCACTCTATCGTATTAACCGTCGTAAGTTAAATGGAGATCAAGCGACAGGAATCTAGAAGTATTTATCTAAAAAAATATAACCATAATATGCAGATTTTAGCCGCAAAGTTATTTCATCTAAAATGCGACCTACGATTGCAAGTGTGCCAATGTAATTATTAGAATCAGAAGAATGACGTAAATCCAAATAGAGTTCCAGATACATGTTTGATTTATAAAATGTAAGTAAAGTTGTCTTTATATTGAACTGTTCCAACCACTGCACAATTTTTTCATTTACTCTCTAATATGTATTTAATCGTCTTTTACAGGCGGCAATATGATTTTGAGGTATGACAACTTCTGCCAGCCGGAAAAATAAAATATTTATTCTTGCAACTGAAGCTATGAAATATGAATTTTGTACATATGCGCCATCTATGAAATTTGTCAATTACTATGAAGTACCTAAACACAATACACATGCAGCGCGTAAGTATCAAAATTACTAATCTGTTAAGAGAATGGAATATGTCGATGTCAGAGTGGGTTGCCCCAGACGCTGCCCCTTTCTTTTATAAATTGCATTTGGCTGATTTTTCAAAGGCATATCCGAAGAGTTATTTTTCATTACATACCTACTTCTCTTTTATTCTGCTTTAACTACGTTGGACTGTCACCTTCAGAACGAAATTATCGCTGAAAAATGTACATCACTTAACTAGACACACCCTAGTTGCTTTATACTGTCTTATTAGTTATTACCGTCTAAAGGAATAACAAATAATATAGGCACCTAATAAAATTTCCCGTGTAAAAAAAATTCCCATTTTTTTTACTCACACCCCACTTAAAAACTTGTCTTATGTACAAGAAAAAAACTTTTACGCAATGGAAATCGCATAAAAATGAACTGAATGTTCGTAAATAATTACTAATTTACTTAAATCGCGATAAACACTAAAAGGTTATCAATCAGTTTCAAGTAATAAATGATCTCACGAAATTTATTATTGCCGAAATTATTGTTCTTGTCAGAACTTCTAGATTAGTACATATATGCATTATGAACAGAATTTAAAAGTTGTATCTTGTAACCTCGCTTATATTAGTACCTATTCGTTCATGAAAAACTTGGTGGAAAACAACGAACGGGACAACGAAGAAACCTCAAAGCACGGCCTCCGCTTAACTGACGGGGAACCTGAAAGAACGCACTTTTTGTCGAAAAAAGTTAATGTAAAACGTAACAAACCCCACCTGTTACCAACTGAACATTTCCGGCAGCACTCGTTAAACGCCGAGGCGATATACTTGGTTTAAGCTCGGAAGATTATTATTTGGGGTGCTCCCGACCTGATCTGATCCACCTACATAAAACCCTCGGCAAAACCCTTCCAACACTACAATGAGACTTTAAAATAAAACATAGGCAATATGGGATTCACAGAGTAGAAATCGAAAATGCAAAAAGAAATCAAACACAGTGTCAAGATCAAGGCTTTTAGCATCGGCTTTGGCCATGCACTTCTTACTATAGGTTCAGATGCAGTTACGTCACGACTGCTGATCACATTAGTCGCAGGACACTGTCGGATTAATTTAATCTGGCATTTGAAGATTATTCTTCGGACATACAAGCATTTTCATATACGCTTAAAAATTGAATCATATGACCATATTCTACCCCGTATTCTACAATTGAAATGTTTTATGCGGGGTTTTATGGTTCTATTAGATTTATTAGAATTATTTACGGCAGGTTTGACACAAATCATCCAAACTTCAAATACTTTTTTCTATAGGTACCTACGTATCTATATCCTCGTCTATATCGTATCAAGATTTCTTCGACCCAAAATCATCGTACTCTCGGTTGCTCAGGCACTCGTTCAGGCACTTGCCTAATATTCTGTTGGTATTTAAAAATTATGAGTATAGTGTTATCCTCCCTCTCCTCATCCCTTAATTACGAATCGAGTCGTTTAATACTTGTTCCTGAAGTGACAACTTAATACGTAGCTATGTTGACTTCTATTTAGGTATGTAGGCACTATAGTGGTATTACTGAAGTTTCTTGCATTTGCAGATACTCAGGGCTATTAATATTTTGTACGATTAAAGCAAATGAAAGCTTCTGTAGTAGAAGTTTATTAATTTGGTCAACAGTTCATAGAATTTAGAAGAAACTAGAATCGCAAACAGTGAAAAATTTTGCACTACAAACGCTATTTTAAGATATAAATTTATAAATAAGGTAAAAGGTACCTACAGTGCTACAGTGGTTAATGCGTAATGCGTCTAACGTCTAAGATACTGCCAGTATAAAATAATTAACCGCTGCAGTACGGCTTAGTTATTCTGCAAAGGACTGCAACCTCGACTGCAACGCTAAAAAGATATTCCCCAAGTACCCATTTTCATTTTTTTTTCTAGAAAAGCTGAATCAAAAATTATTTCACTTCCTTCATCGATTTAAAGGTTTCTCAATGCTGAAATGAAACTCTCGAAAATCATACGTACCTCAATACGTACTTAGGTGTATTCGAAGGTATATTTGATCAAAAAAGCGAAAATACCGAGGAAAATTCTGCCCATTTAACTGGTCGAGCAACTGACTGCTGTTACTAAATTTTGAATGATAAGTATTGGCAATTTAGCTATTTACTGCCAACTTCGCTGCCAACATAAATATACAAGTACCTATAATACAAGCATGTATTACCGGTTTCTCGCTGTAACGGTTGAAACTTATCTATCAAAAATTTTTAAATGCTACCCAAACTTCAGGTCGAGGTTTAGGTACTTATAACAATAACAATTTTTATACCGTATAACCAAATTTTTAAGTTTTTAGAATAGGACAACGAAATTTGTGACAACTTCTCCTGATAGCTTTTCCAATTTTGTTTTTATCCCAAACATTTATTTATACGCATTTTGAAAGAGTTTTGGTGTTCACAAATGTTATTCTTTGCTTCCGCCTATGAAAACACATATTTGTGTGTATACCTATATTTGAAAAGGGTATAAAACCTTTAATGTACCTAACCACCAATACTGTTTCTCCACGGTGAAATTCGAGGTGAAATTATAACGTAACATTAGCAGAAAGTACCTAAACGAGAATAAATCCAAATAACAGCGCCACGCCTCATTTCCGTTAAAAATGCACGTAACTATGTACCTACGTCGCCAGGTGTGATAATTTCCACAAAGTGGAACGCAGTAAATCTAATTAAAACATTGGACGCCAACCCACGTCAGGGTCTTAGTACTAAAATACACTAAACCGTTGCAAACAAAGCGCACTTTTAAGTTGCAATTGTTTCATTAGCAAATTCATACACGAATCAGAGAAAAAATACATATGGCATGGCAGCTGGTAGCTGATACAAAATTGGGTAGGAAAAAACTACTTCTTAAAAACAAGTCTTGAGAAACTGGTTTGTCACTGCTTAACAAGAGAGGATTTATACCCAATACGAACATTGGCAATTAAGTGGTATAATTGTTAATATGTATATTATAATGCCACGTATCTGATGATTCATTTACTCCCATCAGAAAAAATACCTAACTTGATAAGTTTGCAGAATTACCTAATTGTTTTGTTATTCACAGGAATCACATTTTGCAGAAAAAAAACGGAAAAACAGCGTTATTCATTTTCATAATTATGTAAAACAAACTTATTATTTCGCCCATATTTTATGGCAACATCAAAATAAAATATATAACCTAAAATATGGTTCAGAAACTCCATCGGAAAACCCTCTATATCAAAATATGTCCCGTATGTATGAGTTGTCAAGCCTAAACTTCAAAATCATGGTATACTAAACTTAAACATGATAATTTATGGGCTGTATCTTGGTCTGTTGGATTTTATGATGCTCCTTTATTTTTACTGAATTTTACCCACAACTGATTTCTACCTGAAAACTTCTTTTCTGATTATTTCGCTTGACAAAGGTGGGTCCTTCGGTGGGCCGTAAGTAAGTACGAGAACCGCAACAACACTAATGCAAGTGATTTTCTAAAATTCAAGTTTGCAAGACTGAGCATCAAAACAGTTTGACCCTGATGGGCCACTTTTGTAGATTTTTACGGCAGATCCCGTATAGCTGTCTAGAATTCGGTAGCAGTACAATCTGATCTTTCTGGACGGCCGCATTCAGCTCGACATACGAGATATAAAGAAATTAATTAATCATCTTCTGCTTTCTCCTGATTTGAAGCCCATCGGATATCCACAGGATTTTCTGCAGAGGCGGCTGGATGGCCATCATTCACGGCCTACTACATCAGGAAATGCCGCAGGATCACCGAGAGGAACACATTAACAATAATTGCAATTTTGCTAAGGTGAAGAGCTCATATTGTGGTATAAGATGTCCTTGGAAGTGCCTATATTTATGCGGCTATAGGCACCTAACCTTGAACTTGAATTATACTGATTTATTGTTGTAATGGGGTCGTTGCATTAAAAGAAAATCGATATAATTTTGATAGAAATAAGTAACTAGGTGTTTAATTGCCCTCTGAGTTACATTTATTTACTCATCAATTGCCCAAAATTTAAACAATGGCGATTTTAGCATGAAGCGCGCCTTCGGAGAATTAAACAGAAACACGTGCTGCCCCGGTTACGTCATTAGCTTAGAAGCGCTTGTGATTGGTCATCTGAATTGATGTTTTGATGTCCAGAAAGCTAAAGTTACGTGGAGTTTGAGTCTGTAAAGTAGGGAGCAATAATGTTAGGACGTGTTAGGAATAATCAGAATTTGGTATTTGGAAGTTTATAATTTTTATTTGTATTAGAGGTGTTTTTATTTCTATTTATTGTGTCAGTTAGTATATTTGTGTGCGGAAAATAGAGCAAGGTTTCGTTAAAGCCGATTCAGACCATTTACTGGTGGTTAGCAGTGAAATGATTGACATTATTGATGCTCGTTTAGATGCCTAAAACGTTCGCTGTGAGGAAAAATAGAGAAATACCGGTAAAATATTTTACGAGAATCTTCTGGAAAATATGATTTTTAAAAATTGTGTAACAACCCCATTGTAGCTCATTAAGATATAAAACTCGATGCACAACTAAAACCTACCAAACTCTTCTCAGTAGGCATATTTGGAATAAACATCCAAATGTTTCTGTCAAATCATTGAACACATTTTTATCAATTTTCACGATGTACAGGTGACCCATTTTGGTTGGTATTGAAGGTTACAGGCCAAACGGTGATAGAAAAGAACTGACGCCGGTTTCTCGAGTTCTTTTAACATAGGAAATGTTTCACATTATTAGAAGTGTGACGGTATACGGGGGTCCCAGTAGTGATTTCTGTGACGCCTAGAAATTTCGCAGTTTTTGCGAATTTTTGCAAGTTCTACGTATGCCAGGTCAATGTTTTTGATGTCATTTTGAAGATATTGTCAAATTCAAACTTTGGGGGGGGGGGATAGAAAATGTAAGATTCGAGTGGGCGAAAATGCGGGGGTTAAAAGTTAAAACTTAAAACAATTGTTTGGGCACGGAAGCGTTCGATGGTGTTACATCACATACTTTGTGAAACATTCAACTTTGACTTTGGACTAGTTGGAAAGACGATGGAAAGAGGATGAATCAGCCAACATCGTATGGGTTAGTTCTTGGGGTCTGCGGTGCCCGGAGGCGATATTTAGGGGTGTAAAGTTGAGCTACGTTTTTAACAAATTTTAAGCGTTTGGTGCTATTGAGTAGGTACATCGTAGTTTTTTAAATAGTAATAATAATAAATAAATTTATGCACAAGGCGCAGCCGAGTGAAGAAAATACACTTTTCATAGAGTTATGTACACTATTTTTCGCATGTACTTGGTTTTATGAGACAACCTGTATAATTCTACCTCACTAATTTGCCTTTACGTTTCCAAATGCTGTGGAAATATACAGTTTGTACCATAAAAACCAGTGCATTTCCGAAAATGCACCTTGGGAAAGGGAAAAGCGAAAAAATATATGCCATAAGAGAAAACGAGGATCAATACCTACCATATCTCCGAAAATATTAAATTCAGAAAAATACTCAGTAAGCCATTACCTTCTGCGGAAAAATCGTACGAAAATGCTTTAAAAATCATTTTTATATCTCACCCTGTACCTCGCCCTGTAGGTACATACAAAATACAGCAAAATAAAGGTGCTCGAGTTTTTAACTGTTCACAATAAAGTGACACTTAAATGACAGAAATAGTTGATAAACATTTGAATGTTACAAACATTTGAAACCGGAATATTTTTTGATTCCGAGGTTAACTTCTCATCTTCTAATCTTACGACACATTGCCCAATATAACTGTAGGTATATAATAAATATATTTAATTTGAACTGCAGCTTTAAAAATGTTTTTATGCGCTGCAGCTACAAAACAACAATTTTGTACTACAGCCCAGCTACACAAACAGGTATCGGAAATAAATCGATTCTATCTAGACTGCAAATTCCATTCCATCTAACAAGGAGACAATGCGCCGATGAAACGAAACTAGGTAGGTACATACCTTAGGATTAGAGAACTTTAAACTTAAAACACGTATGCTGCGTTTGCACAACAGGAAGTGTATTTTTAGCCATTCCACTTCTATCACGAATTAATTTTAAAATTATTCTACTTTCCAAATAACGTCACATTAGTTATAAAAAAGAAAAACCGCACAAGTACTCGCACTATTTCACCATTCATTAAAATAAAACAATACACCAAAATATACCCACATAACAATAATTATTATTTGATAGCAAACACCTTAAACAAATTGTAGGTAACACATCACGATGATTTACAATTCGTCATCAACACAAATAACACCCAACAAAACTAAACTGACTTGTTAGCAATTAAAATGCGGCACCAGAGCTACAAGACTCGTCATACTTTAAACGTGTTCGGCAAATAAAGAAATCGATACAAATGAAAAGTACACCCCCTTCCCTCCGGGAACATCTAAAGCGGTTAAAGACCAAAGCCAGCACGGGCAATTTAGCTAAATTATTGCCTACCTGCCTAGCAACATGATAAACAATAGGTACTGAACCAGCCTGACATTAATTGACTAAGAATTCAATGGACTTGTTAAAAATGCTAAAACTTAATAATCATAAACGGCAATTTGTCCCACATTTCGCATCGTTATTAAACAAATGAAGTACCTACCTAATTAAGGTATAATAAACGATTTCAAAGACATTTAGTTTTCAACAAAGCGTAACTTCTGACAGATGTAACAACATACGATTTTTTTCTAATTTCAATATACAATAAAGTAACTGTTCTTTCTGTTTCACTTTAATTTAAACCTAGTGTTTCTAGTGCCATTAGTTTCAAGTAGTATTGTACAAACATGTACCGCTACGCAAGAACGTATGCAGCTGCTAAATAAAATGCATTATTTAGCATTTTTACTATGCAAAGCAGTTTAATCTTTGTATGAAGGATGCAAATGACATTAATCTAAGTTGCCATGATCAGTAAACAAATACTGATTGAATTATTGTTGTATTCCTAGTTAAATGAAGGAATTTTAATTGAAGTAAATGAGGATAACACTCGCACTTAAATGCCCAAGAATACTTAATTCATAAATGAACGTCACCTACCTGAATTCGAGAATGTTAAATTAGGTATTCCTTGGGATCGTCAAAAGATCAGTAAGCCTGTTTTAAGAAAACTACACTCACTAAACGTTACACAAAAAACAATTAGTTATTATCGTAATTTAAGAGTATGGTATGGCAAGTACACGTGAGTTACTGTGTAGCACGCACTCCCCGCATCATCTGATATTGTTTATTTATCACTTGCACTAATTATTGGCGGGAATTACTCTATTTCGGGGTTGTTTTACGACAAGAGAACTTCGCCGTCACAAGATGGCCGGACCTAGGCTTGGTGTCAGTCCGATTGCTTGCCAACCCCCCTCCCGCTGTGCACGGAACCCCCCGTAAACGTCCATGGGCTTTCATTCTCGCTTCTCTGGCTCTCTCCGTCACACAGAGAACGTGCAGTTACAACGTCGTCGGATGCACACTGGGAAAATCGCACTGATTACTCACTATCGGCCCAGTGCGTGAATGGGGAATGCCGGGAGTCCTTTTTACTTGAAATAAAAAAATATGACTTCTGAACAGTTTTGATATTATTTTTGTGTGTAAAAAATTTTCAGAAGTTGCAATTTAGCAACCTTCGTTAAGGCATTGAAAATGAACTTGGTTGTTTCAAGTATTTGTAAAAAAATTAGAATGATAACACTTTCTGAAAATCCAAATGACAGACGTCAGTACACTGCAACAAACAAAATAGCGGGGACGGTGTATAATTTTTCAAATTTGTACTTTTGTTAACAAATTCATTATTAATATGTACAATTATTATTACTATTATTATTATTATTATGTTGCTTTTCTCATCCGGGGATGATACATTCATCATTCCAAATGGAAATTTGCAATTTTGACATTTACTAACATAAATAAGTAACAAATCATTAAATAAAGTTGCTGTTTTATAAATATTTTACTTTCTTAAGGGGTAATGGGAAAAATAATGGACATAACTCTATGGAACGTGTATTTTACACACTCGTGTGATTTTTGCGCTCGGCTGCGCCTCGTGCATAAATTTATTTATTATTATTATTATTCACAAACGTAAGTATGCGATGTAACAGCACCAAACGCTCAAAATTTTCTAAAAGCGTAACTCAACTTTACACCCCTAAATATCGCCCTCGTGGCATGTCTGAGAATCCAAAAACCAACCTATACGATGTTGGCTGGTTCATCTTTCCAACTAGCCCAAAATCAAAGTTGGATATTCGATGTAACCGCACTGAACGCTTCCGTGTCCAAAAAATCGTTTTAGCCCCCATTATCGCCCCCTCGAACCCCGCATTTTCTATCCCTCCCCCAGAGTTTGCATATGACGAGATCTTCAAAATGACACCAAAAACATTGACCTGGCATATGTACGTGAAACTTGCAAAAATTCGCAAAAACTGCGAAATTTCCAGGCGTCGCAGAAATTGCTACTGGGATCCCCGTATACCGTCACACTTTCAATATTAAAATGAACGTTAGGGTAAGCAGGTAACTTGGTTGCAACTGAAGATATTAAACGTCTTCAGAGTTCAGATTAGTTTTGAATTAGAGATACAATACCTAGGTACAGACATTAGATACTCATTGGAAATGGGTGTCCAAAATGCGATGTTCTTCTAGGTTATAAATACACGGTGTCCCAACGAAAACTTGTAGCCCCCGTAAAACTCGGCAAAATAAACGTTTTGACAAAAATCCAAAAACACGTCGATTTTTATATCAAAGGGGACTAATTTTTATGCAATAATCGTTCTTGCAACTCTAGCCCTGTGCGGGTGGTAGCGACCCCCCCAAAATTTTTAAATGGGACGGGGGTCAAATGATACCTACTTTGGAAGGGTTTTTCATTACTTACACAACTGTATTTGTTTTATTCAATTCGATCAATTTGTTACCGAGAAATTGCTTCTTGAAGTTTCCAAGTTAAAAAATTAATAAAAGCACAAAAAGGTTTAAACTATCGAATGTATTGCTCGAAATGACTTCCACCAATTGTCATATAATAATACATTCTGGATTCAAATCCAGATCATACATTTCTCAAGACCTCAGGAGTTATTAGCCGGCATTCTTCTTTGGAATAAACCATTTTGATTTAGTAAATAAACACGATTTTATAATGTGGCGAATAAGTTTATTTTGACATTTGTTCTGATGTTCTTTTGTTCTTACTTTTCATTCTTATTAGTTTACTTGATTTTGTTACTTTTCCATTCTAATACAAACGATAGTTTAAACCTTTTAGTGCTTTATTAATTTTTTAACTTGGAAACTTCAAAAAGCAATTTCTCGGTAACAAATTGATCGAATTGAATAAAACAAATAGGGTTGTGTAAGTAATGAAAAACCCTTCCAAAGTAGGGATTATTTGATCCCCCGTCCCGTTTAAATTTGGAGGGCTAGAGTTGCAAGAATAATTATTGCATAAAAATTGGTCCCCTTTGATATAAAAATCGACGTGTTTTTGGATTTTTGTCAAAACGTTTATTTTGCCGAGTTTTACGGGGGTACAAGTTTTCGTTGGGACATCGTGTATTATAATAAATTAAGCGTCATAGTTCATACGTCATAGGTAAACAGATTTCTTTTTCAAAGTAGGTAGGTATAATATTATTTGCTATAAATAATTCATTTTTAAGTCTATATTAGTAGGTACAACATTGCCATAACAATAAAATGAAGGATCAGTAGACACAGCTTAGAAAAAAAAAAATCAACCAGAACCTACATAAAAATATTCCAACAAAAGCAGGCACGTAAAACATTTTTTATTAAAATTTAGAGAAAGTAGATCCCTACCTATCCTGCTGCATCGGTAGTCGACACCTGTCAGTGACCAGAGTAGATGCGCATTTTCGCTAGGGGGTAAAATAAAACAACCTCATATTTATATTCAATAAAATTGTTAGGATTAGCAATTTCATAATTTGATATTTAAATTTGATTTGGCATTCCAGACTCCGGGCTGGCGGAAAATCGGTTGCGTCTATTTCTCGCTTTTAGAAGATTTGGATTAACGCGCGCGCGGCCAACAAAACAAATGCTAATTAGAAAGCCATGAAAACAATGAAATTCAAACATTGAGCAGCGTGCATCTAACTTTTTGGCCCCCTCGCACCTCCCTTGAAGGTTCGGGCCAGTCGCTCAAACAACTGTCGTACTAAACCGCTCGACTCCACTATCCGCGATATTACGCTAGCATCACATAAAATGGAAGCATCCTGAGTCGATACTTGCCGGCCCAGCTTCGGATCCCCGGCAGGAATCCTGCTAGAATCTCGTTAAACTCCTAAAAAAGACGCCTATCCCCGCCAGCTGCACTAATGTAAATATCCCATGAAAATTTCGATGGGGTGTAAGGAACTTGATTCCTAGAAACAACGTTTAGTTCGTTATTTGGGTAACGAACATAGACGTATTACCCACGAATCCACACGGAAATTTGACGTAGATTACGAATAAACAGGCAGCAGATCAATATCTGTAACCAATCGTGAGTTACAGCCTTAAAACATAAAGAGACGGTGAGTCGGCGAGAGGGACACGGCGCAGCGGCCACAATATGCAGAGACAAAAATACAGATCCCCGCCGAATTATATATATGTATTACACACGAAATAGCACGGAAATTTGCCGTACAATCCAGGGGCGCTAACGCCTAATCGATAGGTTTTACCGTTTACTTGCAATTGCAGAAAATCTGAACTTATCGTTCGCGCTTCAATTGCTCAATAAACAATGCGGCGCTCTTAACAGGTTTAGTGCGTAATAACGCGCATTTGGAAAATTATATGTATGTATATACATACCTACTTTCTAGTACACATGGTTATATGTATTATTGGTACCAAATTACAATAATACAATCTATGAATATGCAGCGTGGCTCCGAATTAACCTAACTATACTTGTTAACTTTTTTATTTGTCATTAAGCGAAAAGGTCGTTCTTAGTACAAAAGCGTATTGAAAGCGGGCATTGGAAGACGCAACTTTTCTAAGTGACAAGTTTACAAAATTGTCAAATGAAGCTGGGTCATTCGAGCAACTGGTTGCATGGTTCGAGTGCGTAGGGAAAAGCACCATACCGAAGGGTCCGACAAGGACGAAATCAGTGGTCTATGGTTTACCGTTTCGGCAAAACGCTGATGGACAATTACCTATTGAATAAGTATAACGTTTCAAAAACAGCATCCTAATCATTTTTGCAAAGTTGTCACTTACAAGTTACAGTAATTATGCATAAGTGTAAGTTCTTTATTACAATACCTAACATACGCAACAGCCGTTTTGCTGAAACGCTGCACTTTTAGCAAGTTTTGCTGAGCACCTCGGAACGCTGCCATCATCGTGCCATCCCACCCCCGGGGTTGACGAATCGTCCCATCCCCTCATCGAAATTACGGCAGGATAATGATAAATAATGTAAGTTGCAACTGGAAATTTTCTCAAACTTCTTGCAAGTATGTTTTTACGCATCAGGTAGTCCAAAGAAAAATAGGAAAATAAAGTTATTTTTTAATGGAATTCTCTGAATTTAACGATATTAGAATTTCTTTAAAATTCCGGATATTTTACTCAAAGGTACTTATGTTAGTACCTAAAATCAACTATTTTCCAGATATTTGTAATTTTTTTGGAAAAAGTTCCATTTTCACCTAGCCATATCAATATTTACTTTTACTGCACTATTCACTTCAAATAGAAAAGATTTCCTCGGTGGAATTGTTGGAGAATGTCCACCCTAAAGACCAGGCAAAATGTTAGTTTTTTCTATAGGGTGGTCACAAAAAATTCTAAAACTGAAGATAATTCAAATTTCAAAATTTCTTTTAAATTTTTTAATGGAACACTATTTTTTCGAAGAACCTTGGACGATGTTGTTTGTCATATTAATTACTTGTGTCTTTGTTTGATAAATAATAAGTTGTCGGTAAATATTAATGTTTATCGCACTGTTTCTTTGCACATTACAATAATTAAAATAAGAGTGACTGTTAAGGGTGCGGAATTTGAGCACTAAAAGCGGGACATGTAGACACATTTTTATTCCAACACCATTCTGAAATTAAAGTAGATAGGGCGTTAAATAAAAAAAAAGATTTATCAATAAAGGATCAACTTAGAGACTGGCACTACTTTTATAGTAATATTTTCGTTCGCCTTAAATAAATCTCCCTCAAATAATTGAAAAATCCATCACAAAACCGTCATAAACTCGACACCTTTTTTACTATTTGTACACATATTTATCGTAATTAGAAAGAGGGTTGTCTAAGTTAATTATTCCTTATTCATTTTCGACCAAGAACGTCTTGATACGTTGCTTCGTTCAACCGGCATGTTGGAATGAACATTTTATTGCAATCTCTCCATCTTGTTCATACATGCCCGAGATGCACAGTAAACTGGACGTTTGACAGTAGTAGTAGTAGTAGTTTGGCCACTGCAATGCAGATGGCGGTGGCGCTTCTGTTTAGTCTCATATTTCTAAATAGAAAATAATAATTTAAAGGTCCTATCTAATCCTCCCAGATTTATTCGCTTGCCGCTAAAGCAAGAAACCTTGAAAATTCCAAGCTGTAAAGGTTCCGTCTGAAGAGTTTCCAGTTGTGATAGAAACCAATCATACACTTTTGGGCGATAGATGGAAGAACTTTATAGACTAACAGCTGATATATCGCAGCCTTAAGGCTCCTATCTACCACCGTAGAAAGTAGAGTACAATTCCGAGGTTCCGCTGTTAGCCATTTATTAATGTTTTGTTTTGGACACTTTGCAAACATGATTTATTTGCGCCCGGATGCTAATTGTTTTGCAAAAAATATTAAGTAAGTACATTTTTCACATTTTTTGTGTTTTTGGTGTTTTTTGACTACTGATGGCAGACTAACGGTTATGTTGTGGAGGGAAAAACTAGCATCCGGGGCGTGTTAAAACTTAAACTTTCACTACAAACAATAAAAATTGAAATCTATGTAAGCACAAATAAAAAATGCACGATGCTAACAGCCAGACCTCTGTAAACTTATATCTTGACGTCGCGCGGTGCTGACCTCTGGCGTATTTGATGAAACAAGTCTTGAGCGGAACGAAAATACCAGAGACGGCTGATTCTAGTGTATACAGGGTGTCCAGTAAAGAATAGGGCATACTTCAATTCTAACTTCCTTGGGTCTAAAGAAACCGATCTGAACCAGTTTATCTTATTAGTACATTTCTGCCCTCGAAGAATAATTTTTTATTTCATTTTTTCATCATTTCCAGTGCAATTTTAAAGTTATTTCAGTAAAACTTAGTATAGGAAGGTTTTTTGGGTAGCTAAACAATAATATGCACTTATTTTTGAGAAAAACATAGAAGGCGCCAACTTTCACCTCAAGCCTTCTTCTGTTCTTGTCGTATTTTGTTCCCTGGTAAAAATTTTAAAACAATTACTAGTTTTATGGAAAGAGTGCTCGATTAACCGTAAAAAAGATATACTTGTTGCGAATTGCTAAAATGTACGGTTTTAGAGAAAAATGCATTTAAAGTTAATGCTACTGTGGTATGCCAATGATGCTGATCAGAATCCAACCTCCGTTTTAGCCACATTAATCATGGTATACGCCAAATATACAGAAACATAGGACAGTTAACGATTTTCGTTCGAAAACCCACCTGAACCAATAATTTATCCTTGTATAATTATGCTGCCTTAAAAAATTAACGGAGGCCGGATTCTGATCAGCATCATATTGATAGATATACCAAAATAGCATTAACTTTAAATGCGTTTTTCTCTAAAACGGTACGATTTAGCGATTCGCAACAAGTATATCTTTTTAACAGTTAATCGAGTGCACTTAACATAAAACTAGTAATTGTTTTAAAATTTGTACCAGCGGACATAATACGACAAAAACAAGAGAAGGCGTGGGGTAAAAGTTGACGCCCTCTATGTTTTACTCAAAAGTAAGTGCATATTATTGACCCAACGAAAACTGGAACTCAAATTTGCATAAATAATAAATAGTATGGGCTGATACACACAGTAGTTGGATCAAGAACTTTGACGTAAATTCACTATGAATAAGTTAACCCACACGTCAAAAGGCAGTGACACAGTAATTAAACTCGACACGTGTTTCGCTGACCAGCATCTTCAGGAGTTGAAGATTAATCTAAAGCTAATCTTACATTACATTGCTCTAAACACCCAACCCCCACTCCTGTGTGTGTTCTAAGAAATTCACGTTTTATTGATTTTATTTCATTTGTGTTTCTCAGGTATAAGGTAAAGTAATGTTAAGATTTAGCTGTAGATAATCTGCACATTGTCGGCGAAACAGCGAACCACAATCAGTAGTTAGATGAAAAATAACAGCAAAAAATTAGGCGTTATAGCAGAAAAATATTTGGAGGCGTATGAAAGAGAAAGAAAAATGAATTGATAACAAATAATGCAAAGCATTGAAGAATAAGTTATAAATCGAATAGGCTGACAACATATCTAAAATAATTGAGGGAAATTTCAAAGAAATCGAATCTAATAGCACGATCATTATAAATGGAGCTGAGGTCCTGAAGACATTCTAATTGGAAAGGAAGAAAAGGCAGCTGAGTGGAAATAATATTTAGGGAACTTATTATGCGCGACAAGAAGTAGGTGGTGTACTAGAAAAGGAAATCAGCATTAAGGGGGCGACCTAGGCTATCCTAAGCCTAATTAGAGTAGAGTCTGAAGTAAAATTAAAGTACACGCTTGAGGAAACAATAAAGCGCCGGTTTTAGATGAGTTGCAGGTAATTGATCATTTAGTTGTATGTAGGTAAAGTACTCGCGGCGAAAGAAGAACCTGTCACATGGTCGCTCGTGCGCACTGACTGCTTCCTCAGTTGCACACACAACAGCATAAACATGTAAATAATAAAGGCAGACGCGACACTGCAGCTGACAGCAACATCGGACACCCGAATTGTGCCAAGAAGAACTAATATTGGAACTAATATTGGAAGACTAATTCTGGTTTAGACGACATGTGGTAATGCGCGATGACATTCCAGTTTTACGGGTCATACTAGAATAAATAATAAAAAAGGAACAGGCGTCTTTATATGACTTGTGCATTTAGGAAAAGCATTGTATTGTTACCAGAGTAACCCTCATACCGACTCCCATGTTTGTTGACAAGTGTGATTCAATGTTTTATTTTGTAAACAAGAGAACAGATCTATTCTTCTACAATCTACGATGCCTAGAAGTTACACTGAGAGGTATAAAAGCAGTGCAAGATGTCGCGAGACACAGTTCGGTTTTTGAAAGTGATGAGAAAAAGGAAGGCGAAAGAATTAGTAGGCGGTACATCGAGCGAATATACGAGTAAAGTGCTGCAGTACAGTGCAGTTTGACGGCTCGGGAAGAAGTCGTGTTGCGCGTAAATGGTGTATACCAGTGCGATTCGAGGCAATATTGACCATTGTTTAGAAAAGTTAATTTAGAAACGTTTGAACTGTTAAATGTGTGTTGTTGGACTGTTTAGCGATAGTTAATTAATTGTTTATCACTTGTTGTTTTGCTGCTTAATTGTATTCAAATCACTTATAAAGATTACTTTACTGTTCGCAAATATTTGGGGATGTAGGATGTTCTGCTTTCCAGGAAATGTGTAGGTTACCTCAAGATAGGAAGGGATGAAGGTGCGCTTCCAACCAGTTTTTGGAACGAAGAGGTACCTTATGTTGATGAACGATATATCTGAAATCGGTAATCTCAAAGTATAGGGCGTCCTCAAATATCAGACAACCTGCAAGTAACATTGCTTGGGCATACATTTTGTACACTTTAAGCATAAAATATGCATCCATAGTTTACGTCAGTAAAATTTCGTGTGCTGCAAACTATAATTTACTTAATTATACGTAATTATTAATCGATATCAGAAACAAAGTTTTGTATTTACACCAACACACAATGTGTATCTAAAATTATTTTACAATTACGTAGGTAAGTACCTGCTTTATTTGCCTCAAAAAAGAAGTAATTAGTATTAGACGGACTATCGACGCATTGAATTTCTTAAAAGGATAAGATATGCGTGTGTAAAGTTTTCAGAAAACGCGTGGACGTACGTTATAACGTTTTTAACAATAAAAGGGAAGAGATTGTGAGTGCAAACGTATAGAAGTTAATGCTCTCTTGGAGCTTAGACTAGTTAATACATTATTGGCACTTCATTGTTAGCGAAATAGTAGGTAGTACGTAAAAATACTGAGTACGGGCTAAAAGTAGTCGTCATGACTCATTGCACCTGATAAGGTCTGATAAGCACTTATAATATGGTTATTTACAATCTAATCATTATATTTGGTAAATATAAAATTTTCACAGGCCAGTTGATAATGGTGAAAACGCTTGATTATTCGTAATGTGAAGTTTTCATTTTGTTGAACTACAGGGTATCTATTTACTAACCGTCAGGTAGGTAAGTTTTTTGTAACTATGAATGTATACATATATACATATTTTGTTATCTAACAGTTCAGTTATGTATACGATAATACGAGTATAATACAGCTACTTGGTGAATCGTTATCCATGTATACCCGAGTACTGAGGTTATAAATAAACTATCAGATGTACTTACTTTTTCATATTTGTTATTGTTATGGCTAAAAAACTAAAAAAAAAATATGTTATAAAATTAACAAAAATTATCAGGGGGAACGGGGGAAAATGCAAGAATTGTTATCTATACGAACTCTAGGTGATATGCCCGGCGTCCACCCATTCATGCATAATTTACACACTTCTCTTGGCAGACGACAAATTATAATTTTTGGCTGTTTTTCAAAAGAATCATGATTACAAATTGCCTTCTCATGACATGGAATGGAATTCTCAGAAATGAAAATAGGTACATCTTTTATTTGTTTATTTGTATCCAGACTTACCTTCAGTGTTTTGTCTCTTGAAGTTGTTTTTCTTCTTCTAGTAACTACACGATGGGGTCGTTGCACTAAATAGAAAATCAATATATATATAATCTTAATAGGAATAAATAACTAGACTGGCTTTTTGAGGTACATTTATTTATTCACCAATTGCCCAACGATAACGAACATGAAGCGCACCTTTAGTAAATTAAACAGAAACGCGCGCTTTCTCCATCTATGCCATCAGCTTAAAAGCGCTTGTGATTGGTCATATGAGCTTTATTCTGATACCTATAAGGCTAAAGTTACGTGGAGTTTGAGTCGGTAAGACAGGGAGCAATAATAAAAATTTTATATTTGGCAATTTCGGGTTTGTTATTATTTATTATTGTCTATTCGTCTGTTATATCTTTTGTCAATTTATGTATTTTATACGGAAAATAAATGTAGCAGGGTTTTGTTAAAGCCAATTCAGACAATTTCTCAATTGGTTACTAGCGAATAATGATTGATAAATTAGCTAAATTTATAGCTTGAATCAATAATTCCCGGTTATCTTTACTGCCCAACACTCTAATAGTTATTTACGATATAACAGCTCACATTACGACATGAGGTGCAAAAACTTTCAAACAAGATCGAGTTTTATCAGCGTGACCACGACTATCGTATCTTAAGAGGAGGTTTGCGGTAAATGAAGGTGACTGTACTGAAACTGCTGTAATTTTAGTGGTATACAATTTGATACGCAATGAAAAATTAATTTGTCATAGAAAACATCTGTAACCCAAAAACTATATGGTTTCATTTGAAACAAAATATAAAGTTTTAAAATTCTCTAATTTTGTCATGCAGTTGCTCCTCGAATTACTCGTACCCTATGTAATATTTTATTTGATTTTTTCGCCACGGAAAAAATCCCTCAAGGTAACACACAATTTTAAACATTTTCACCAACACCATTGAAAAACTTTATTCTGCGAATTCTGGGAAAGCGTTCAAAATATAATATGTTTCAAGCAATATTATTTATTTTTGTGAATAATAATACACTTTTGGTTGTATAATATAGGGAATATTTAACAGCTGAGCTCTACCACATTGCAGCCTTGTTACGACGTCACGACGAATATACGAGTATCAATACACCCTCGTACAGGTCAGGAGATTTTTGTTTTTCAAATTGTGCTATAAACGTTCTTAAGTATCGCATTTGCTGTCAAAAAGTTCTAAACTGAAGAACGTTTTGCATACCTAATTATTTTTTCTTGCTAAGTGGGGCTGAATTTAGTGTCGAATCCGCCCCTGCCTGGTAATGAAGCAAACTTGAAGTAGGTAGTGTACGTCGCGACGCTCGACGCTCAGTGCTTCACCGTACGCTGCAGAAAAAAAACGTTCGCCCAAACAGTAACCTTGTCCCAAGCGAAACTGGTTTTTATGTTTTTCACGATTATTCTAACGTTACTCTGTGATATTCGACAAATAGCCCTATATGAATATCAAAGTAATTGTTATATATTGGACGAACTGCGCCGCCGCTATGGAGCGACGAAGGCGGCGTAAATGATGTGGCTATCAAAGTAGTAGCAACTAGTATGTACGTACTACATCGAGAGAGTGGTTTTTATACAAAAATCCATTGTTCACATTCACACAGCTAGGTATGTTGGCATTTTTTAAAATAAGTATTAAAATAAGGTTGAAATTTAATAGGTAATTTAATTAGTAGATAATGCTAATTTAATTCGAAATGCTCCTAGATTTTGTACCTAAATATAAAATCAGTAATTTAAAAATCAATTGTACAATCATTTTTGAGTTTGTTGCATATTTTAAAAGATTCACATCTGAAGTTTCGAAAGGCAGAGTTTTTTACCATTTATTGGTCGATATATTAAATATTTTTATGTAAATATATTGGCGCCTGTTCACTTTCATATGAGATTAAAGCACAAATATTTATCTGCACCTAAAATAGTAGTAGCGAGTAGTAGCAACGCTCAAGAAAACTTGATTATCAGTTTCGATCCTGGAATAGAATCTTAAAAAAACTAGCAGTCATCTTTAATAAGGATTATAGACTGCTTCTATAAAAATAAAAGGCGGAAGTAAGAAGATAAAGGGAAGAAAAATAAGCAGGTAAAACAATGCGGCGGGTGGACTTCCTACAATTTTTCCAGTTTTATTTTGGAGGTATTCCTACGAGTTTTCAAATCATTCTGAAATTGTTATTTGGGTTTTCCTTTGTCATTGACTGACAGATTTATACGTTTTATTTTCCAAAAAAACTTTCAGTTTTGTTCTGCCCGAAGTCACCCCATAAAGTGGGATGGTTTTAAAAGGTTGTAAAATCGAAGCTCAACAATTATAAAGCTGACTTCCAAAGCAAATTTGAATAAAAACATTCTGATATCAAGTAAAACATTATTTCTCGACAAGTCACTTATTATTCATTTTACTACAACAAAATAAATAAAAACTCTAAAGAAATTAATTATTTTCAAAATGCAAAGTAGGTACAATGGAACAATGTCTACATAAATACATACAGTGTGACCATTTAAAAACGAGCCACCTCAAATATCTTAGAAACGAATAGAAATACGCCAAATCGCCGAGAAATTTATAAATCGAGGGGGACACATTTTGACGTATAGTTGACGTTGGTGAAACCAACCCCCCAACACCCAGCCACCCTCACTTTAAAATCTTAAACGGCACCATATTACTTGTGACACGTCATTTTAAAGGAAATCGAATGAGGAATACAGCAGTGATGTTTATTTTTTATTAATCCTTATCTCAGCCTGCCAGATTTCTTCTTTGGGTCTATTTTAAATCAGCGGTGTGTCAAACCCACCCAGAAAATTTAATCGATTTGAGACACACAATATCCGAAACATGCCGAAATATTCCCGCAAAACATTCCTGAATGTAAGAAGGCAATTCGAGAATATAGGCTTTATTATTGTTTTTCAAATAACGGGGTCCATTTTGAGAATCTCTAAGATAGATTTTCGTTAAATTATTCTAAAAGTTATATTTTCCTGTTTTGAATTCCAAAGATTCTTTTTTTGTAGGAAATGTTTATTATCTGATATCTTACAAGGTTTAACTCTTATTTTGTATCAAATTTAATTCATTATCAAAAAGCGTTTTTCATATTTACTGGAAGGTTGAAATGACCTTATCTTAATTTTTAAAGCTGAAAATAAGGAATAATTAAAAAAATAAATACGCTGTTGTATTCCTCATTCGATTTCCTTTAAAATGAGATGTCACAAGATACGATGCCATTTGAGATTTTATAGTGAGGGTGACTGGGGGTGTCTCGGCTTCTTTCATAATTCTATTTGTTTCTTAGATATTTGAGGTGACTCGTTTTTAAATGATCACGCTGTATATGTTTATATGTGAGAAGTACCCCACCATAAATAAATTGATGAAATATTACACTATACATTATACAGGGTGTCCCAGAACAACGGGGCAATATTTCTGGAGCATATAGTTTGGGTCAAAATAACACTTAAAGTATGTATAATTTTTTTTCTAGGGCGCACCCCTTCGATGCTATTCGCCCTTGAAGGTCAAGTCCTGAAGAAGGTTTTTTGCTGGTAACTTTCAAACTACTGTATCGAATGTTATAAAATTTGGACTGTGGATAAAGTAAGCAAGTATCTGTGATCGAGTGATAGGACATCTTCCTTATCTTGTCTAGGAAGCCGGGGGTGGAACACCCCTAATGCTTTTCACCCGTTCACTTTTACGATGATTCTTTTAACGAATTTGGAATAACATTTTTAGATTTCCCAAACAATTTTCTCAAAAAAAGGTACTCTTTTTTGAAACCGTTAAAACGGCCCGTTCCCGAGAAAAAAATGTATACAAAGACATGATTTATCATTTTTACTACACAAAAATGTATGAGTCTACAAGGTGCTCACTTCGAAAATTTATTGTAGCTGCTGTTATCTCGGCTATTATGTTTTCAAAACCGATTGTTCCTACATTTTCATTTCATTTTCATTTTCTCACATGTTTCATGTAGCAGTTAATATCTCGTAACCTGGCTTGTATAGTAAAAATGATAAACCATGCGTCTCCATATACACATTTTTTTCTCGGAAACGGGTCATTTTAACGGTTTCAAAAAAGAGTACCTTTTTTGAGAAAATTGTTTGAGGAGTTTAAAAATGTCATTGCAAATTCGCTAAACGCATCAACGTAAAAGCGTTCCTTCAATCAACGGTAAAAGTTAAGGGGTGAAAAGCGTTAGGGGTGTTCCACCCCCGGCTTCCTAGACAAGATAAGGAAGATGTCATGTCACTCGATCACAGATACTTTCTTACTATGTCTACAGTCCAAATTTTATAACATTCGATACAGTAGTTTGAAAGTTACCAACCAGCAAAAAAACCTTCTTCATGACTTGACCTTAAAGGGCGAATAGCTTCGAAGGGGTGCGTCCTAGAAAAAAAATTATACATGCTATGTGTTATTTTGACCCAAACTATATGGTCCAGAAATATTGCCCCGTTGTTCTGGGACACATTGTATAAGAAACTTATTTAGCCAAATAAATGAAAATTGCAAAAATTTTTGACGATTCACAAGAACAAGCTATGTCGTAGGCAATGGGCCTAATACGTCATTCTGCGGAACGCCTAGTCAATCCCCGTAATGCCTGCGAAGTCTGTAATTCCTTTATATGAATGAAATTTTCCGTCATTGCATCATTAACTTCATGTTATAGTGTTTGGTTTAGTCAACGACTTGTCTAGCCATTTATTTAAAAAGTTTAATGATGAGATACATGATTGTGTTGATTGCAGTCTTCGCCGGCATTACGGCATTCCGCGGAACCAAGGATCTGTACCAGGGAACACAATATGCAAGTGTCAACACCAATATTTTCAATAACCACAATACAGCGAAAATAGGTAGGTACCTACTCGGCGACAATCACAAATGACAGGTCCAAATGGTGAAGGTGAGCTAACAGGCTATATACCATGTGCAAGAACATAGGTTGCGTAGACAAAGAATTATTTTCACAAATTATCAAACACTTCAAGGTCATAATGTTCAGTCATCCACACCGATCTGTTTTGCTGTACCTACTGAAGTTTGCTGAATTTCACAATTAAAAATGTATCTCCTAGTGACAAGCATTTTTCTATTAACAAGTTTGTGTGTGAGAATATTATATCTTATGGTCGCATGTGTCATGCTCCGAACATTTTGTAGTAGCACAGATCATCCTATTATAAATGGATGCTGCAGAGCTATTGCCCAATGTGATTTTTTCAGTCAAAGACTGGTTGGATACGTACCTCCATTCTTTCCTATCCTGAGATAACCTACTCATTTCCCTGAAAATAGAGAATCCTCCATCTCAAACTATTTGCGAATAGTAGTCTCCCTCTATTTCTTTTTAGTCCTATTTCCGCCTAAGACCTGAAGTATACCATGAACTAATCTTTCGTATCTCAGAAGGTGTAGTACCTTCCCGTCTCTTCTATTCCTTTTTGTCTTTCATATTGGTCTCTTTTCCCTACCTCTTTCTAATATCTCCCTATATTGCTAACCTTATGGCCAGCCGCATATTAAACGTAGCCCATCATAGCACAGCACAGCACAGCACAGCGGAGGAACACAGAGGAAAACTATTTCTCTTCTCTAGCTCTGTTGGTCAACGCATATTGCTGGCAGCCTCTGGCAGGGCCTCTGCGTGTAATGTATAATAGCATGTGTAATTGAAATTAGATATCATCTTTCGCTCTTCTTGACCTATTGAGTTTTGAGCCTGATTCAGAAATTGAGCAGAAGCACTCTATTATCACAGACCAACTCAATTAATAACTCTATTTATGCAGACCGAATATAGATAAAATACATGCAGAGGCAGGAAATAGCATACGAAAACTGCGTCACAGAGCACGTAGGTCTCGCATATGCTCCGGGAACATTTAAATTGGAATTTGGTACAACGGAGCATTTTATTCTTTACTGATGAGTCTAGATTCTACCTACATTCATCAGTTGGAAGAGAATGGCTATGAAGAAGAATGGGGAAGCGATTCTCAGGGGGTACGTTTAGCTCCAGGCTTAGCCATGGAAGAGGTTATATAATGATGTGGATAGGAATTTTAATGGAGACCTGGATGGAATAGGTTTTTATTGCTAGATGATCGCTAATGAGAGAACGGGATATTGAGGAGATTTTGAATAATTACGTAGTTCAAATAACTCTGAAGGCTTTCTCCGATGCCAAACCGCATGCAGCGAGATGCATTGCTGAATACTTGACAGAACTTGACACAGAAGAACCAAACTGGCCATCAGCATGTGTCACAGACGGAGACACTATAGAACATGTTTAGGATATGCTGAGGAAGCGCATTAGACACCTTGCAGTTGCACCAACCACAAGAAACGAACTTGTTGTGGTGGCACTTCAAGAAGAATGGCAGGATATTCCATAAAATGATATTCATAAGCTCATTAGCGGTATGCCCTGTCACATGCAAGCAGTTAGGTCGAGAGGAGGCAATGTCAAAGTACTGACATCCTATTAAATAAAATTTTGTTCCCAAATATCTATGATAATTTTTTGCATGAAAATCAATTTTCTTAATTCTACATGCACATTGCACATTTTCATTCAAATTTAATAATTTTTGATTAAAACACTAATTTATTTATAATTTCCATATGCTGTCATTTTCTATAGGTACACAAGTAATAACGATAAAATTATCAAAAAATAAAAAAATCATTGGTGGCCTGTTCATTTTGCATCTGAGTGTATACAGTGTGTTCGGAGCAGTCGAATTAAATAAAATTCTCTTCTCACCTATATTTAATACAAAATTTTCTCAGTACAATTCGTCTATTATTCATAGGAATACTGCAATATACTGCAATAGTGCAGTAAATGTGTAATTTTTTTGAAGTAGTTTAGACTATGACCGGAGAATTGCCAAACATCATTAATTGATCGTTAGATTATGATCGGAGAATTGCCGAACATCATTAATTGATCGCATATGGTGAAAGCTAAACAATTATTGAGTTTTGCATCCGTTTTGTTTTCAGAAGATACACGCAGCTTCATTCAAACTTAAAATGAATATGTATGCCTAAAGCATATAAAGCACTTGCGGCTTACAACAAGTCGTATCAATAAATAAATTTATAGATATAAAAATACTTTGTGTCCACCTCGTATTTTAAATAATTCCAACGGGTGTAGTCATTATTGAATTTCAATGATAATTAGGTAGCTTCCAGTTAACAGGTGGTGTTTCCCATACATAAAACCATTTATTTAATTGTCAGCTGCAAATAATTGATTCTATATTCTATCTGTTATTATAATATTTTCTCCTACTTTTCAGTCCATCATGAATTTTACATATCAAAATGCTACTCTTCTGCAAACATTAAATGGTCATCGTAATGACATAACAACCTGCGACTTGGCACCAAATTACACGTTGGTCACAGGTTCAAGGTAACTTTTTTGTTGAATGAAACTAATCGGCTTTTAACTAAATATAATTTTAGTGATAAGACTGTGAGGTTATGGGACTGGATTGCTGGAGTCGGATTTACAGAAAGATCGTATTCTCCTCTTATGGGACATAAATATGGAGTAACATCGGTGTGTGTTTCTCCGCAAGGATGTATGCTAGTTTCAGCTTCGATAGATGGTACAGCTGTACTTTGGAATATTCATTCTGGGGGACGAATTTATACAATAACTCAAGTAAATGGGGACGCTATAAGAGTGTGCAGGTAAAAATGAGCATTACAAATTTTCGTGTAGCTGTAGATTCTTGAAATCAAACAGTATGTTCAATATTTGGAGTTACTCCTAGAGGGCGCTATTTACAGTACATCTGATAGCTATACAGGGTGATTCAGAACGGGCGTGCCAAATTAAAATGGGTGCAAGAGGCACTCCAAATAAGATGAAAAGTTTATATGAACGTTTATATTCTAAAGTGACTTGTTAGTGTTATTCTTAATAAACTGTTTTTTTCAATTTTCGCTTTCCTTGCATATCGGTTAAGCCATTATTGCATTATGAAAAATTTCAGTGCATGTGCACGATTTCACAAAAAGCTATTTCATTCGAAAACTAAGCATTTTACGAAAAATTTTGAAGATACCAATTTCTTCCCAAATTAAACGTGGATTTCAAATACATTAATATCACCTGCATTCGCCAGTGGCGTAACATTGGATTGGGGAAATAAATAAACGGCCTACCCCGTAGCAAAACGCTACTGATGGGGGTAGCAGAGCAATTTTTTTTTGGAAAATTAGAACTTTGCAAATGAAAACGACACCTTAAATTTCAACTTCCTAGTTAAGTTATTAAGGTAATAAAAAAATATTTAAAAAATATTAAAACTTTTACACCCTGTATCTTTGTTAGCAGTCACTTTAGAACACATGTTCATATAAACTTTTCGTCTTATTTGGAGTTCCTCTAGCACCCATTTTAATTTGGTACTCCCGTTCTGAATCACCCTGTATAGAGTTAAAATTTGTTTACCAACTGAACAGCAGTTATGATTAGAACAATCATGTAATTAGACTTTGGAGTCGCCTTGCAAAACATGAACAGGGGCCCTTTATTTAAAAAAATGTGCGATTTCTTACTGTATGAAAAATAGGGGAATTATTAATTGTTGAAACGCTTTCGAAGTCGGAGTCACTGATGGTTTAAAAATGATTATGTAAGTGTTAATTTCTCAACAACTATTGCAGATATCCAAAGAAGTAAACTATACCGAATTTGTATTGAAAAGAACTATCTATGCATGATACCATAGGTTGCTATTTGAAAAAAATATATGGCATCGGGGTTTAAGGTAATCATTATTTGGGGATGTGCCGATAGCACGCTCGCTCCAAGTGCAATAAAGTACGAGGTCGAATACTTGAGCTGTATGGCAAAAACCAATATATGTACTCAACGGCATATCACTGAACACCAGATTCTACAAAAGTACTGAATTTAAAACCTAGCCTCTATCTTTTCAAATAAGCGAGATCCCAGTGGTGACACTCGAATTAGAATCACCCGGCTGTCGCTGTATAAGTTAAATAGTCATGGTTTTTGTGTACTATATCGCTTACAAATTTCTATTAACTCTGTCTTGCACAAGCATCTTGTGGACGACTATATGCTCTAATATAGGTACTCACTTGCACAAGAATTTTTTAATTCCATTTATTTAATTTTTTTTGGTTTTGTTTGTTTTATTGCTTTAAAAAGAAAAGTTTTGCCTCTACCTTTTAATAGGTGGTACACAATATTTAGTATACATGCATATATCATCATAAAATTCTCAGTCCGAAGACTAGTTGGGCTAGTCGGCTACGGTTGGATGCGTACCTCCATCCTTTCCTATCCTGAGTTAGCCTACACATTTCCCTAAAAGTACATATAAAATCTTACATGTTACATCCCCAACTATTTGAGAGCAGTAGTCTAATCTGGGACTACCCCTACCTCTTTTTATTCCTATCTCTGACTAATATTTCATGAACTATTCCTTCGTGTCTCAGAAGGTGTCCTCTTCTCTTCTTTATTGTCTTCCAAACCTTTCGCTTTTCCCCAACTCTTTCTAATACCTCCCTATTGCTAACCTTATCTAAGGTATCTTCATCATGCGTCAGTAGCACCATATTTCAAACACTTCTACTCTTTTTCGATCCGCTTCCCCTATTGTCCAAGTTTTGCACCCGTACAATGCCGTACATACGTCTTTAAGAGTCTCTTCTGAGTTTCTACATCAACCATTCCCGAGCATAACAGTTGTTTCTTTTTGTTAAACGCAGCTTGACCCTGCACTGTTCTTTGTTTTATATATTTCGTGCTCCTACCATCTCAAGTTATTTGATTGTCTAAATAGCAGAAATCCGCTACTTCCTCTATCTTCTCACTTCCTATTTGAATTTTAGTTTTAGTTCTATTTTCATGCCCTCAACATAGGTACCAAAATTTTGGTTTTCTTTTTATTGACTTTCATGCCATAGCCCTCTGTCAAAGCTGCTTCCATTTCATTCAAAGCTATTCCCAATTCTTTGCTGGATGCTAACACTGTTATGTCGTCCGCCAATCTGAGCATGTTAATAGTTTGACCCTGCACATTAATCTATGGGGCTGTTCTCTCCTTAACAATATTAATCGCATCTTCGATACATAACTTGAAAACTAGAGTCACATACAGGGTTTTCTACTTTCACTCTGCTTGTGACCCAATATATCTCTAGCTGCAGAATCTGAACCATTTTTAACGCAATTCCATTCTGCCTCTACGTCTCTAACAGTATATTAATCCGGGCCCTTTAGTACGTCGTCTTTTTCTCAAACTCATCGCGCGAATCACAGTCTTTTAGTTTCTCGAGGTCAAGGTGTCCCCTACCATTTCGTTTGCTTATTTAAAATGTAAATGTAGGTATTTTTTCATTGACTGATAAAAAAATTTCGACTTGATTTGTCAGTGAAAATAGAAAGGTATTTAGTTTGCAATTTGCATAATGTGACTGAGGCCATTGGGCTACGCAGCCACCAGGGCCAATCCAGTCCAGTGTGTCCCTGGTTTTCAAGTTATAGCATCTGTGGGGCTGGTTAAAAAGTGAGGTACACTGTCTGGTAAATGCACTAATTCTATGTGTTAGAAATACTGCAGCTGATACTAAAGAGCGGCATGAACAACTCAGGAGAGAAACGGTCGCTCTTTGTAGATGAATCAGGAGAAGTAAATGGCGGTATTTTTGAAAATTTATTACAATATAAATAAAAAGAAAACTAAAATTTTGATATGTAGAGGGACTGAAAATAGAACTAAAATTGAAATACAAATAGGAAATAAGATGATAGAGGAGGTCGCGGATTTCTGCTATTTAGGAAGTAAAATAACTCGAGATGGTAGGAGCATTAAAGATATAAAACAAAGAATAGCGCAGGGTCGAGTTGCATTTAACAAAAAGAAACAACTGTTATGTTCAGGAATGGTTAATGTAGAAACTCGAAAGAGACTCTTAAAGTCGTATGTATGGAGTACGGCAATATACGGGTGCGAAACTTAGACAATAGGAGAAGCGGATCGGAAAAGAGTAGAAGCGTTTGAAATGTGGTGCTATAGACGCATGATGAAGATACCGTGGATAGATAGGGTTAGCAATAGGGACGAATTAGAAAGAGTTGGGGAAAAGAGAAAGGTATGGAAGACAATAAAGACTAGGAGAGATAGGATGGTAGGACACCTTCTAAGACACGAAGGAATAGTTCGCGACATACAAGAGTCAGAGATAGGAAAAAAGAGGTAGGGGTAGGCCTAGATTAGATTACTGCTCTCAAATAGTTAGGGATGTAGGATGTTCTACTTTTAGGAAAATGCGTAGGTTAGCTCAGGTAAGAAAAGGATGGAGGTACGCGTCCAACCAGTCTTCGGACTGAAAACCTTATGATGATGATTACAAGAACATTAAAATAAAGTGGGTAGGGTATTGTATTATGACTTGAAACCAGTTAAAAATCAGCTAAGAACATTTAGGTTTTTCATTTTTCTTCATCATTTTATGTGTACAATCTGAATATCTAGCTTTGAAACTGTACAGTCTACTTTAAATTAATTTGTGTTTAGTAGAGAACTTCGGTTAGAATGTTTCGATGTTCTGGGCCATGTTTTCTTTTACTAAGAGCTCCTCTTTCTTTTGCTGTTAATCTTCTGCCTTTCCTTTAAGTTTCCCATATATTTGGTTCTAATGAAGTTATAGTACTTTGCAATACATTTGTCCACTCCTGTGTTGATTTATTACAGCATGCAAAACTCATATATTTCTTATGTTGATGCAGATTTGCACCCGATAGTTCAGTTTTGGTAACTGCTGGCGACAACGGAGCATTTTGTATTTGGGATTTAATTCATAGGAGTTTGATAAGGTATATAGTTATTAACATTCGTAGGAACCTAATTTTCTTAAACGATATCATTTTAGAACTGTATTCCAACATGAAGGAGCCACACAGTGTCTTGCTTTTACACCTGATTCACAATATTTGGTCACTGCATGTTCGTTAGAAGTGATAAATATATGGGATGTTCAAAATTTGTTGGATATTACTTCAGATGATCAGTGTTTGCCAGTAGCAACGGCGGATAACACTCACGATTTGGGTGTACTAAGTGCCGATATTTCACCTGTTGTCAATTTAAATGGTAAATATTAAGTTTATTACAACTCATTGGTGTCCGATAAGGTAGTTACCAATTTTAGATTTCAACATTTCATCGCCATTTGATATCTGATTTAATAATGCATTGATTAGTGTAATATTTTTAGAAAACAATGCCTTAATTAGATGTTATACATTAGCTACTAGTGGTAATTCTAATGAAATAAAAATATGGACTATACAATCCCACGCAAAAGCAAAGTATGAAAATAATTCTAACGACGTCTTAATAAAACTGGACACGACATATGATGGACATTGTTCACCTGTAACTTGTATTCGATACAACAGTAGTGGCTCACATTTAATTTCTTCAAGTTTGGATAAATTAGTTAAAATTTGGGATAATCATGGTGTGTGCCTTGTTACCCTTGAAGGTCACAACAGATACGTTAACTGCGTTGCTTTTTCAAGAGACTCGAGCATCGCAATTTCAGGTAATGTTTTATAGCTTTTGGCAAATAAACCATCAAACATTTTTGAAGCTTCTTCAGGTTCGAATGATAAACTTCTGTGCATCTGGGATTTAACGGGAAATTTAAATGTGAATATTGAATTGATTAAACCACACGTAACGAATGGCAATACAATTTATAATACCAGTAACATTCAAGAACACCAAGTTGTGAGTTATGCTGAGTCAGATAATAAAGAAGTTCAGTTACTGGAGAAAATTGATGACATATCAGAAGGTGCTATTAATTCTTGCAGTTTCTCCCCAAGTAACACTTTAGCTACAGGTTCTGGGTAAATCATTTAAAGTTGCTGTTGGCTCTTCATGAGTAACGTTGGTATTTTAGAGATAAACTTGTACGACTGTTTGTGATTGCTGAGGATGGAGTCAGTTTGGAAGAACTAAATTGTTCCCCATTGGAGGGACACACGTATGCTGTAAATCATGTAGAATTTTCAAAGGATGGAACCAAATTGGCGTCTTGTTCGCTAGACGGTTGTACATGCCTTTGGAACGCTTCGGTAAGGAATTATTTATATTGTTTCATACAAGAGCTTTGATGAGTATTATTACTAATCATTTATATTTTTGTTCTTTCAAAAATACACGTAATCTTTTTAGGCGGGTGAAAAAATCAAAAGTTTACCAAAAAACAGCCTTAGTATCAAGGTATGTCGATTTTCCCTTGATAGTAACTATTTAGTAACAGCAGGAGATGACGAAAAAGCTACTGTGTGGGACATACACACAATGAGAGAAATTGCGTAAGTGATATTACATAAAAACTACTAAGGTCGATTCTATAATAAAGTAAATTTGTATAATTTCTATGCATCGACTGGATTTTGTTTAATATAATAAACTAAGCTCTAGTAAGACAAATTAATGAATTAAAATATTACAGAACTTTGAATGGCCATTTGGATGCAATAACTTCCGCATGTTTTTCGCCAGATGGCAGTATAATAGTCACGACAAGTAATAACGCAGATTTTCGACTTTGGTGCTGTGATAATTATACAAACATATTTATACAAGATGATGCGCACGATTTGGGTATACAGAGTTGCGATTTCTCACAAAATCTTGAGCCTATTCCTAACGTTAACATTGCTGATAAACAATATTATCTGGTAGCTACCTGTGGTAACGATAGCTTGGTCAAACTTTGGAATATATCTTTAGAAAAGGTATATTACTGAAACTTGTTATGAAAATTCCATTTTAATTTTCATTAATAAATTGTAACGTTTGATTGCAGAATCGTGGTAAAGTCAAGCTAAACAAACTTCAAGTGAAATTATGGCAATCATTACAAGGTCACGGAGGTACTGTCTTCTGTGTCAAGTTTTCACCTGGTGCTGGAGAAGTTATCTGCTCTACTGCAACAGATAGGCAAGCAAGAATATGGTCAGTTTATGGAGGCAGTTGTTTATACGTTTTGGACCATGATTCAATCGTTACTAGTTGTTCATTTAGTGCCGACTGTTCTTTGCTGGCTACAGGTTGCCTCGATAAGACTTTATGGCTTTGGAAATTACCACAGCAGTTAGTAAGTATGATGTTTAAGTACGTAAATTTAACAAAATGATGTGCTAGTGCTTCAAGAAGTAAGTTCGTTGACTTCTTCTAAGTTTCCTAAATAATTTCAATGAATCAATCTATAAGATATTCTTCTTCGCTATTAATAACCTCATACCAACAAGACAAAGAAGTCTGAGTATAAGACGTTGAACCTATTTTACATTGATTAAACTTTTTAAAGAGAGGCCGACAGTGTTCATTATATGATGCGCCAGCTATAGTTCGCATTGCCCTTTTTTGCATTACAAAGACCCTGGATGCACAGGAACTGTTCCCCCACACCAATATTCTATAACTCATTAAAAATTATATTTTTTTTCTTTCCAATTATTACTCGCAAGTTTACCAAGCCTTGTGCTCCTTGGTTAAGAGTCCGGCAAAGCAGATCAAAAGTTACACCTGCGGGGCATCGGGTCGGTGAGGTATCCGTTAGAAATCGGAGCAAACTATCAGCTGTGTTGCAACACCGTCGCGCTAAACACATTTATGGACACAAGAACAACGCACATTCAAAGCCCGCGCGTTCGGTACCTAGTAAATGAGACAACGCCACTCTGAGTTTACGCTCAGTCGACACCGGGCGGCAGCACATACCAAGCCATATTTTGCGTTTGCAGCGCTCTCGCTCTACCATGATTACACCTTCATCCTAGTAAATTTAGCAACACGAAAGCCTGATTATGGTAGAAGAAGGTATACTTTATGTCGCCATTGAAACAATTTTTCGAAAACTGTAAATCTCTTGGCGCTATGCACGCGTGAAGTTGGTCAATTTCATGAGTGAACTGACACTTTCTAAGATAAAATTTTTAAATTTTCTTTCAATGGAAACATAAAATAAAGTTTCGTTTATAAACTGTCAAAAATTCAACACTTCAATTTTCACCGTTTAGAAATGAGCATAGCACTACGAAGTCAGTTTTCGGGTTCATTTTAAAGGGGTTTGCCGGACTCTTAACTATTGCTCTAAAAAAAGATGATGCGGTCGAGATAAGGCATTAGCGAGATTCAAGCAAACAGCGAACGGAGAAATTTCCAAAGTTGTGCTTCTATAAAAACTTATGCTACGGGTTATGATGGAATAAATTAAGTTGCGTCTCCCATTCTTGCTACCCATTGTAATCCATATCGTTAATGCGTGTTTGATTAATTCTGTGTGTCCAGAGATTTGTAAACCCATCCACATTTAGTGAATTGCCACCCATTAGTATCCTGCCTTTCTTTTAAAAACTTTTAGAGAGGGTTGTTATGGATGGTCAACTACGGACCTTCCTCTCAACGTGTAATGTTCGATCTGATACGCAATCTGGATTTCGAGCGGGTCACAGCTGTACTACCGCTTTATTAAATGTTACAAATGATATCATAGCAGCAAACGATAGTGGTAAACTGACAGCCCTGGTCCTACTTGATTACTCGAGAGCGTTTTATACTACTAATCACCAGATACTGGATTCTATCCTTCATTTCTGTGGGCTCCAGAGAAGTGCAATTGATTTTATTTCTGATAACCTGAGAAACCACAGACAGGTTGTTTCACTTCAAAACAGGGTTTCTGAGTTCAGATATCTAAACTCTGGCATGCCACAAGGTTCTATTTTAGGACCCGTCTTATTTATCATTTATGTTTCACGTTGGGGTTGCATTCATGTGCCTCAAAATTTTATGTTGTTGATGTTCAGCTATTTTATTCATATTAGGTATGTGGTGTTGCTGTTTGTAGTGAGATAACTGAAATCCATCCTTTTTTTGTTCTATAATACGGTAAACATGGGTCCTCATCAGCAATTTTCGAGTATCCCCTAGAGTTCTGCACTAGGTGGTTCAGGTTCAATTCTGGTTGTAATCCTTTCCAGTTTTTTTGCTCATCCATTTTACCTCGAGGCAATTACCTTTGTGCCTTCTGTCTGTAAAATCAATGTGCATGAATGGAGTAACAGAGCGAGAACCCATTACAAAGGAAACAATAAGAATAGCGAGTACTTGGAAGGGCTTAGAAAGGACGTCATTTAATTTTTCAAAATCTTCTCATAATACCCTACAATAAGTCTGGTTCATAATTTGTTGGTTCAGTTGATATTTGCCCCCCCCCCCAAACTCCAGCCCCCCCCCCAACTCCAGCCCCCCCCCCCCTCTCAAATAATTATCTTGGGGCTTTTAATAGGGAGGTTCGGAGAAAAATAAGATATCTATTTTTGGCATGAAAATGACAGAAAATTGTTATTGTAATTGATTTACGGCGAAATTTTTTTCCAAAAAATTTTTTTGCGGCGTAATAAGCGAAAGAAATTAGCTTATCACGCCCACATGCTAGTTCGCTTTGTTATTGGTTTGACGTCAGAGATTCGTAAGGCGCTCCTCCCACGTCTCTTGAAGTGCCCGTGAAGCGGTACCTAGTACCTATCTCATAACATACTTATTGGGACTATTTCGAGCGTGAATTTTTAAAGTAAGGTGTCAAGGAAACATAAAACAAAGACAACATAATCGATATAATGTTGCAACAAGGGTATCAAAAGTCCGATTCACATAATTTGCCATATTTATGTAGTAGGCAGGTAAATGCCCCTGTAAATGTGGAAATGGTGTGTGATTCTTGCATCTAACCCCAATTTCATTCAACCTCAAAACAGTAGTGTAAAGGCAGACCGGTATAAGTAAAACAAAGTCAACAATTTATTAACTGTACATGCCTTTTATAATTCAGTATAAGTAGGTATGTAGATTGTAGATACCTGCTTACTTCTGTTTGTAAAATAGGTACCTACCTATATTCTCTAATACAATACAATACATACCTACTCATTTATGTAGGTATGTATACCCAAGTGATTGACAAGTTATCAAGTTAACAGTTTTATAACGGATTGGAAATTTAAAAAAAACGGAAACAAATACAACTCACGTGAATCAATAAACTACGCTATGTAGGTACTAGGTACTTGTTTAACAAAAAGAAACAACTGCTATATTCTGGAACGGTTAATGTAGAAACTCAGAAGAGACTCTTAAAGACGCATGTATGGAGTACGAAATTATACCTATGGGTGCAAAACTTGGACAATGGGAGAAGCGGATTGAAAAAGAGTAGAAGCGTTTGAAATGTGATGCTACAGACGGGTGTTGAAGATACCGTGGATAGACAAGTTAGCAATAAGGAGGAATTAGAAAGAGTTGGGGAAAAGAGAAAAGTATGGAAGACAATAAAGAATAGGGGATAGGATCATAGGATGGTAGGACACCTTCTGAGACACAAAGGAATAGTTCGCGACATACTAGAGTCAGAGATAGGAATAAAGAGGTAGAGGTTGGAGCAGATTAGACTACTGCTCTCAAATAGTTGGGGATGTAGAATGTTCTACTTTTATGGAAATGCGTAGGCTAGCTCAGAGAAAGGATGGAGGTACGCGTCCTACCAGTCTTCAAAGGAGACGTACTATTTAATTATTATTGTAAAATGGTTAATAAAATTTCCTTTTTTAGTTCAGGGAGGGAACGCTACGGCGATTCAGTGTCATGCTCCTAGCATCCTGTTTCAAATTATGCTAACCGTAACACGTTACTAAGTACCAAGGGGTCCCAGAAAACTGTCGATAAATTACATTATGTTCGATTTTATTTAGAGTGCCTGCAATGGGGCAGCCGATAATTTTATAAACTAACTCGCGAAAATATCGATAATGCTGACCGATTTTCCTTCTGGCTCCAACGAACCATTTTTTCCTTTTTATTGGTGTGCTGTACGATGTATTAGTCTGGGTACAAAACAGAAAACACCAGTTAGAACCAGTTAATAATATTTAATAATTTAACTACACATGCATATGCATAATACTTATGGGACTGCTGCGCGCTGAAGCTGGGACTTGTACCGGGTGTCCCATTAAGAGAGGTCGCCGGCTATATCTCACAAACCGTTAATCATACAGCTTTGGGAAAAAATATTTTCAGTAAATATGGTCCTGAAAAATGACCGCTAGGGGGCGTAACATATACCGTCAATTACAAAAATGGCTTTTTTTCAGATATTTTCCGATACAATATATATTCCAGTTGCCCGCATCTCAAACCTCAACATTTTTGCAAACTTTTTGTCCCATGTTTTTGCTCCATCTCTTGAAATGAAAGGGCGGGGGGACGTCAATCGTTGTTACATTCAAATTGTCATAACTCCGGTTTGGTTCAATAAAATTTAACAAACTTAGTTTCATTGAAAACGTATTTTTCAACTCTATCGTTCACACTACAAACAATACTTGGAATATGTTTTATCTGTCCGATAGAGGCCGCTATTTGTAAACTCAACAGATTTTTTAAATTTTCGCGTAAATATTAAATGGAATGGTATACCTTTCTTCGCACATTTAAAAAGAACGAACATTTATCAATAAGTCAGTGAAAACCTCAACTTTATATCTCTTTCCAAACCGGAGATATTAACAAAAAACTAATTACGAAATAAAATAACTATAAAAAAGCTACTAATTTTTATCCAACTAATAAAAGCATTGTCACCCAACTTGAAATCAGTGCTTATTATATTTTGTTTACATATATTCAAGTATTCATAATTATTTTGTGTTATGAAGTAAGCCGGTAATTACCAAACAGTTTAATGATATCTCAGTCTAAGAACCCAGTTTTTCACTTTTAGCAAGTTGGCCATGAAAACAAAAAAGTGTATTTTAATTATTCGTTAATGATTGCATTCTGCATGCATTCGAAATATATCCCTAGCATATTATATGATTCTTCATTAGAAAATGGCATTTTCGAACAATTTAACGCAACAATTAATATTTTGACGCATCAAATAATTAAAATACATTTTTTGTTTTCATTGCCAACTTGCTAAAAGGGAATACCTGGGTTCTTAGACCCAAATATCATTAAACTGTTTGGTAATTACCGGCGTACTACATAACACAAAATAATTATGAATACTTGAATATACGTAAACAGAATATAATAGGCACTGATTCCAAGTTGGGTGATAATGCTCTTATTAGCTAGATACCTATACTAGTAAAAATTAGTAGCTTTTTATGGTTATTTTATTTCATAATTAGTTTTTTGTTAATATCTCCGGTTTGGAAAGAGATATAAAGTTGAGGTTTTCACTGACTTATTGATAAATGTTCGTTCTTTTTAAATGTGCGAAGAAAGGTATACCATTCCATTTAATATTTACGCGAAAATTTAAAAAATCTGTTGAGTTTACAAATAGCGGCCTCTACCGGACAGATAAAACATATTCCATGTATTGTTTGTAATGTGAACGATAGAGTTGAAAAATACGTTTTCAATGAAACTAAGTTTGTTAAATTCTATTGAACCAAACCGGAGTTATGACAATTTGAATGTAACAACGATTGACGTCCCCCCACCCTTTCATTTCAAGAGATGGAGAAAAAAACATGGGACAAAAAGTTTGCAAAAATGTTGAGGTTTGAGATGCGGGCCACTGCAATATGTATTGTATCGGAAAATATCTGAGAAAAAGCCATTTTTGTAATTGACCGTATATGTTACGCCCCCTAGCGGTCGTTTTAGGAACTCGAAACTAATTTCCAGCGATTTTTCAGGACCATATTTACTGAAAATATTTTTTTCCCAAAGCTGTATGATTAACGGTTTGTGAGATATAGCCGACGACCTCTCTTAATGGGACACCCGGTACATTCTACTAAGTTCTGATGTCACGCGGCCTACTCTCGCTGCAAGGTACGATTTCTAGCCTCGCACCGACGGAAAACTTTGCAACGTCTTCACAGGCGAAGGAATTTTTTTTTAACAAAAATTAACAACATAACTGCCTTCAGTATAATAAACTCTCAATTTTAATGAATTTTAATGAAATTTGGAAATTACCGAACCTGCCTATTGCATAAATCTATTTCTGCATATTAGTGCTTATTTGCATATTTTGGCAGTCTCTCGCTGCACATTTATGTGCATATAAGTATCATTTTTTACAGCATATAAGTCAATCATCATTTTCAGCTAGCACTATGTTACCGATACAGTTGACTGAATATGCTTTCTGGCGTCACTCATTTTGGGAGTGAGAAGTCATTTTTGGGAGCGCCTGCTGTGATGGCAGTAGTGAGATGGCTTGTTTATCAGATTTATTTGCAGATAGCAAGTATTTTCATCATAAAAAAATAAGCCAGAATATCTAAATGATCTGTTACGAATATAAAACAGCTATCAAACTTGGTTAAAAATGTAAATAGGGATTTCAGTTGACCGCATGTGCCATCTGCAAGTGGTAGCGGGAACTACACTTTTTTGAGGGACACTAATAGCCATTGGACTGTCTAATGTATATTCAGTCAACACATGAACTGACTTAGAGAAGAATTGTCTTCAGTTTCATCTTTGCCATTAATCTTAGCAACTAATTTATTTTATTAATGTTAAACTTATTAATTCAAAAGGTTTTCCAAGAAGCTGTTGCCAACAAAATAAAGTGCCGAATAAAGCCACTTGTGGACTGGACAACAAACGATGTAGCTAAGTGGCTGAAAAATATCGAAATGGATGAAATTCTGGACAACGTTCATAATACTATGTTGGATGGTCATAAAATTCTAACAACTAGTGAAGAGAGAATATGTGCAGGGTTGGACATTGGTAAGTTTATGGCTGCATCTGCTCTTACACAGATACACGTTAATATGAAATTTAGGTGATAAAGTATCAGAAAGACTAATTCAAGAATTGAAATGGCTTAAACAAGATGAATTACATTCTCAGCCTGTGGTGCAAGACTTGAACATGGATGTCCCGCATGAATTTTTCTGTCCGATAACCCATGAAATTATGCGAGAACCAGTTAAATGTACAGATGGTTTTACTTATGAGAGGCGGGCTATAGCAGAATGGTTCATGACGGGGAAATACACAAGTCCTATGACTAATGAAGTTCTGGCGTCACCAGATTTTGTTCCTGATAGCGAACTTCGGAGTAAAATACATTTGTTTTTGTACGGCGATGAATGAGTTTCGCTAATGTAAATATCTGATCTCAGAATTAATGCAATATATGAACCCTTCAATAATTTGATAAAAATTTAATGTATTCCTTAATTTGGTAGTGAGACTTGCTTTCGCTGAATTTTATCGACCGAGAATTAAGGGCATAAGTAATGAACCAATGGGTGTTAGGTTCGAGTCTGTGTCCAGTATTTTTTATTCGAAAAATATTGTTCATTTCAAGGACACTATAGGTTACGCCACACCAGCTCTTTAGGCCCTGATTGTGAAAGCAATACTCTTTAATTTTGTTATGTATTTTTCGTACATTACCTATATAATTTTTATCTGAAACTATTCTTATGAAATGATGTACGAAACTGTCTACTGTGGTTAAATACGTAATAATACACCAGCATAAAGAATTTGGTGCCTTAATATTATATCACGTTTAAAATTTGTAAGATTTGATTATTAATGTACTATTCAAAACAACTGTGATAGAGTAGTTATTTAGAAGGGCTCTTAAATAATAAGTTTTACTTGCCTTTATAAACATTCTAAATCATGCTTATGATAAATGTGCATTTTTACTTGTTGCCATATTTTTCTGTCTTTATAAGTATGTTGCACCAGTGAATTTATATTGTACCTAATTAGAAATAAAATTATTATATCATAGCGACTTTATTTTGTCTTCCTAGTTGCATTGTGCTAAAAATTTCTGGGTGACCAAAAGTATCATATAACAGGTGTCATCTGAAAAACATGATACATACTGGGCAGTTAGCAGGAAATAGGGCTGTCAATCCCGGGATCTAAGAACCGGGGATCCCACCTGATTTGGAAATCCCGGGATTTTCGGGATTGGCCTTGAATGAATTTGTATGCGTTTTTGTCGCCACGCCACACGCTAAGGTGACGAAATGCATGACTCGGAACAGGACTTCACAGAGCACTAACCTACAAAATATGATATGAGTGGGTGATGCTTTTTTTTTTTTTTTTTTTTTTTCTCCCCTTAGGGCCTGCATGCCCGAAGGCTCAGATGCACTGCAGCCACAAAATGGGCTTATTGTGCTCACCCTAAATTCTAAGTCACACCCATTCCATGATCTTGGTGCCTTGGACCAAACGGTACAAGTCAAACATTGAATGCGTGGAAAATTCTTCCGGTTCCATCAGACATCGCCCGAAAATTCGCTGCCTCTTCTGGTCTAGAGCTTCACATCTGCACAGGATGTGCATAGCCGTTCGTTATTACACAAGCGACAGTTAAGGTCTCCGTAATATTTGCCAATCTTCCACAGGTGTTCTTTAACGGTCGTGTGTCCCGTTAGGAAGCCTGTTACGATCTAATTTGCATCCTACTAAGGCAAAGTAGTTCTGAGCATCTTTTCCTGCAAGGTCCCTTTATATAAGACTTGCTGTGCCTGTGTCCTGGAATCACGTTCCAGTAATTGTGATGTTGAGCGCGAATCCATCCGTTTACTTGGTGTCTGACTGCACTCTTAGTTATGCCTAGGGCAGGTTCCGGTCCAACGAAAGGATCGTTGGAGCCCCGCTTTGCTAGTTTATCGGCTTCCTCGTTCCCTATCAGCCCACAGTGACCTCGAATCCAAAGCAGTCTCACTGCGTTCCGCATGGCTAGGATATTAAGTTGCTCGAAGCATTCCCACAACAGTCTGGAAGACATCTTTGGGCTCATAAGAGCCTTCAAAGCTGCCTGGCTGTCTGATAAGATAAAGATCCGCTGATTTTTGTAGCCCCTCTTAGTGTTTTCCCGCGCACATTGTAGTATCGCGTAGACCTCTGCTTGAAAGACAGAGGCATATTTGCCCAGAGAGGAGCTGAGTTTCACTCTTGGTTTATCACCAAACAGTCCTGACCCAGCACCTGTGTCGGTCTTAGAACCGTCGGTGTACCAGATCAGACTGCCGGAAGGTATGCTGTTCAGAGTTTGGTCATCGATTGTGACCTGAAAGAGTGGTTGTGCGGTGTTCTTGGGGACCATGTAATCCGTCCTCATGTCAAGCATGGGATCCTTTATGTCCTCAATAATGCTAGTATGCTCTGTACCCAGACGGACACGGTAAAAAGAGTTTTGCAGTCTGTATAGTGCCAGTCTCGCCTCCCCCTGTATCATGAAGTGGAGAGGGGCAAGGTCCAGAAGAGTCTGTATGGCTGCAGTTGGCGAAGTCCGCATCGCCCCTGTTATCCCTAGGCAGGCAAGCCTCTGTATTTTGCTTAGCCTTAGCCTAGTAGTTACCTGTTTGACTTTGGGCCACCATGCCAAAGCTGCATACATTATTCCTGGCCTGACCACTCTGGTGTACAGCCAGTGCACCATTCCTGGCCTTAGACCCCATTTTTTGTTATATGTTCGCCTAACTACTGCAAGAGTAGTTTCCGACTTTCTAACTATTCTATCGATTTGTTGGTTCCAGGTAAGTGTTGAGTCCAGTATAACCCCCAGATACTTGACCTCCCTTGACAATGAGATCTTTCTACCACGGAGATATAGAGGTCCAAGAGCCTCTATGTTTCTCTTTCGCGTAAATGGAACTATTGTTGTTTTTTCTGGACTAATGGTCAAGCCTTCCTTTTCAGTCCAAGCTGCTACAATACTCAGGGCCATTTGCATACGTTCCCTAATCCTGTGATGCTGCTATTTTGTTGTATTTTATTATTGTGCTGATATGCCGACTACCGAGTTATAAAAGGTAGGTGGTTTTCAAATTCGTATTATGTGTGTGTCGCACTGTCAGTGGATTGTTTCCACAGATTGTTTAATTGACAATGTCGAAGAATTATTTACCACATCCAAAAAAAGTGGATCCCTCATTGATGTTATCTTAACTAATGATAGTGAACTTGTTCGGGATGTTGGAGTTGGTGGCTGGCATGCGGCCGATCATGAACTCATATACTGTCAATTACATTTGGAGAGTGCTGTTCCTCCTAAATTCCTAACATTGAGATGCTTAAAATCCTTTTCGGCATGTGAATTTCAGCGTGATTTGCAACTTATACCCTGGCAATTAGTCTTTCAAATGCCCAACGTCGACGACCAGGTCTCTTTTATGAATCTTCATATAACAGAGCTTTTAAACATACATGCCCCCATAAGAACCTTCAAAGCTACAAAGAAAAAGTCACCCTGGATTACGGAGAGTGTAAAATTGCTAATTAAACTTCGCAATGCGGCACTTTCTGCATTCAGGCGGTCTGGACTTCCTTCTAAATGGACCTATTATAAGCTCTTACATAATCTCACTACCCACACAATTAAAAATAAAAAAAGAGCTTTCTTTCAATAAGTATGCAAAAATAAAAACTCTAAGGAAATGTGGAGAGAATTTCATTCTCTTGGTCTTATGAGGAGCAAAAAATATAATTTAGATCAAAAGACTACTTCATTGACGATGTGCCGGTAAATAATTCAAGCACTAAAAATTTCTTAAATTTCTATCAAAATAATTTTGTCAGAGAAGGAATAAGGAGCCTGGATTTTGAGGTGGTCGATAGCACTACGGTGATGAATATTATTGTCAATATGAAAACAAATGCGTCTGGCACTGACGGTATCTCGCTCCAAGCCATAAGACTCTGCTGTCCATTCTTGCTGCCATATTTGACACATGTTATTAATGCGTGTATTATAAGCTCAACATGCCCCGCGGTGTGGCCTGATTCTCCCGAAACCGAAAGTGCAAGATCCTCGAGACTACAAGGATCTACGCCCAATATGTATTTTGCCCACCTTATCAAAAATTTTGGAGCGTGTTTTAGATGTTCAACTCAGAACTTATCTTGTCCGCAACTGTGTTCTGCCGGAATTTCAATTTGGATTCAGGGGCGGATACAGCTGCACAACAGCTCTCATGAAGGTGACGGATGATATTATTTCCGCTTCTGATCGTGGGCAAGTCACGGTCTTAACCTTGCTGGACTACAGTAAAGCATTTGACACCATAGACCATGAACTGCTTCTAGGTATTCTCAAATTTATTGGATTGTCAAGGTCCTCTGTTTCTCTCCTGGCAAGCTATCTGGATAATCTCTCGCAATGTGCTAGTCTGAATGGTAAATACTCTAATTCTCGACTTATAGCCAGGGGTGTACCTCAGGGCTCTATCTTGGGCCCTCTCTTGTTTATTATATACACGTCTCACCTTCTTAAATAAGTCAATACATGCAGGGTTTTGGCTTATGCGGATGATACTCAAATTTATCATTCTTTTTACCTTGAGGATTATACTCTTGGTGTTGATGTTATTAATTCCCAATTGAAAATTATCTCGGAACTGTCATCTCAGCATTCATTGGTTTTGAATACCTCTAAAACAGTGGCACTCATATTTGGAAACAAAAACCGATTAATATCTATGAAACAATATGTCAAATTATACATTAATAACGACTTGATTCAAATTCATGAGTCAGCTAGAAACCTCGGATTAATTCTGGATAACACTTCAAGTATATTCAACATATCAACAAATGTATCCAGACTGCTTATGCAAATTTAAAACTTATTTATCCCCACAGAGATGCCATAGATAGAGCGACGAAGCGGTTGCTGTGCGACAGTCTGGTCTTGTCGCATTTCAACTACTGTTGTGAAATATACGGTCCATCAATTACAACTGATACTTCCAGGAGGATACAGAGGGTATAGAATTCGTGCTGATTTTTGGGTTGCGTAAGTTTCAGCGGATATCGTATACCTTACCTCTGCTGGGTTGGCTCAATATGCACAACCGGAGGTATTTTCTCACAGCATGCAATTTCCACAGAATAGTAGTTGATAAGGCCCCTACAATTTTATACAAAACTATTTCATTTAGGACCAACGTACATAATATTACCGCGAGGTTTCGGGGCCGAATCACGCCACCTAAGCATCGTACAGCTCTATTCACAAAAGGGTTCTCCTATAATATTGCAATAATTTGCAATGCCCTCAGCCCTGAGTTTGGTGTGTTTTCGCTGCCTGCGTTCAGGCGGAGATTGAAACTTAAATTGCTGGGCCTACAGCTGGCTGACCCGCACCATACTCATTGATTCACTCAGCCTGTTTTCTCATCTCATGTTCTCCTCTCATTCACTTATGCTTCCTCACAATATATGTATTTAGTTAGGTTTTTTTATTTTAATTTCGGTATATGTAAGAACCGGAATGGTTTTATGGAAATTTAAAAGTTGTTATATCTGGTGGACAATTACGGAATTAGATGAATTTTGATTGGTTTTTTTTAGGTTAGTTTAAATTTAGGTTTAGGTATTCACTTACAATAACCACATTTTCTTATACAAGGTCCCAGTGGAAGAACAAGGTGGCCCACCACTCTTGAACTGGCGCCTTGTGATTTATATGACAAGAATTTGTTTATACATATACTTATAATTCCATATGTGATGCGTCATATAAATAAAGGCCTTTATTATTATTATTATTATTATTATTATATTAATTCCGTCTGGTATTATTTTTTAACGGATAAAGATGAGGGTGACACGGCTAAGTGTAAAAGATGTGGTGTTGTATTGCGTACCTACAAAGGGGGGATCAACAAAAGGCCTGCTCACACACTTACTAAAAATTCACGCAATTATTAAGGCGAATCAACGCACATCATCACAAATAGATGATCCTGGTCCCAGTATATCATGTTTCTGCTTCTGATGAAATTCTACCTGCCAAACAAAGAAAATTAAGTGATTTCTATATCTCTAAAAATGACAAAACCCTCGAGGCAACAATTGCACAAATGACAGCCTTAGATGGGCTTCCTTTTGTGACGTCTCAGGATTTATGGGAATTACTTGCAGCTAAAGGCTTTAAAGCACCAAATTCTAGAGCTACAATAACATCAAAGGTCTTGATGTACAGTAAAAAATATCGCTCAGATGTGATACAGCAAATACAATATCAAAAAGACGATCAAAAACGATTAACTTTAACTTTCGATTAGTGGACGTCTACATCAAACAAGCCTCGAAACAAGAGCTTCTTAAACAGTAATGTTCTTGGCTATAAGAAATTTTGGAACATGGGTCTGATCAGAATTAACAAGTCGTTGACAGCAGAAGCTCGTGTTGAATTGATAGAAAAACGTCTTGGTGAACATAACTTGAATCTTTCTGAAAACATAGTATGTATCACCACAGCTGGTGCTAGCACCATAGCTAAAGTTGGCAAAATCATTACACCAGCCCAACAGTTGTGTTTTGCCCATGGAATACAGCTGGTGGTTATTGATATTCTTTATAAAAATAATATATAGAACGAAGAAAAAGAATATATGGAAAGAGATAGTGAAGATGAAGAAGAGGTGACAGATAATGATAATAATGATGAAGGGACGCTGGAATTTTCTCAAGATAATCAAGAAATAGAGCTTTCTGAAGCCTACAATATTAATTCAACAATAGCAAAGGCGAGAACAATAATTAAATCATTTCGAAAATCTCCCCTGAAGAACGACGCTTTACAAAAATATGTTAAAGTTGACCATGGCAGAGTTAAAATTAATTTTAGACTGTAAAACGAGATGGAGTAGCCTACTTATAATGTTAGAGCATTTTGTTCTTTTAGAAAATTGCATCAAGAAAGCAATGATTGATCTTAAAATGGAACTTTTTTTGGACCATGAGCTACTTAAAGTTTTGGTCAATTTATTGACGCCGGTGAAAATAACTGTGGAGGCATTGTGTCAACGTGACGCGAACTTGTGCACTGCAAATACGGCCTTAAAGTTTATGTTACAAAAAGTGAAAAATGTTGAATCTCCTATTACCGGAGATCTGGAAGAATCTCTTAGAGTACGTATCCATCAACGCCGTACTATTTTTTCGGGTATATTGCGTTATTTGCATAATCCGAAAGACACTGAATCTGACTAACTCTTTGCCATGCCTAATAAAAAAAATATCAGACACGAGTTGGAGATCCTGATACAGAGACTTACAAAAAGTGCACAGGCAGACACTAATGATGCGATTGACGAAGAGTATGGTCCCGATGACTTAATCCCCTTGGGAAATCTTATGGGGGCATAAGGACAAGACCTAGGTGCAAAAGCGAATAACAATTCCCTCAAGCAGAGATTACAAGAGGCTTTAAAGAAAAGCATGGCACTTCTTAAAGTTAAACCGAGCGACAAACAGAAACTTTCATTAAAAACAACCTCCAAACAAGAAATGCAACTGTTTCAAAATGGGGCTAATAGGGGACTTCATTTACAATTAGCATATGACTTTCTATTGTCCCCGCTATTGTCTATACCTCCGACAAGTGTAGAATCTGAAAAAGCGTTCTTATCTGGCGGTACATCTTTTACGGAATTGCGTTCAAGTTTAGGAGGCAGTGTTTCAGATGAACTTATGTTTTTACGTTACTATTTTAATAACCAAAAAAACTAGATTTCGAGATAGATTTTATTGTTTTCTCTTTTGTATTAACTTCTCTTATTTTAATAAAGTTAAATCGCCCAACGAATCGTGTTTCGTTTTCCGGGATCAATCCCGGGATTGCCATTTCCTAATTCCGAAATTCCGGTATTTCAATTTTTTATCGGGACTGACAGCCCTAGCAGGAAAAAATTCGGAAGAAATGAACGGCCAACTCCATTTGTACAAAAATCTCACTATACTTGGGCCGCCTAACAGACGGAGCTCTAGGCAGGACCACTATCAATTTATGACGACCGAACCGCAGTGATGCGCTTTCTTTAGACCCATCGAAGTCGCATCACTCCAATTCGGTCGTCATAAATTAATATTGGCCCCACTAGAGCACGTTCTTGCACGGTGATCACTCCGTCTGTTCGGCGGCCCAAGTATAGACCGATTTTGGTGAAATTTATTTATCATTAATTGCAATTTGGAGGACCATGTAAATACTAAATTTCATTTTTCTATGTCCAATTGTTTCCGAATGTGACGTTGCCGTATTGAACTATAAAAAATTGAAGAAAAATATTTCATACTCTACTCAACGAGACCTAAATTCATAGACATCACACGACTATATTCAAGAAAAAAAAATTGCACCATTTCGATACTAAATGTATACATCCAAAAACAAACAGGAATACCGAACAATTACCGAATATTTGGCGCATCGCTAATAATGAAAAACAAAAAAATGTCCGTTCAGAACAATAAACTTATATATTTGCAACTGCACGAATATTCAGATACACAATATAAGCAACTTTAGGTTATCATAGTAAAATTATGATAAAAAAAAAATGTAACTGGATAAATCTTCATTCATCACTCTTGCCTTGCGAATTACGTTGTTTTCCTCTCCTCGCCGATCTTTTCTGCGTTTCTTTAACACTGCCAGCCAATTTTCCTTGCTTTCTCATTTCTTGCAACTTGAAATTCTTAGACTTAATTTGTTTCTTCTGATCACCACTTTTTTTCTTTCCTCCTTGCGTATACAACACATTTATTCTGCGTCCTTTCAGCATCGTGTGATGCATCGACAGTCCTTTCTGCAATGAAGTTTATTAATAACATATTGGGAAAATAGGGTTGGTGAAAGAAATGCGAATTGTATTAGTAACTTACCTCATAGGATACTTCATTTTTAACTTCTAGGTATGCAAAACCTCTAGGTTTTTGACTCTGTTTGTCGGCTGGAATTCTAACATCAACGACTTCTCCAATTTTCTTGAAATGTTCAATAATCTCTTCCTTGCTGGCATCATAGGGTAAATTTCCTACAAACAGAATATATCTTGATTGGCCTTTTGCTGTTCCTGCAGCTTTTTGTTGTTTTTGAGGTTTCTGTTTTTCGGACTTCTTATTTATTTGAATTTCGATTTCATCATCGTCATCTCCGGAATCTGAATCAGCATCCTCTTCTCCAGATTCTTGGTCATCTCCATCTGCAGAATCCTCTTCTTCTTCATCAGAACCTTCTTCCGCATCTGCCGACTCTTCTTCTTCAGCTTCGACTTCATCAGAATCTTCGTCGTCGTCGTCAGAATCCACCCCTCCTAATTCTTCGTCATCCACACTTTCGTTCAACTTTTTTGTGACCTTATTAACTGTAACGATCTTTTCTGTATCATAATCAGAATCCTCAGAATCTTCAGATGCATCTTCTGAATTTTCTTCTTGTTCTTCGATGACTACTTCAACTTTCTTTTCCTTTTGTGGTTTGCTCTGTTTCTTGACTGGTTTCTGTTTAGTATTAGCACCTTTAGAATTTTGTTTTACATTACTTGTATTCGCTTGTGTACCCGGCACCTTGCCACTAGCCACACCTAGCAAGGTTTCATATTGTCTCTTCATTCGTCTAGCTGTTTTCGTTAAAGTAGGTCTCTTGTTTATTTGTTCAAGTCTATCAGCAATTTGCTTCAAAAACTCTGGTGTTGCTGCTCCTCCCATTTTAGCATCCCTCATTAATTGTCTTGCTTTCTTTCTTACATCTTGGCGCCTCTTCTTATCAAGTAAACGCTTTTTGTGACTTCTGTTAAAGACGTTATCCCCGACAGACTCAATTTTTCCAGGCGATACTCCCTTTTTTACAGTACTCTTGTCCGGCTTGCTTCCCAAGGCAGACGTTCCAGGAAACTTCTGCAGCTTTTGCTCTTTTGGTGAATCAGTTTCTGTTGTGTCAATTGCATTAGCAGTTTTGTTTAACTCGTGCTTCGCTGGAGTTTGACCTTTCTTAGGAGTGTTTGTATTCTGCTTATTTGCTGGAGTTCCAATTTTTTTGGGCGTATTTATATTTTTTACTGCGGGAGACCCAATTTGATCAGTTCCATTAAGCTTCTGATTTTTCTCCGGGCTTGCTTCATCGGCTTGATTAAATAATTTTGACTTGCGGTTTTTCTTCGCAGAAATATTCATGTTTGGAGTTCCTCCTTGCGACTGTCTGCCTGTACTAGCAAATGAATCATTTCCAGTTTTGGGAGTGTTTGCTAACTTTTGTTTCTTTGCACTTTTGGGAGTTGCACCTGTTTTATTTAATTCCGTTCCTAAATCGTCATTTAATATAGATTTTCTTCCTTTGCTTTTCCTTTTATTAGGATTTCCCGGCGTCAAACTAACCATGCTGATCCCGTATTTCTATTTACTACTTGGTTTAAAAGAAATTACCCAACGTTATGTGTTGCACTTAAATAAACAGACCGGATTACTTACTCTAAAATAAGTATGGTATTCTAAATATTAATCTAACACGTGTAGAACTGAAATTCAAATTCACACTTACGACAAACACGCACGACGCACTTACCATAAATGATTAGAAAGAGGTTATGTTCAAATGGCGACTTCCTCTTTCTTTGGGCAAGCTGTGGATACAACTACGATAAACTGGTAGCTTCACTTTTATCAAAACCAATTGACTACAAAACCGGCTCCCCACAACTATCAACTTTCATTCCAAAGTCCAACGTCAGCTACTCAGGAGGCATGTGCTAAAATAACAGAATGGAGGGGACTCTGCCACGGACTAGTTAGTTGATATTGGGGATTTGTTTAAAATAAAAGGCAAGTTGCTACTTTTGTGTTAGATTTTTTTCTAGTAGATTAGATATATACAACTAATCCGTGGTTCGTTAGCCTCTATTCCAATATCTTTGCACATGCTACATATCTGATTGGCAAGCGCTGCAGGTTTATTTGGATCTTTGAAATAAAAAGTGACTACACCACTTTAGTAGTGAATTACCATTTTTCTTATTCCAGAAATTTTTTTTGCCGTAATTCTAAACATTGCCACACAGATTCTTGGCGGGATATTCACTCATTCAAAAGAAAAGGAATTTTGAACGAAAGAAGGAACACAAAGTCCCAATTAACATTAAAATGTGTTTATTTATAATTTTGATTTGATAGACTTATTACATGTGTCATAGCAGCTGTATTAATAATGTGATCAAAAAATGATTAACAGATCACTGTTCAATAAACTCTAAATATTTAACAAGTAATTTAATAGGCATTTAAAATAGACTATTTTTATATACTAGCTATACAGCACAACTAATCTTTTAACAAAATTCTTAACAAATTTTCAAGTCTCGTTTTCGGACAAACTAATGAATTAAAACACAGCCTAATGTTACGAACAACATATATGTAAAATATACTATTACTGCTGGATTATACGATTACTTATATCCATAGTTCATAGTAGGGATTCGTTTTTAAAATTTGAAAGAAGCATTGGTCATTTTTACTGAGCGGCAACATTTCTTAAATCTGCTCCAAATTCAATGTAGCGAAAGATGGAAACGAAAATCAAATGTGCCTCATGCTTATTATTAAACAATATACCTAAGTAATTTTTGCAAAGAAATAAGTTTTTAAAAATATTTTTCGTTCATTATTGTCTTTTTATATTACAGGGCGGTGTGATGCAAACATATTTACATGTACACAAATATTTAAAATAAATAATAAATTATTACTCTACTAGGTAGGTAGGTACTTGGAACTTGGTTCACTAATTTACTAATACATTATGATTTTATGATTTATGTAGTGAAATTTTGTATTAAAACTTTCATTATTTTACTAGAAATTCATGCTAATTCAAAAGGTTTATTTCGACACAGCTTACTTGGATCATAGGTACATGAGGTAGGAAAAAATTACGTTTTTAGCAATGCGCCAAGAAATATATACAGGATGATTCAAATTCGCGAGGTCCACCATTGGGATCTCGCTTATCTGAAATGATAGAGGGTTGGTTTAAATCTGGCACTTTCGCAGAACTTAGTGCTTATTGAGAAATCTGATCTATTTCAAATGGTATACAAGTTGACCGAAAAACAAAAGAAAATGCTCTTTTCGTTTTGACCTCATATCGGAATAATATGAATACACTATTATACTTGGACCGACGAACAGATAGATTGATCATCTTGCAATCACGAGCTCTAGGCGGGGCCACTATTAATTTATGACGACCGAACTGCAGAGATGCGCCTCCTTTAGACTCAAAGAAGTTGCATTACTCCAATTTGGTCGTCATAAATTAATATTGGCCCCGCTAGAGCACATTCTTGCAGGGTGATCGGCGGCCCAGGTATAGAGCACTTTTTCGTGCTCTAGGGACATATTCTCATGGATTTGCTGAAAAACGCTTCGTTTCTTATGGGTGCCATTTTTGTCTTACACTTGATTGAAAGAAGCATATTTTTCTGATTTTATTGATTTGCAACTTGTCCATATTATATCGAATTTTGTTGAAAATTACAGTGCCTCTGTAAAAAGAAAAGAAAAGAAAAAACTTGAAAAAGTCGTTTAATCAGACTTTTCCGTAAAGGACCTGCACTAAAAACAATAAACTAGCCATCAAAATTTAATGTTACCTGCATAATGCAAAATAGCATAAGAAAAAATACTCGTAAAGTTGATGAAGGTCTGACCTAAACGAAACGTTTTTCAGTGTATTCTTGACAATATGCCCCTAATAATGTATCCATATCGTTCCGGAACGAGGTCAAATAGTCGAGCTACACGGTAAAAACGAAGAGAGCATTTTTTCTGTTTTTCGTACAACACTCGTATACCGTTCACAATAGATCAGATTTCTCAACGGTATATTAATGAGCACCAAATTATGCAAAAGTGCCAAATTGAAACTTACCCTCTACCATTTCAAATAAGTGATAGTGTATAGAATTTTCAAATAAAAACAGACGTAAATGTTTGTTATTTCACTTCACATCGTTACGTACGAGGCACAAATTCTGAATTACCTGGCATTTGAATTATGACGAATTTATTTTATTTTTCAATTCGGTGCTATAGTGTTTCATAAGTCATGTGCCAAACTGAGAGTTAGTACATAGGGTACGTATTTCGGAAACACATCGTTAAAGAATACAAAAATTAAAGTTGAAATCTCATTTTTATAAGGGTCTCAGTTCGAAGACTGGTTGGATGCGTACCTCGGAGGTTGTTTGTAAAACTCCTTTTCAATAAATGTTATTATTATTATTATCCTGAGCCAACCTACGCATTTCCCCAAAAGTAGAACATCCTGTATCCCTAACTATTTGAGAGCAGTAGCCTAATCTGATCCTACCCCTACTTCTTTTTATTCTTATCTCTGACTCAAGTATGTCGCGAACTATTCCTTCGTATCTTAGAAAGGTGTTCTACCATCTCCCGAGCATAATAGTTGTTTTTTTTTGTTAAATGCTACTCGACCCTACCCTATTCTTCGTTTTATATCCTTAGAGCTCCTACCATCTCGAGTTATTTGACTTCCTAAACAGCAAAAATCCGCGACACTCTATTTCCTCATTTCCTATTTGTATTTTAGTTTTAGTTCCATTTTCACGCCCTCTACATACCAAAATTTCGGTTTTCTTTTTATTGATTTTCATGCCGTAGCCAACTGTCAAAACTGCTTCCATTTCATTCAAAGCCATTCCTAATTCTTCTATGTTAGATGCAAATACTGCTATATCATCTGCAAATCTGAGCATGTTAATAGTTTGACCCTGTGCATTAATCCCTGAGGCTGTTCTGTCCTTAACAATATTAATCACATCTTCGATACCTATATAAGTTGAAAACTATTAGAGGTGACAATGTACATCACTGCTTCACTCCCTTCTGGATATCTACTAGCTCCACTTATCTTGCTGCACGCTTTAGATTTTTAGAGAGTGGAAATCCGACATGACACAATGTTCATATAAAGTGTTCAGAATGTGTTTCCTACCATTTCTTTCAGTTTGGCACATAACTTAATGAAACATCTTGTATAAAAATAAATATGAAACTACACAAGGCCTTAGTTGTTAGTTCCACTAAGAACGAAGTCTTGTGAGAGTAACTATCTGTAAAAACCCGAACTCGATCACAAGTAGGTAAATGTCTTCGTGAGTTCACAGTGCACGAGATCTCATCAATCCCCCGTGAGTATTTTCAACATTAGCAGCTCTTTTCTCCTGCATTTATCTAAACGTGATCGTGATCAAATATATGTTTGCTGTTTTTGTATAACAGGCACAACAATTTGAATTCTGCAGTCTAGCAGTGCTTATTCAGAAATATCATAAGAAATATAGTCCGAGAAACTTAATTAATTTTTTAATGATGCCTAAAAGATTTAAGATATTCAAAATATTGGGAAGTGGTAACTTTTAGGCCTTGTTTCCTTGAAGTAACTTCTAGGAGTGTTTCATATACGTTTCTACTGGAAACATATACAATACACCAAAGTTTGCTGCCAGTATAAGCAATTATAACAACTAGATAACACTCACTTAGTTGTTTATACTGTTCTGAGAAAAAATCTTAGGAGAGTTAGTTTTCAAAAAGACGCCTCGTAGAAGAGACATTCTGATAGCGGTAACAATTCTAGTGTTATATTGCAATCAGAAATGAAAAGTCAATGTTGTGTAAGAAAATGGATAGGTACTTCGACACTCTGCGCTGCAATTCAATCCAAGAATGGAACATGGAAGGCATTCAGTAATTTTTTTAACTTTATTGGGATGTCAGCACATTTTTTTTTAATATTATACAAAAACAGCACACACATTTGTGAGAAAGCAATCACCATGCAAACAGAAATTCAACGAACAAAACCCTTCGATCACATTTTGGAAAGTGTGTAAGAAGGGCTGCAAGTGTTTGACAAGATCTCTTGAGATGAACTTGAACATATGTTTGTTTACACACTTATGATATGAGTTCAAGTTTCTACTAGATAGTTACAATGCAATTTTGCTACGAACAGTGGCATAACAAAAAGTTGGTTGGTCCTCCTGTATGGATTACTGTAACCTAGAAATAACATTCTGCCTAAGCCTCAGTAGCACTTGAGGCATTCATATTCTCAACCATTTCTTGTGACATGAGCTTGTCTCAGCAGTAAGCATAAATTTTTGAAGACAGTACATGACCAACACACATTAATCGTGCATCCACTGAAGTGCTGTTGGCAGGTGCTTGGTTAGGTAGAATTTGAATCAAGTAAGCCACACATCGGGCAGTTGAGCTGCTTGTGGAATATGAAAGATTAGAGTTGGCTGCATTCCTGGTTGCTCAAGTACCTAACTATATTTGAATAAATGCAGAAGGTTCTGAATTGCTTCTTACATTTCCCCTAAAAAACCCAAAAAAGAGAAGAAATGGCTGCAGTCTCTGCATATATTCAGAACATTTTGAAGAACACTTTATTATTCTGAATGAGAAATACGAGGTGAGCGCCAAAATTTCCCGGCCTGAATATAAAAAAGACAAAGTAGGGTAACATGTTTTTATTATTTTTCAATATAGTCTCCCTTAACTTCAATACACTTATTACATCTCTTTATTAACAATTCAATCCCTTTAAAAAAATATTCTTTTGGTTTGTCTGCAAAATGCGCTAAAACAGCTTCTTTTAATTCAACTTCGTCGTTAAACCGTCGCCCACGAAGGTCCTTTTTTAAATATCCAAACAAATAGTAGTCGCTGGGGGGCCATGTCTGGACTATAGGGAGGATGATCTATCTGTTGGAACCCACACTCCAAAATGGCAGCTTGTGCAACACCAGCAGTATAGACAGGTGCATTATCGTGCAAAAGACGCACGCCTCTGGTCAGTTTTCCGCGACGTTTTTCACGTAAGCAGTCCCGCAATTTATGTAATAATGCTGCGTAATATTTTCCATTAACGGTGGTATTAGTTTCTTTAAAATCTATCAAAAGAATTCCTTCACAATCCCAAAAAATCGTGGTCATCACCTTTTTTGTTGACTGGCAGACTCTGAATTTTCTTGGGGGTGCCTCACCCTTACGGCGCCACTCCATTGATTCCCTTTTCGTCTGAGGATCATAATACAGAACCATAGTTTCATCTCCTGTTACAATGGTTTCTATCACAGGCTTTGGTTCGGGCCCACACAGTTCCAAAAAAGATCGCGCACACTCAACACGGCGTTGTTTTTGAATAGCCGAAAGATTTTTGGGAACCCATCTTGCACTGACCTTATGCATACCTAAATGATCATGCAGGATTCGACGAACACTAGTATCAGAAAGCTTAGTCATTTCTGAGATTTCCTTGACCTTTAAGAGTCGATCACTCAATACCACCCCTTCCACAATGGCAACAATGTCTTCCGTTATCACCTCAACTGGTCGACCAGTTTTTGCATCATCTTCAAGGGATTCCTGCCCCATGCGAAAACGTTTTGCCCATTCTTTCACTACAGAATACGAAGGGGAACTTTGGCCGTACATACCATCCAGCCTTTCTTTAATAATTTTAGGTGCTAACCCTTCTTTTGTCAAAAACTTTATGCGTTATCTGTGACATTTCCTTGGACACGTCTTGTTCAAAATGCTATCAATAAAAAACTATTTGACGCAAGACCTCAATTTTTTTTCCGCAGCCTACTAAGGTATGTATTTAAAAGAAGCCAAAGTTTTATTATGATACTAAAGCTGCATCTATGTCAGGCGGCGCTCACCTCGTACACTTGCTATGCAGTAATATGGTTGCATTTTCATCCATCAAAGAAAAAATCAGCCTGTATGAAACAGAAAAAGTGTGCCAATACAATTTTCATAGGAAGAGAATCAAGTGACTGAAAATTATTTAGAGGAAAAGGTTTTAGCTTAGCATGCAGCCAATAATAATTGTTATGCAACAGGGGGCGTTCTCTCGCGAAAAATGAAGACTAGCGCTGACCGGAAGTCGAACCCAGGTCTTTCACTTGCCGGGTGACTGCTCTAACCAACTGAGCTATCGGCACCGCACATTCGTTGTGAGAGAAAGTCCCACATAAGCAGCGAATGAATTTGATGGAAATATTCAAATATAACGAGGAAAACACAAACTGGAGTATCGCAATCAAAGACATACAAAAAATTGAGGGGCAGGAACTTTGCTATAAATGAAGCTGCAGGCAGAAGCCAACGTAACCATAATTAACTTCGCTACACTTTCTAATAAAACATAAAATAAGGAAAAAAGGAGCTAAATTCTTAATATTAAACGATCTTTTTGTATTTACATAAATAAGTACAAAAATAAAATTATAAAGTAGACAAATCACAATTTACATCAAATATAATAACTTTTTCTAGGAATCATTCAGTATCATGTAATACTTAAAATTAATTACTACAAATTTCTTGGCTACAAGACAAAACATCATCTTGTCGCAAAGTAATGTGTATAAAGGCTAGTAAACATCATGAATGAGCACCCAAATAACAGACGCACGAGGCATTGTTCGTTTATGATCCAAAGAATTTGCACTTGTTTTAGTGAAGTGCTAACAACCACTGAGGGTGCATTTGCAGAACTTAATGCTTGTCTGAGGCAGTTTGATGTGCCATACGTGCACGCTCATTCGGACTTGGCTTACCTCAATCATGTTTGAACTCAGATGTGTACCCACCTTAAGAGAAATCTTGTGCATATGTGCCTAAGTTCATCTAACCAATTTTATCTACAGATATAATTTAAATTTAGTAACAACGAACAATAAAATAAATAGGCCCATTTTCTCTAATTAATATTCTTCCAATTTATCTTTACATATTTACTATATACAACTCTTCTTATTTATTCTAATAAATGTATCTTTATGCACATAAATTAATTACACTATAATACAATTAAGAACTAATCTACAACGTTCTACACGAAGCAGATATAAATAATTCTTTATTTATATCTTCTCTAACATCGGCAAATGCAAAACCTCTGGTACATCGATGCCCTCTAAACAAATAGATGAAGGATTGAAGGCGAATCTTACTGTGTACTTATACTTTATATCCATGAGCAGAGTCTGAAAAGAATAATTTTCGCTTAAGTCAAAGAAGTTAAAAGCTTTCTGTCAATTTCCGGAAAACTTGGTTAACCAGCGAGACCAAGTATACACACACGAGATTTTCATCGCTTCGATATTTTTACCACTGGTAGAGCACACGAAAACCCCCTGGTAAATTGGCTGCTCTTGTGTTTCCTTTCGCTTAAAAGTTGTTTTTTGTTATAAAAAGCGGTGAAAATCCACCCTTGGGTTCTAGGTCGTACAGCATGGCATGACCAGTTTTGAGAAACACGGTCCTAACAAAAAACTGGCCGTTGAATCACGACAGTCATCATAACCAACAGGGGGTGGGTCGTCGTACTACAAGATCTCAAGAATCAAAGTATGACGAGAGTCAAATAGGTAACAAAATCGGCGCCACCTAACACAGTCCAAATGATGACTGACCTACGAAGGTGTTAGGTCCAACAATAGCTACTTATATGGATATCAAGTTTCGAAGAATAAAAATTTTTCAATATAATAAAACAAACAAATAGCGTTATTTAATAAAACAGTTGCGTCAGGTTCAAATCAAGTAAACAAGTATCACACGATCATGGTCAACGGTCAATATATAATACAAGCCTCAATAAATAAACCCCAGGTAAACTATTAAAGTAAAACTATAAAACAATAAACTGCGTGAAAGTTAGAAAAGCAGTGTATCTGAAATAATTCTGGGACGCAGTGTAGGCGCTTTCGGTAGATCTACTTTTATCTTCACAGAAATAATAACAAGTTCAAATGCGTAAACAATTTAAGAATTTACTCTTCTAACTATACAAATTTATTATGATGCGCTCGATAAAATGAACTACCGACGGCGAGGCTGTCTCGTAACTAGGCCTGTGCGATTAATACATTTCATAATCGATTATTGATTGTTGTAAAGTAATCGATAAATTTGATTAATTGATTATTTGATAAATCGATTAATCGGCTGATCGATTTTTCGATTAATTGATTAGGTACTTCATTATTTGATTAATCGATTATTTGATTATCCGATAACTTGAATAATCGACTGACTTATTTTTAAATTAATCGATTATTTGATTGATCCATTAATCCATTATTTGATTAATCAGTTAGTTGATTGTTTGATATATCAGCTCATTGATTGTTTAATTAATGGATTAAGTGTTTGATTAATCGACTAAACGATTATTTGGTTAATCGATTAATCAAATACCTAGTCAGTTGGACATATTGAGTTTTCACAATTACTATGCTTTCTATTAATTATAATACACAATATAAACTGTGGCTGTGGGATCTTGCTGGCATGCGCGAGTGAGTAGTCGTTAATGCTCAGCAACAGTGCCCGCGGTTTGGCTATGGATGGGTGACTCATTTCTGCGCTGTGGCTGGGGCGCGCCTTCGATCGCCTATCCAGCTCTACCTAATGAGGTTTTCCAGGTTTTCCTCATTCTCGCATTAAATGGTGGGTAGAGTACTAACAACTGTAGGTCGTTCCTGTGACACACCTGCGGCTAATAGTAATATGCCGCCTCGTCCGTCCCGTACAAGCTATGCTTCTGGGGCTAACCTTAGGGTTAGTTTGGAGTGAGTAGAGATATTATTATTATTATTATTATATAAAGTCTGCCTTTAATGTATTAAAAACAGACACTTTATACTGTGCATTATAATGTGCAATATATCCTCAATAAAAATAATACCTCTAGAACAGCTTACAATAAGTAAGTAGGTACTCATTTCATTAATCGATGGAACAAAATATTCAATTAATCGCTTAATTAAATAATAGGTTAATCAAGTGAACAATTGATCAAATAAACGATTAATAAAATAATCGATTAATTAAATAATCGACTAATCAAATAATCGAACTATCGATCAGCCGATTAATCAATAATTTGATTGATTATTACTCGATTAATCAGATAATCGACCAATCGGTTTTTTGAGTAATTGATTATTCGATTAACCGATTATTTGATTAATCAATTATTGTAAAATCTATAATCAAACAATCGATTATATTTCGATTAATAGATTATTTTGCACAGCCCTATTCGTAACGTAAAAGTCAAAAACGACTCACAAAGTTTTGTTGCACGTATACTTATTTGTTTTCTTCAATTTATTCTTGTGTCTGTGTTCAATTCTGGTGGTGTCGTACAGGGAACAAACTTTTATTGAAAACACTACGGGTCGGATAAAATTCTAGGCCTGAACTAGAAGTCTATACTAAAAAATCGTCAATCTCAATTACTGGAGGTTCGAACAACTTTTACGCAATCTACACCAACTGAGAAATAAACCTATTTTCGAAATACTAACTTTCTGGCAAAATCCGAACGAATTCCGGGTGCAAAGGATTAGTCAAAAACCAAGAGAGTTGGGTATTCAGCCGTGCATAGTCAGATGAGGTTGCAATCTTATTGATGCAGGTCCAGGGTCCAGGCCTGTCGCGATGGAATTATTTAGAAAAACGAATTTCCAAGAATATCATGCTAGAAGCGCCATCTACCGGGGAGCGAGTAAAGGCGATCGATAATCCTAGCGAAGGGATCGATAACATTCCAGGTTTCTATTAGACAAATACAGTAAGATAATTAACACTACGGAGCATTGAGCGGGCTATTTTAAATAAAGAATTTGAAGCAAAACCCAACCTCCAGAAAATTACTTGCTGCTATAAAACAAAAAACAAATTTCCCTTATACCTGGAAAACACTAAAGCAGGCTGCTGCAATCAAAGAGGATTCGTATGGCGCAAGTGATTTAGCCAAAACTAAATTCCGCCCGCTTTTCTTTCGTTTCCAGACTAAGTATAGAGTTATAAATGACTGGTTGGTTATCATAACTGGTTGTTGCACTTTTAAAATCTAAAGTAGTTTACGAAAATGTAACCGGTTCTTGCTGACAGTTTTAAAGTAACGAAAATAAACAGACCTCTTCTTGTGGATTGCCCGTTTTTCTCTCTTTAAGTTTTGCCTGCACCATTCGTATGAACGAAACAGGTACTCGTTGTTCGAATTCATCAACTGGAGTATACAGATTGAGTATTTTACAAATCTGCAATGGAGTTAACGCACTGCACATTTCGCAAATACTATCAACATCTTCCTCTGTCTTTCTCGCTTGTAACAAATGAGCCGCTTGTATGATTGGTTGCAAAGTTGCTTGAATGGATGCCCCCTAAAAATATTGTACAATAATTAATATACAATTTATGCGGCGTGACAGAGAAATATAATTTACATCTAGTTGTTTTTCACGAGTCCACATTTCAAAATGTGACAGGTTATGTCTAATTTGGAATCCTTTGGACCAATGGCACAATTCTTTTCTCAAAAGGAGATTATTCAGACTAGATGCACACAAGAAATAATACACTTGTTTGAATATTTGGGAAATGACTTCAGTATCCACTCCGTAAAACGTCAATATCTAAAAATTGATTTTTAGTATAGGAATGAAAGGATGAAACTGAATGCAAACCTTGTGGTGATTCGTTAGTTCTTGTAATAGTGCAGATGTTGGTTTCTGAATGCCTACAGGACTACCAACTTCACTTCGAAGGCTGCTAATTCTGCCTCTGAAACCACTTGGTTTGTTTCCACTGATACCCGGAATTTCTTCATGTTCCAGGATTGCGGGCACTATCAGAGGTTGAACTTTTGACTCGAAATTTGCAATTATGCCTAAAATTTGGACAAAATTAACATTAATGATAATTTGGGCAGGTTAATAAACCTAATTTTGTAGGTACCTACCTTGATATATCCACAAAGCAATATCCGAAAACACCTGTCGATACTCTGATAAATCAAAGTTTTTAAGACATTGTTCATTTTGTTTTTGGGTATTTTTCTTCTGGAAACCCATATCGCCACTATACTGTTTCATGTTGCAGACTAACCTACAATTATGACATACTTGTACAAAGAACAAATAATTATCACCCATAATAAATTTAGTAATATATATGTTAGAAGTTTTTCAATATTGCATGTTTCGAATGTGTGTGGAAAACTGTAGACCACTGGTTTCGTCCTTTCGGGACTCATCAGTACGGTGCTTTGCCCTATATACTCGAACTACGCAATAATGCTTGCTGTATACTTACACGCTTGGTGCAAGTATTAGCAAGAGCTAATTATTTGCCGAATTACGCGGCGGTAATGAGTAGTACTGGACCGTTCGAACAACTACTCCTCGGGCAAATACCCCGCCAGGCATTGAATTATAGAACTAAATCCAGATTTTGTGTACTACAAGATCTCATACGGGATGCTACCCCAAACATATCGTTGGGCTTGGAACATCCTTGGATCTCTACGTACTTTCCTGCTTAACTCGCAGTAGAGTAATATACAGGGTAGTCCACTACGCGCGCGTCGGTCAATAGTCGCTAAACCATTGGACTTATGGGAAATTTTTTAAATAAAACTTGTAACTTTTCATGTTTGCTGCAACTGAAAATTATTTTCAAGATTTCAAGTATACAGGCTGTCCCATTTCTTCTGCACGAGACCTAACTTGGCTTTTTTAAATGGAACGCCCTATATTACATAGCATTTTGGAATTCTTTGTTGAATTTAAGTGTCACTTTGTTAACCATACATTGGGTCTAAGTCCCACAATTTCGGAGTTATTTGATGTTAGAAATCGTCATTTTTCAAGTTTCGCCATTTATACCTAACGTGTAAAAGGTTCGAGATAAAGAAAAATGGCTTACGTGTCCCTATCTTAGTTTTTAATCCTCTATCTAATGGGGCTGGAAAATACTGCCTCCTGATTGGTCAAAAAATGACAAAAATTTGCCAATCAGGAAGCAGTATTTTCCAGCCCCATTAGATAGAGAATTAAAAACTAAGATAGGGACACGTAAGTCATTTTTCTTTATCTCAAACCTTTTACAAGTTATAAATGGCGAAACTTGAAAAATGATGATTTCTAACATCAAATAACTTTGAAACTGTGGGACTTAGACCCAATGTACGGTTAACAAAGTGGCACTTAAATTCTACAAAGAATTCCAAAATGCTATCAAATACAGGGTGTTCCATTAAAAAAAATAGAGTTAGGTACTGCGCAGAAGAAACGGGACAACCTGTATAATTGAAAATAATTTTCAGTTACAGCAAAAATGAAACGTTACAAGTTTTATTAAAAATATTTTTCCATAAGTCCAGCGGTTTAGCGACTATTGACGGACGCGCACGTTGTGGACTACCCTGTATAACTATAAAGGAATATTCACAATATGTTAAAACTTGGGATCTTAAGACGGAAGCTATTAGTAATCCAACGTCCTTGAAATATTCATACATAAAGTTTAAACACAAACAAATTGACTGACAGTGCCAAATTTTTAATTTTTGTTTTAGATTTTCGGCAATTAAAAAATGTGAAAATTCTGCTAGTGTGTTAAGTTAATTTTTCTACACATTTTTAATTTATTTTTTCTTTATACAGGGCGTTTCAAAACAATATACAGATTTTTTTAGAGAAGATAGAGTAGGCAAAAATGAACATTTTTTGTCAATAAACTCATGTCCTCCTGGGTTTCGTTAAGGTTCCAGGAGACAAGAAACATTTTCACTCGCAGCTAGCGATTTCCTACACGAAATGTATCCAAGGCGTTGGATTGGTCGGGGTGGACCTGTGGGCTGGCCTCCACGCTCTCCGGATCTCAACCATTTTAAAAAAAATTTTCTATGGGGACATTTGAAAACATTGGTTTACGAGACACCCGTAAAAATATTGAAGATCTTGTGTGCAAAAATAGCAGTTGGGACTGGAATCGGTGGCGTATCTACCTGTGTTCCATGTGTTCCATGGAACACGGCCCGGAGGTTCAGGGGCCCGGAGGCAGCAGACAAGAAAAATACAAAAATAAAAATGAAACAATGAAAAACATTCATTTTCTGCTCCAGCTTATTATTAGAAAATTTCAAATAACCATAATGAGTTATATGCTTATTCACATACAGTAGAACCCCTATTATCCGTGCGCGGATTATCCGTGCGGCACCTGAGAATTTGTTTTGACACGTTTCCTTGTGTTTGCATTGGTTCAGTTTAGTTTGCTTTGCGTTATTACGTCACGTATAGTTTGTTATATAAAATAAAAAGTATTTGGTTTATGTTATGTTCCGTATATACATAGGTAGTTTGTTTTATGAAATAAAAAGTATTTACTTTATGTCGTAATATGTATAATATAAAGCTTGTTATGTGAAATAAAAGGTATTTGAATTATCCGTGTTTTTCAATTATCCGTGAATTACCCGGTCCCGTAAGGCACGGATAATAGGGGTTCTACTGTATTTTATTCACATACTTTCATTGCTATAGATTTCTGCACCAATTTTGAAAATTTAAACTGGTGTAACTACCAATATTACGTGAAAATTTGATGATTTTGTTATTTCTTGTTGAGAAATGCATGGGGCCCCTTTAGCAAATAAAACCCTATGGTATATGGTTAATTGGTTAAATCATAAAACGCTAAGGCGGGTCTACGATACATGAGTAGTTTGCTGACAAATCGTACATATTCAATGATATTACAGAAAAAAAGAAAACTTGCTTGGCGCGACACCAAGTTCTTGAAAAAACTGTTTTTGCAAACTCGAATTTCCAGCTAGTGTTATCTAAATTTATGTCACGCTTTTCCGAATTCAAAATCTGGCAACCCTAGACACAAGTCACAAAAATAAATTAGTCATTTTACATCTTTATGGGGGCCCGGCCAAAAGTTTGGAACACAACTAAAAATCGCGTTGTTACGCCACTGACTGGAATAATACGAGACAACCAAACATTATTTTTTGGTGTTCACGAATCGCTATCGAGACACCTCGTTAAACTGGAAGACAATTTGAACATTATTTGTAAATTTCTTTTTCTATTAATTTTTTTTTATTTATTATTATTGCGTTCTCTGATTTGGAGTTCACCTCTTAGGCAAAATACACATTATTATAATAAAATTTTTATTATTATTATTGTAAAATGGCAGGAAAACAATTTGGGACAATGAATATTATTTATTTGTAAATTCGTCTGGTTGCCTAGATATCAGGGCTATAATTGGCAATGTTTCTTGCCTCCTGGAACCTTAACGAAACCCAGGCGGACATGAGTTTATTGACAAAAAATGCTCGCTTTTGCATACTCTATCGTCTCTAAAAAAATCTGTATGTTGTTTAGAAACACCCTGTATATTTAAAAGTCCAGTAGGGAGTACCGAAGTTTAATAATTTTAACGAGAATTATTATTAATTAAAATTTGATAGAAATGTAGCAGTCAAATATAAGCAACCACCTGTAAAAAATATGAACTAGCGTCTACTGGGATTCAAACTTAGGTTTTCCACTTGCTGGCCCGATGCTTCCAACCAGATGGTAGAAATATGTAAAACTATGAAACTGATTTAAAATTATTGCAAAATATGTTGAAGCCTCAACTCAATTTATTTTTTTACCTTAGTGTGTTCGAGAGCCACAGCGCAAGAGTTTCAAAATCTTCATGTCGCTTTTTAATGACCTTCTTAACCGAGTTGGTAAAAGCGGAAAGAAAGCACCTTACTTTATTTTCATCATTAATAAAGTCAGTATGTCGTATACACATAAAAATAATATACGCCGGTAATCCTGGTAAAAGTGTAACGGCCGTTCTTGGTTTCAAATCTTAAAAAGAACATACAAAGTATGAAATTTAAATAACAAATAATTTGCAGAAAAGTTTACCTATGACGAGCTCCTTCATGATATTGTTTTCTTCTCCAGCTGGAAAAGAAAACATCCCTTGATACTCTCTTTCTTTTTTGCGTAGAGATGGTTTATTATGGCTCAGGTTTGGAATGGTAGTTTCTGTTTTGAGCTCCATTTTGTTATCACCAAGATCCAAGCCCGCTTCTTTTAATCTCTTCGACAACATTTTCACGTGCCGCTTTAATTTACGGACAGTTTCATTAAGAGCATCATTTTTATCTAGTAAGTCAAGATTCTCAGTTGTGAGTCGAGTGATTTCATGTTGCATATAAGCTTCCGACTGAGTTTGCGGATTTGCTGTTAAATTAGCCGAAAGTAAACGTTGTTGTCTTTCGTTATCTTCGAGCAACTTCTCAATTTCAAGTTTGTATTCTCTCTCGTAAGCTTTATACTTCGATTTCTCATCTTGGAGTTCAAGTTCTAGTTGTTTGTTTATTGTTTTTTGGGTTTCATATGCTAAAGCCAATTCACCATCTTCATTAATATATTCACCTGAAATCAATTATTTAGACATTTTCAAAACAACTATAAATAATTATAATCGGTACAATAAAAAATAATAATTACCAGTTCTCGATTTAGAGTTTACGAGAGTCTTCATGTTATCAGTTTGATTTGCAAGAACACTCCTAATCTGTATGATCTCTTCAGATCGTCTACTTAACTCATCTTGGAGTGTCTTTAACTGCTCCAACAATCGACTCTTTCCAGTTCCTTCTTCAATACTCTGAGTTAATTCCATTAATTGTGATCTTAAAGTAGAATTGGTTAATTCTAATTCTGATATTCTTATTGCATCTCTGGCTGCATTTTGTGCCTCTTCCATTCTTGGAGACATGTCTAGCTCATCTAACCGTTTCTGCATTCTTAATTTCTCTCTTTCAACTTCTGAAAGTTTGTATTGGAGTTTTAGGACCAATCCAATATCTGCCTTGTTCTCGGTGTCTTTTATTTCTCCATTACTTATAGTTGTACTTGATGTATGAGTTTCACCAGCCCCTAGAAGCAAAAATACAAAATTTTTCGTTCAATTATAATATGTTAGTACGAATACCTTCATATTTCCAGTCGATATTTTCAAGCTTTTCTCTAACATGTGATCCATTACTCAATGTTGATCTAACAGAACCATATCCATGATCCTCTGGAAGATCTGAGCTTGATGCAGCAGTATCATCTATGCCAGAAATACTGCTCAAATCACTTATATTCCTCTTATGGATAGCATGATTTTGGTTCCTCAACTGCTTTTCCAAATTTTCACAGTGGTGTTCAAGAGAATGATACTCTTCTAATAGTTTTTGATAAGCATGTCGATCACTGTCTTGGTCATTTAGTATTAACAGTTTTTCCTCTTCCAGTCTAACTCGAAGATTCTCTTCTGCCCCCTTTTCGTTTGTGCGTACAATTTCATTAATGTTGTCTAATTCTTTACGAAGTTTCATAGTCTCTTCAGCAAGTAATTTATGCTGAGTTTTAGTTTCTTTATGGTACTTTTCTTGCTCGTGAATGAGGTCCATTTTTTCATCGCGTTCTGCTTTCACAGCTTCTTCGAGGTTGCTTATTGTTTTGTTTTTCTCTATTAAAACAGACTTTAAGTTCTTTATTTCTACTTCCAGAGCTTTGAACGTTATTAGTTTATTTCTGGAAAGAATGCATCATACTGTGTAGGCTAATACTTTGGTAACTAAAATTAGCTATAGTGAGAAGTGGTGATATTACTTACCGTAAATCATTAATTTCATTTTGTGCATGTTTATAATCAGAATGCACTTTATTAAGTCCTTCAATTTTTTGCTGTAAACTGATAATTTTGTTTTCAAGTCCTTTATTGAGCTTTTTAACATGTTCGATTGATCTAGCCTCGATCTTAAGTTTCTTATATTGCCTTCTTGCCAAAAATCTACGTACTGCCGATTGACAAATAACAATATCTCTCATTTGCTTAGCATACTTTCTTCTAGCCAACCATCCTCTGACATGCTTCTGGATAATAATAGCTTTGGCATTATACTTAAGTTGCATGAACTTCATTCGGGCTAAAAATCCTCTGCAGTAGCACTGTAAACCTTTTACAGCATCTCTCAGTTTCAGATATCGCGTCCTCTTCTGGTAACATCGCACGTATTTCTGTATTGTTACTGCAGCTCTATTACGACGAAGTTCATTTGCCCTCCTAATTAATAAGACAGATTGAGCATAAACTTTCAACAATGTTATATTAAAGAGTTAACTTACTTTCTAGCTAAGTATCCTCTTGCGTACCTCTGGATGTGGAATATACTATTCTTAAGTCGCAGATATTTCTTGCGGCATATGAATGCTCTGACAGTACTCTGCATAATAATACAACATTTTTTCAACTTGTCAGCTCTAAGTTTCTCCAAATAAGCCACTTGTCCAGCTCGGAAAAATATTTTTGTTTTTCCAAATTTATATAAATCCGTTCCTTGTTTGAGATATTGTATTAAAATATTCTCACATGTTGCTTGCATATTGTTTCTGTTAATATCTTTAAATTTACACAGGACTCGGTAACGATAGAAAAAGTCCACATATGACCATCGACTAGGAAAACCAGCAGCTGAGATACGAATCGTTTCCAGAACGCCACATGCTCTTAATTGTTGGACCACTCTTTGTGGATTGTACTCAAAAGAAGTTTTCGTATCGTTTGGTTTTATGCACCTGATATAATGAGGAGTAGTTGCATTTAATGTTGTCATCAACAAATTTAAGGAATTACGAAACTGAGAACCAACCGACTTCTTGTGCGTTTTTTGTGGAGCAGCTGTTGGTTTGAGGGAAACAACTTTTAGTTTAGTATTGGCTGCCGATAATTTTTGAGGTTCATCAGAGAATAGGCGTCTGACTAAATCATTTCTACTAGCTTTCAAGACCCCTATTTGTTCGTCTATAACTGTATCCCGATTTTTCTCTAAAAATCCATTGCTGGTATATTCCACCTTGTCAGCAAAATGATTTATAGTGAACGAAGAAACTCCAAAACGTGCTTTACCAAAATTGGAATATTTGATACATTTCAAGTACAATTTCTCAGTCCATGACCCGTCAGTTCCTTTAGGCATCTTGAGTAAAAAAAAAAAATGTTCATTTTATGGTCTTATTTATATATCAGTAAACATTGATATAGATTTCGACTAAAATTATCAATTATCGATATACTCATATATTGGAATATCGATATACATCGTGTCCCAATTTAGAGGGATGAGTATATATACAGGGTGGGCCAATAGTGCGTAGTCGGTCCATATCTCTGATTCTATTCAAGATATCAACATGAAATTTTACGTGTGTGTGGAGAACCCCACGAAGCTTCTGTTAAAATTATTTTGATGTATACGTGCTACGTACCAAACCAAAGTTATGTTTTTTCAAATGGAATGCCCCACATTTGTTTGCATATTTGGATTCCCCATAAAATTTCATGAAAGTTGATATGCTATACGGTGGGGTTTAGAGTAAGCGTTGTTAAGATATGGCTATTTTAGTACCAGTGTGAACCCAAATTTGTGGTGCTACTGACGTCTGCTAGTCAAAGATAACTCTGATTTTTTTATTGAACTAGGTTCAGAGGATACTATTTGTAAAATGCATTAACACTTTTTTCAAAATAGTTCATATTGTACAGAGTGGCCAACTTGCGCAAAATGGAGCTTTTCTCAAAAATGTTAAATGGAACACCCCGTATATTATTTGCAGGTTTAATAGCCAGTTTATTAAGCTTTTCACTGATGTAGGTATTGGCAGGTCTTCGACTGAAAATTTAGACATAAATAAAGATTGAACCTTAAGAACTGAAATTTTTGCCGTAATTTTGTACCATCTTTGGAGAATTTCCGCCATTTTGCCACCCAAAACTCAGAAAAATGCTTACACTTTGTTTTTACAGAAAATTTAGCGAATAGAGTTTACACCGGCACAAGAAATCTCATTGTAAGTTTACTTCTTGAAAGGACGGTTTTCTTCCATGGCACTCCTTGTTTCAATTTATACCTAGGTTTAATAAGTTACCATTTATTTAAGAATATTACCATTGAGAAGCAATCTGGTGATGAAATTTTTTGTCTCAATGTGAAATCAACTTCCAAAAACAAAATGGAAATCATATTTTGTGTTTTGGGCGCTAAAATATGGGAGAAACGAATAAAATACCGGTAAAATTACTACATTTTAAAGTTCAATTTTCAATTCTACCGAAACCGTCAGTCGCAGACCTAACAATATCTACATCAATCAAAAGCTTAGTAAACTGTCTATAAAATATGGAAATAATATATGGGGTGTTCCATTTGAAATTTTTAAGAAAAAATGCATATTGCGTAAGCTGTCCACCCTGTATGATATTAAGTTCTGTGACAAAAGTACTCAAGAATTTTACAAATAGAGCAGTCTGTGAACCTAGTCCAATAAAGAAATCTTAAATAGCTTCGACCAGTAGATGTCAGCAGTTCCTGAAATTTGGGTCTACGCTGGCACTAAAATGGTAATATCTTAAAATTGCTCACTCTAAACCCCATCGTGTAGCACACCATCTTTCATAAAATTTCATTGAGAATTCTAATATGTAAACAAATGTGGGGCGTTCCATTGAAAAAAACATAACTTTGGTTTTACATTGTTGGGACTTTTTAGACACTTTTGATGGTCTTATCTGTGTTGTTTTCAGTCTCTTTTAATTTCGAAGATTCGACTATTAACTTTTGTTTTTTTATGGATGCCAATTGTTGTGTTTGCATTTTTAATAGCGCTTTTTATTACCTTTTCAACAACATATTGCAAATCGCAAAAATTTTCTTTTTTACAAAAATTAATTAACACAAAAGAACAGAAAACAAAAATTTATTTTCAAACAAAAGAATGTTGTGGTGCATTAATACTTGTTCCGTTCTTTTGTCTGAAAATAAATTGTTATTCTCTTGTTTAATTCTTTTTTGAAAAATAAAAAGTACAAACAAAACAACTGACGTCCATAAGAAAAACAAAAGCCAGTAGTTTTATTTCGGAAGCAAAAAGAGATAGGAAAAATTTATAAGACCACCAAACGTGTCTTCAAAAAGTATCTTACCAATATTCAAGTTCCAACAATGTAAAATAAATAATAAAAAGAATATCAATAAAAAACTAAAAACACACACTTTTGTTGTTTTTGGATATGTATCTCAAAAATAAAAAAAAACATTCAAAATTTTAATGCCAGATTTGGGGTGGTCATAAAATTGTGATAAAACTTTCCCCATTTAACTATCTTTGTATCTTCAATACAACCATTTGGCAAGAATTGACATTTTTAATAGCGACTTTCGATATTAATTATTGGATATTGCCAGGCCCTAGGTTTGAGTTATTCCAAATTTCTTTACCGATTGGTAAATGTAATGAAAATGTGAAACTTTTTTGTAATTCGAAAAATTTTGAATCTCGTCGGGTTTGGGAGATCCCAAAGAAGTGACCACCTGTTGTTCAGACACAAATCATTCTTGATTGGCTAGCTATCTATATTTCCTGGTTTGGAACCAAGTTACCTACACTTTCGTGAAACTTTTTAAAGATGATGTCCCAAAAAAAGAGTTCATACAATAAAAAAGAAGAATGGCCAGCAAGAAAACCAAGATGATGTAAAGAGTGTTACTCACAAACTTTGAGCCAACAGCATGGATCTAAACAGACTAAAGACTGTCGCCAAAACTAAATAGGTCACTTTGTGAAGCTTGTCCTGGACAACCGCATCCTTGCATTTCATGTTTCAACAAAACTTTCGCCGAGTAGAAAAATCAGCAATAAAAACATGTGTATGTTATGTTTTTAAAATTTTTTTCTTCCTTCTGCTCTAAAGTATTATAAAGTAGATTATAGTTTGACAAGAGATTAAGATAGTAGCATAGACTAAGGTCCCAATGTCACATTCTGTATCACTGGTACATGAAAACTCGTTATATGCTCTTGAGTTACTGGTGCTTCATGACACACTTTCATAAGATGGAGGTTGAGCCACGAGTGACTCAAGCAGTACTTAGAGTAACAGACCAAAATACGGCATAGCAGTGAAGGTGCTGACTAGTGGAAATGATGTACCATCAGCATGGTAAAAATGAGAAGAAACTAAAAGTCTCCAAAAGAAAAATAACAGGAAAAACATTTGGATAAAAAGTAAGCGAAGAATCGAAAAAAGTGAGGACATAGCAAAAATACGGTGGTATGGGCACAGATGCGGAAATGAGGGAAATTCATCATTAAATATAATTACCTAGTCAAACCCAACTGGATCGAAGTAGACCAAGAGAAAGACTAAAAATGCATTGGGAAGTACGTAAGTGATAGGACTGAGAAAGTTAAAATTGAATGACCATAATTCGGTTCGGAATTGACATGCCATCACGGGTAGTATCTGAATATGTTACTTACTAACTTACCTTACATTCTTCATCAAGCAGATCTAAAATACCAAGTTTGGTTTCAATTAAGTCTATACAAGGCTGGTTGTCGTAAAAATCAATCATTGTCCATTCAATTCCTTCCCTAATATATTCTTCTTGTTCCAGTTTGAAAACATGCATATTAAACTGCTGTTGTAATTTTTCGTTTGCATAATTTATGCAAAACTGTTCGAAAGAATTTGTTTCAAATGTTTCAAAACCGTAAATATCCAAAATACCGATAAACTTGTGTTGTTGGATTTCAGATTCGAGCACTCTGTTTATACTTTCTACGATCCAGTTGAAGAGTTTTGCATATACGTGTTTCGCCAATGCATCACGTGCTGGTGCTGCCTGCTCCGTAGACATAGGTTTTAAGATTATTTCTCTCATTGAAACTATTTTCCTTGTGCACAACCACTGTTGCATGCTCTTCTGATCTATTTGAAGCAAGTCAGATAGGATTTTCATGTGCTTATCGGTATTCTTAAAAAGTTTTTTTTTAGTTCTATTAGAGGTTTTTAAAGACTAGTAGTACTCACTGGTATTACACAACCTTCCTGATCTTGTTCATTCTCTGACGAAATCATCACCTCTTCAAATTGTATATTTCCTAGATGTAATATGGCTGCTATTATCCCAAAGAAATTTTTTTGCTCCGATTTAGAAAAGCCCAGTAAAGTTAAAGCGTTTACTGTCTCTTCAAATGTTTGGGCATCATTTACACCGTCTATTTCTGGACTGTCTCCTTGATTTAAGTAAAAGAAATGCTGTTGATCAACTAAAAGTAGTAAATGTAATAAGATTTTAGCTTTAAGGCAGGTAATCCCTATTAACTTACGTAAATGAAGTTCGGGTAACTGCTTCCTGGAAGCACAGAGTTGGTAAAATATGTGGTAATTTCTTTCGTCAGGGGCTTGGAAGACGACCCGGGATTTTTCTAGTAAGTATGTTCTCATAGAGGCTCCGCTGATGTGAAATTGTTTACTAAAGTTGAGCTCAATGAATTTGCCAAATCGAGAGCTGTTGTCATTTCTAGTAGTTTTTGCATTACCTATAGCCTACAAGTGATAATAAACATCATATAGTGAGAGTTTTGCAGAGTTACTAGTAGAAGGAAAGCAAGGGTCAGTTAGTGGGGAGAATAAAAATCATATTGGTCTTTAATTTACACCAAAAAATGGTGTGACTTAAACACTTACTTCCATAATGGGGCTACTGGCAAGTACTTTTCTCTCTATTTGTGTTTCTGTAGCACTACCACCAACAGTGGCAAAGTACCTCATAGCATACTTGGCCGAAACGGTTTTCCCAGCTCCACTTTCCCCAGAAATGATGATACTTTGATCTCGAGTTTCTCGCTCTAATTTCGTATATGCCTCTTCAGCGATGGCAAAAATGTGGGGGTCCAAATCTCCCATCGTCTGGCCTCTGTAAGTTTGAATCGTGTCTGTACCTGAAATTTAATTTTAAATGTCACCTCCTAAGTAAGTTCTTTCTAGATAGTTATATGTAACGAAGTTTTGATTGTAGGTTTAATGAATTTTCTGTAAATAATTTTTTCTTCAGCTTGCCTTAATTTTTCGAAGCATATTTTTAGATAATCACATTTTCCGGCACGTTAAAAAATTCCAATAAAAAACTGAAAGGGGTTACTAGTTTCATCCCCTTATAACGATACCGGAGGATAGAAAGTTATTTGCAAGTAGCCCTTTTATTAATGGGAAACGTCCGCCAAATTTAATTTCCTTATTTCCAAACATTCACCAAAATTTTGAGAAAAAGAAATAAAAACTTAGGTAATTTTCACCTCCCCCTTTGGAGGAACATAACTCTTCGAGGAGGGATATGGGAGTATATGTTTATATGAAGAACCCCTTTATTTTTCGATAAGGAATCATCTCCTAAACTTTTTCGCACTTATTTGGAAACACTCTGTATATGAAAAAACATTTTTTAAATAAGAAAAATATTTTAAATTTCTTTTGATTTTCTTTTAACTTGGTCATGCAATCTCGTACAGCCCTTTTATTTCTACACACTTTCTACTCACCATCCCTCTCGCCATCACTGCACCATCAGAAAATATAGTTTTATTCAGTCTAATATAAGCTAATTTCTCTACACCTGTCAAAGTCTTCTGAAAAAAGCTGGTAATTCAAAAAATATGCAATTTAAGCAAAAATCAGTGAGACTGTGAGGATCTCATGGTGAAATTATCTAGGGAATCCACATTAAAAGGAAAGTAAAGTACTGGTGCAGAAGAAATGTGACAGCCTGTGTAAGTGAAAATAATTCTTAGACTCGATGATATGCCGATGCAGTTTTTAAAACACTCAAAAATGAGTGTGCCTAAAAAGGGTTAGCGTGTTGTATTATCATCCCGGAGCAAAAGCACATTAATAGCAAATCGGTAAATTTTTATCAGCTACCACGTGGTTCCACCACTGGTGTATTTGATTTTGAAGATCATTTTGATTTAAGTCTATCGATCTAAAATAGATACTTAGACGGTTATTGCATGAAGAACTTAACCCTATTGGATGTTTGGACGAGTTTCTGTTTCGTTTCTGAGCCATAGAAATATACCCATATTTCATTCAAGGTAACAACATGGTTGAAGAAATCAACGTCGTTTTCAAAACAGGCACAGATGTAATGCAATGCAGGTACTTAATGATGGATGGATACTCAAATTTACAGATTTTCTCTATTATTATTATTATTATTATTTTCTCTTCAAAACTTTATCCCCTTTAGAACTGACATTTTTCAGTGGCATTTTAATTAGGCAAGACATTGATGATTGAAATTTTCTATTGTGCCTCTCGTAATTGTTAGTCTTGTGTTTCCATTGCATATACAGGGTGTCTAAAAGGTTGGGACAACACAGTTTCCAGACACCAAAATATGTTGATTGTACTGAACATATCTCTTGAAAAGAATCACAGTCTATCCAACTGGTGTATGTTTGGTTGCATAAACAAACTTTAGAAATGCACGCTGGGTTGCCTAGTTCGTTTCGTTAAATAGATAGCCAAAAGCGAATAAAGGGTTAGGTTCTTAGACACTGATGACTTCACTTTAAGGTTTTTTCCTAATAAAGATAAATGGGTTTTCCCCCAAGAGGTTTTCACAAAATATAAAAGAAATACAAAAGGTTTTCCCTTCGAGCGGTGAGATCTCGGAGAGTGCTTGTTCTAGTTGTTTTATAATGTAAATTATCCTCGGATATCTCATTGGTAAATTCTGAAGACATCCAAGTTATTAAGTTAGCTAATTTTAGTTTTTGTAATTGTAATCCCCATTGTTAGGAAATCCCTCGGGAAATCCAGTAACCATAACTTCTAATTTATTTCAATAGGTTACTTTCGGGACAGACTATATACTTAGAAAGTTGCGTTCATTGGAATGTAGACTAACAAAAACAAAAGTAGGTTTAGGAGAGCAGACTTCAGTGTAGGGAGACGCGGGGAAGGTTAGTTAGGCAAGGGACACAGGGTGTTTAGTCCTTGAGAGAAGTAGTTGCGTTTTTAGGATTGTTTGCCCCGAGGAAATAATTATAAATACATTTTAATATAAATATCAGTGTAGTGATTATATCAGGTATGTCCGAAAACAATTTTATTATTTTGTAAGTATATTAATGCAACTGCATATTATTATAATACAAAGTGTACTAAACTAACCAAATGGTCGCACTTATTACTGACTTCAAGTCTATCAATTCAACAAATCATAATTAATTATTCTATAATACAGGGTGTCTCATTTTATTTTGACGCATTTTAACACCTTGTATCTACCGAACCGCTTGAGATATTAGTGTGCGGTTTCCAATAATGAGTTATGTGTGACTTCAAGTCTTTTTTGACTACTTATAAAAAATATTTTACTACTTCCAGTTCATAAGGATCAGAAAAGGTCACTTTTCATATTACTGCAATTTTTTTAATAAGGCACCCTGTATATAATTAAATGTTCAAAAAGTCGTATCTTTTAGCTATCCAACGGTATGCTAGATTTGATTATCGGTAAGGGGATAGCTGAGATTTTGGACTAACAAAACTGCAGAATCGAACAAAATCCTTATAGAAGCAGAAAATTTCAAGTGCGCTGTGATTTATTGCAATAAACGATTCTGTGAAACGTCTGCTTACATTTGGATTATTTGAAATAAATTTAACGGTTTTATAAAGTTATACATAATTTCAAAATTTTAAAAACTGAAAACAATAAATTAACAACTATGTATCTACAACAAATTTTGTGCTTCTACAAAGATTTGTTTGACTCTGAAGTTACTTTTTTGAAATTCAAAATCTCAGCTATCCCCTTACCGATGATCAAATCTAGCATACTGTTGGATAGCTAAAAGATGCGACTTTTTGAACATTTAATTATATACAGGGTGTCCTATTTAAAAAATTGCAATTGCAATAATATGAAAAGTGACCTTTTCTGGTTCTTATGAACTGGAAGTAGCAAAATATTTTCAAAACAGTCAAAAAAAACTTGAAGTCATATATAACTCATTGATGAAAACCGCACACTAATATCTCAAGTGGTTCCGTAGATATAAAGTGTTAAAATGCGTCAAAATATAATGAGACACCCTGTATTGAATAATAATCACGTATTGTGTTTATGATGTGGTATTCGAGAAGAGGCCCACTGGGGTACCCTTAGCCATATAAACGTTTAGTAGGCGGGGATGGCGGGTCAGCCTCGTTAGCGACCCATCTAAGAATTACCACTACAATAGACATCATACTGGTTAATTCAACTATATATCTCTGCTTCATTATAAAGGCGATAGGAGAACGCCAATAAACGTAAAAAGAAACAAAACTTTAACGACAGTTGTTTGATTGTTGTCAGTAATAAATTATAATAAATACAATTTGCATCTCGATAGATAATACTAAACACTTTTTATTTATGATTATTGCAGATGGTAACCAATCTGATTTTGTATCAAAATGATTAACGATAATTTAATAATGCTTCCAACGATATTGATAAATCTTGATGTCTCAATTTTATTTGTGTCTATTATTAACATCCTCGCTTGTGATTGGATTCTTTCTTATCATAGTAATAGGGTCTGTAATGGCTTAGGTAATAGACAACGAAGGTAATAGACGATCACGTGGCTACCTCTATAGGTATTTAGGTAAATATTAATTAGGTTAATAATTAATCAGCGCTGAGCAGGTAGATAGACAGGTGAGGAGAAACTTGCAAGGGTGGGGTAGGGTTCCTTACATTATACAAAGATGCTTAGTTGAAGCGTCATCGATGGTCAAAGTTCTTGAAAAACATCTTTTGATACACCAATGTTCCTGATACTAAAGATATGGTTCTTCCTAAACAAGATCTAAAATTTGCTCTTCTACATGAGGTGTCTTCACATAACAATGGCGCACAACTGTGGAAGGAGCAAAACAATTAGTTCCCTGAAGATGTCTTTCAACTCGAGAAATCATTTTGTGATTTGGTAGACGACGGCTAAGAAATCTTTCCCCATATTCCTTTTCAGATTCACGGCTATTCCCTTGATAAAATCCGTACACCAACAACATATCTGCGAGTTCCTCATTGGAATACAAAGCAGCCATAACACTTACAGAACAAAAACTTTTTGAAAACCACACGAACATTCAACGTGACAATTTAAATACAGCACAGATACCTTATTTATTAGCAATATTTTAGAGGTGCACTACTGATAAAAATAATTTTCTAAGTAAACTATGTATTTAAAATAACGAAATCGAATGAGACAAAAAACCTTTAAAATAAAATTATATCTTCACGGAATTTTTTTAAAGGCCATATTATATCGCACTGTTAAAAAATTATGGAGCTCTTAAGATGTGGATGACTTAGTTTTTAGCAGTTGCATTAAACAAAAACCCAAAAATAAAAAGGCAACATACTTAATTTCAAACCAAAAGTTGACCTGCCAACACTTGTTCCAATCGTTTAGTCTTAAGTTATGCAAAAAAGAACTTTGACCATCGATAACGTTTCAACCAAGCAACTTTGTATAGAGATATGTTCTGTTCAATCAACATATTTGGTGTCAGGACACTGTGGTAACGTATTGTCCCAACCTTTTAGAGCCTCTCTGTATTTATGTAGTTGGATGAAATCCTGGATGGTCACAGAAAACCTTATTACGAGAATCAAAGGGTTTGAAATATGGACTGAACGAGTGGCAGATTTGAATGTGCTTGGCAAGTTGGACAACCAGAAATTTTAAATAGAACAGAAATGAGAAAATTCCAAGCATGCAATTTTATTTCAATTAAATAATATAAGAACTGTTATAATTATTCTAATATATTAACAGACTTCAAAAGTATAAACATTACCCACAAACTGTGATTACTGTCAATAATGTAATTTGTAATATTGTAATGAGTAGGTATGTAAGTGTGTTGTTATCTAAACAGGTAAGGGAACTTACAAAATATACTTATTATTAAACACATACAACAACAACTGTAATCGAGCCATTAATTGTTTACTATTTATATTTAGGCGTTTGTGACTCATCTTAATTGATAGACAAGTGCTTAATAATTATTGTAGTAGATAATGCAGTTTCACCAGAATTGTACAAGTATTGTTATATTAATTCAGCAACTAATTATTATAAACAACGCATAAGTACATTTTTAAATGCCCCAGAATGGGCGTTCTTGCTAATCTGTAGTTCATGTTAATGCCAGTAGCTGCAAAGCCAAGTTTACTTTCTATTGCAAAAAGTAATTTAATATTTTCAATAACGCCGTGGAAGTAAAAGTTTGAGAATTTTTTTGTCTCTCACGTTAGATAAGCAGCCGTTCACCTTTGTAGTCAATGCAATTGCTGTTGAACTGAAAGGTGAATACTCAAAGAGTACTCTTTATAACTCGAAAGTGGGTCATCAGAAGTCTATAATACAACAATGAAAAAGGGAGATTCTAGTACAAACTAACAGAGAGCATTTATTCACTGCTTAAAATTTCATGATCGATTTTAATTTTGCGTTTTTACATGTTTATGTTACGCTTGACTTAATTCAAATGTAAATATTGTAACGTTTATTCCCATTTCTACTGAAACTTTGGCAATTGACCCTGGTTGTATAACCTTACTAGATCGTCTTCACCAAACCCCGAAGAATCCAACTTCTGTCAAAATGTTTAATCAAAAAATAATAATTCTAGGAAGATTTTAACTTAAATCTGGTTGCAGACAGAACACTAAATTTATTGTACCTAGCTGTTTACTGAAACAATTTACAATATCTTGACAATCTTAAGAACAGTTACTTGTGTAGGTGAACAAACGTATGCGTAATGATATTTTTGCATGTACCTGCTATGTATATGTATATTTACGCACTCCAATAAAAAATAACAAAAAAACGAATAGTTGGAGGTTTTTTCCTCACGAACCGGGTTGCGTTGTATCGTTTGCATTTCAATCCTTGACCCAGCCTCTCACCAAAGGTTCGATAGGTAGGTACAAAGTGAAAAATGCGGGAAACCCGTGTGAGTTCCTAGTGGTCAATGAACTTATGAGCCGGTAAAACATTTTAAGACTATACTTACAGTATCGTTACATTATAAAAAGTTAAATGACCAAAGTAGTACATAAATTATACCTTAAATATTTTTGTGAATGTGTAGGTCTCACGCAAATGTCTCGGCGATTAACTGAAGTAAAAGCAGGGTTTTATTACTAATGATATATATGATATATCACAATAATTATTCTATGCTCGTATGCACAGCCACAGTTATACAGATATGGGAGCATATTTTCATGTTTGTTTTACAAGATATTGAATGAAAAATGTAAGAGGCTGTTTCTACTGGTAGGTAGGACTTACCTGGAAAGGCTCCGGCCCCTTGTTTTTGGATAAAACACTTCCATTGGTGCAGTCGTAAGATTTTTAGCAGTCGGTGATATAATCAGGATACAGGGAAGCCCTTTCGACAGAATAGTGACTGGTGATAGAATCTGGGCACACCATTATCAACCTAAGTGTAAACAGTCAAGCAAGGAACGGCGTTACGCACCTTCCCCAAAACAAAGATAATTTGAAAAATTGGCGTTATTGTTTTGCTGAAGAGTACTACCAACTTTAATCTTTTGAAAGATGTCCTCAAACCAACAATAAGGATAAAACACCATTAACTGTTGTCAAAAGGTGTTTTGCTTCAATACGACTATGCCGGTCCTCTTTCCAGACCTACTTCCTCGTGATTACCATATTCATGAAGTATTAGCAAAGGATCTGCACTTCCCAGACGCAATCAAGAAAATGCATTGGTGGACAAGTGAAAAAAGTATAACCCAATCCGGATCTCAGTTGAAAGAGCCTCGTTAAAGCAAAAAACGCCAAATCGGAGAATTCTATAAATGCCGTTTTCAGTGTCCCACTCTTGTTGTTTCTTCGAACGCATTGTGTGTTATCTCTCTTATTCTTAATTTTAAATGTATGTCAAATTTCCTGCTACGCGTCGATACGAGCGAAGGAAATATAATTTTTCTAAATGTACTCATGTACCAAGTAATCACAAAAGTCGGTCTGGAGCATTCGTAAGATTATTGAAACAGGTATCTGGTAATAACGCTGTTGAAGTAAAAGAAATATAAGTACCTAACCGAGTGTTTCTCAGTACAACTGCGAAAAAACATCGCCCCATTATCGGATAATTTGACTGACTTGCAGACCATCAGAAAAAGCGAGTTAAATCGCCTTAAGTAGCTGAACTATTCGATCGAAACAGGTTTCTTAATATGCCCGCTAAAGATAAAATCAGTGAATGCACAAACTAATTTAAATTTGCTTTATGGTACTCTGTAAAGTATCTATCAATATTTTATTACCTCATGGAGCATCGAATGGTTGCGAAACATGAAATCTTAATGGGAAAAAAGAAGCGTTTGAAATGCGTTACAGTCGCATGATGCAGCTAACAGGTAAGTTTGCAATAAGTTGTTGGACGAGAGCACCAACACGCTTACACTCACGGCGGTGATACACCACATATCGTCGTGTGATGAGGCGCATTTTCTGTAAATTTCGGTCAAAATATTAATGTAGGTTAGTTTGCCCATTCAATCACAGGGTTAGAATTATGGAGTCCAGTTAAAAAATCGCCAATAATAACGCATTGGATGTTGAGCGAAAAAGTTGGGTAACGTTTGGTCCCCCAACGAAGCACTAGACTTTCATATTTCACGGGGCAATTTTTTAAAAATTCTGAACTGAATGGACTAAAATCATCTATTTGCACTGTATATGAAATTAGCTGTTAGAGTTAATCAAAATAATTGTTAGTGAAAATGTTGGAATTATAGGGGAAAATAGAAGTACATAGCTACTTGAGAAAAAGTTGAATGAAAATTAAGAAAATAATTATTGTTGAAGAGGAAAACCAATAATTTTTCAAGAAAAATATCATTTTGGAAATATTTCGTCAGAACTATTTGGCAAAGCTAATTTTCGAATAAGAGACATTATTAAATTTAACTTTGTATACGTTTGTAAAAACACAATTTTGGTTACAATAAACGTTATAAGATCAACAATTGATAAAAATAATGAACCAAGAACACAAAAATAGCAGTTTTCATATCTATCGTAAGTATTGGTAACTTACCATAAATAGGAAGATCATCGTAGGGATTGATCGCCACCAATACGATGCCGCAGTATGTATAAATATCCTTATGCTGGCAAAATCTGACCTGCAGATTATACAAAACTGCAGGTTCATGCAAATAGGACAACGACGTGAGATCATTTTCTCCTATTAAAATTGACGGGTTTCTTAAAAATGGGAGCTCTTTTTCCGATTTGATTGTAAGTGTTTTTGGTTCCTTATCATCCGTCACGACATCTAAAGTCTTCTTGTTTGCTTTGTAGTCTTCGATTAGTGTGGCTCCTTCCCACACGAGTTCTGGGTGTGGAATCCATACCTTGGCCCCCTGTAATATACAAAATAGTAATGAAATGATTTAGATTCCTAACATGGGCATGACTTAACGGGACGGAGAATGTCTTTCAATGCTAATGAAACAAAATATATACCACTGACACAGCGAGATAGCAAGACTATCGGTCAATACAAAATATACTTCGAGGCCAAATGCGGGTAACCACAACAGTACTCGATGGCAAAAATTTATTGTTGAAGCCTGTCATCGTTGTTGTCTGCTGCACCTGTGACTGTATGTTAAACATAACTTATGTGGTGCAGTTTCAGGCATCAAGTTGGAGAGGAGAAATGATCGCAAACATGATTTTGATTCAAACTATGCCAAAATTCAGTAAGTATTTCCGGGGAGTACTTATACCAGAGAATAAGAAAATACAGAGAAACAGCACTCACGGTGGAAGCTTACAAAAGTATTCAGCTAAAAGTTTCTTTTTCCTCACTGGTAGGGCAATCGTTAATTATTTGCGTAAGTTAAGTTGCATAAAAATATTGTAGGGCCTCAAAATAAAAATAAAAACATGTGTCCCGTTTTTTTTGTCCGGCAGTGTATTAAGGCTATGAAGAATTTTCGATCTCCTGAGGCTGGAAACATGCCAATTAAATATGGATGAATGGCTGTTCTTAAGAGGATCACCGGTCTAGTGAATGCTGCATGAGGATTCAAATTCCAGACGAATGGTAAAAGGGCTTTATTTGTGCAATTTTTAAAAAGTTAAATCGAAGGGACCCAAATTGCTATAGAGGGCTGAGTGTGGCTTGCAGTTTCTGCAGGCTTCTTGGAAAAATACTCCAAAATAAAGTAAGGATACCGATAATAAAATAAGTGAAGAATTTTATGTATTTGTGTAGCATAGAATTATATGTACTAAGAGGCAGTAAGTTACCATGATGAGCCTTTTATTATTAGAATACTCAACAAGGATCAGAGTGGTTTCGTCCCTAGACGCTTCTGTGTGGACAATCTTTTTGTTTTGCAAGTATAAATCCTGGCTGCTTAGTACGCCAAGCTGGTTAGATGGATTGGCGAAGCATACTGAACGTAGTTTCAACATCGGCCACCCATCTAAATGCAAACCGTGACGATCACTGCTTAACTGTCGTAAACGAAAGTCTGTCAATGTTGAATGTTCCAGAGCACCTACGTTACTTCTGTTACATAATATTATCATGACACATAACTTGGCAACGAAGCTTTATCAACCTCTTCATTTTTACCGAAGAAATTCTTCGAAGAATTTTATGTTATGACATAACCAATCATAAAGTAAATGCCTCGGTAAATGCCTAGCAAGTTGTCCAGTGCTACTTTTTTGAACAACCGGGCTTTAAGCCGGGTACAGACAGAGGCAACAAGTAGCAACTTTTGTCATTGGTGACCTGTTTCCCGAAACAAAGTTGCCACTTGTTTCTAGTTGTTTCTGTCGCCAAAGCAAATGTTTCCGAATATCGCGGGTTTCGCTCTCAAGGCGGTAAACTTCAAAAGAAAATAGGTAACAGATGTCGACAAGTTGCGACTGTGTCTTTGGTTTGGACACTTTGTCATCAGTGCGTGTTGTGACATCCGTGATTTCTTCGTCCCATATAACAAACATTACTGTGTTGTGTGGACACTAAGTTTCTTCATGTTTCATTTTATTTGGAACCTTAGTCGACTTGTGTCTTTAATGTGGACACTAGGTTACCTCCTTTTGTGACACGAAACAGAAACAGTCGACAAAGTCGCAATGACATGTTGCCCCTAGTTGCCTCTGTCTATACACAGCCTTATATTCGCATGAGCAACATCTGTACAAAATGAGCTGGTCTTGAAATATCGTCTGATTTTCAGACGTGAAGTTTGGTAAAAGCTGTCGAGTTGCAAGAACAAAGCTGGTATGCGTGCACCACAAATAAGTGGCTTCCAGATAAATCACTCTCCTTAAAAATTAAAGTGAATTAACAACTTTCATTAAGTTTTAAGTTGGCCTTAAAAATAATTTTAAATAGTACTATTGTAATTTTCTCACATTAATTCAATAAAACTGTCTTAAGCATATTCGTTGTTACTAGTTACTTCCCATCCCAGTGCTTAAAAATGAATAAACAAGATACAGAGAGCAGGAAGTTGGTTTTTCTGAAGATTATTTAGCACAGTTTGTGAATTGTCAATTGAGATTTCTTCTATTAGATAAAAGGCAACTTCGAAGGCAACAACGATAATTTTTGAAAGTCTGTGACAACACTTTTATACATATCTAATTGCTTCATTTTTGGTTTTCCTTAATAAAAATTTCATGAAGAGCATAAATACTGGCGTTTTGGAAGAAAAATCTTAAAAAATATTTCCTGCGTCAGCATATCTGTAGACTTCACCTACAGGTATCCGTGGATGATTTCGAAGACGCAATCAGATATTAGAAATTGGGAAACACTGTTAATATGGAAAACAAAGATGAATAAACAGTATTTACCTACACTTCTCGTCAGATTGAGAATGCACAATTGGTGACTAAATTTGGAGAAATTGGAATTAAAATTTTAGGGGCGGTTGACCTTTATAGACCTCTAGTGTTCCAAAAAATAGCATTTCCTGCTAAATAGCATTGCAAGCAGTTTTAGTAGCGCCACTGGTGGCAGCAGAAATGCAATTTTATTTAGAAAAACTTAAAATTTGGTATTTACATAGTCTCCAGGGTTACAATAATTAATGACAAATAAAATTTATCAAAATCGGCTCAAAGGTTTCTGATGGGATAAGCGCTTTAGGAACTTAGAGGTTAGAGGTTGATGTTGGTATGTAATCTTTTACGGTGCAAATGGAATTAGTACTTGGAAGTTTAGTTTGCAAAAACTTCAACATCCTGATTATGGATTAGCCGGTATATCAAAAATATTTAAGGAGAGGGAGGCATACTAGCAGACATGTAGCCGCTGTAGCACCTAAATAAATTTGAACCATTACTTAAATATGTACCTACTTACACACTGTATTCGCGTTCAAAACAAAAGGAAATTTATAATATATACGTTGTAAAAATTTGATGGATTAAGTACTCTTTTCTTGGCTTAGTAGGCAAAGATATTATTCGTGCATCTTTAGGATTAGGATTAAAAACGTACCTATCTATTATGGACTAGTTTTAATGTAAAATTAACTACAAATTGATGGACTGCTCACGGGGACTAGGTACTCACGTTCGTCTCAGTTTTTAGGTGGTCTGCCCAAGGCGTATTGGCAAGTGGCTCCACATGATTAACGTGTGAAACGTATTTTCTTTTGATATGAAGCGAATTAAAAAATTTTAGCTTGATGTTTAACGGTTGCTTTACTGTTCAGTGTTTACACACTTTCTGTATAGCTGTATGCTCGAGAAAATGATAATGACATAAGTACATACCTAAATAAGTATTGCAATAAATTTAAAAACTCTATTTGAAGATTCATTTGAATTTGCCGTGAAACAAAAATAGTTAATAATAAATTATTGGACGTTATGTACCTGTACCTACGCAAGTATTGGGTACGTTCATTGTCTATGACAGCTATCTAATAAATCGAGGAATAAATCAAAAAACATGTTTAGTTTCAGACGAGATTTGAGATAAGATAATGGAAACTTATAACTGTATGAACTTATTACATGAACGTTATTTACATAAGTTTTTTGGTAATAATAATAATAGTAATAATATTAAAATAATTCCAGCAATATAATGATGAAGATTGCCATTGTTCCTTACAGTGTTCTTCCATATGGTCCCTTCTCACCTCTCCCCGCACTCCATCCAATATGTTTGGGGATTCTTTCTCTGTACATTCTTCGCAACATTCTTCTGTAAAAGATACGCAATCTGGTCACATCCTCTCGTCTCGGCACCCGTATGCATTATTATTTTACTTTTACAGCACGAGAACTGTTTTTCCCTGCCAACACTGCATTTAATACTTCTGCACTTCAGAATCCCATTGCTATTTTTCTACACTCATTATCATCTCATTCTCGAAACTTCCGTTTTTTTTGAGATTTCAGCACCCACGTACACACAAATGTATCATCTACATTATCAGTATAATATTTTTATGTTCTCCATTCGTTCATTTTTTGCTTAAAGTATTGTATTGTTTTCCTTTTGGCTTCGCTGTTACCATATACATGCCGCAGGCAAATACATTCGGCAAAAGGCTTTCGTCTAGGCAAATGAATTCTGCCCAGGTAAATCACTTTCCTAGACAAATAGCCTCGCAAATAGCATTTCAACAGCTTTAGTACTGAAATAACTTGTTTGATTTGTATTTTCTCATAATTGCTTTCGCTTCTGATACCTGAGATATCGCAAAAGCATTAAATTCGAAAAGTACATTTAAATTAAATGGTTCCAATTGTACCACAGCCCATAGGCTACCTCTGTCGGATTAATAGTTGCAAGGTCGCTCATTAGGCTAACGCTAAGGGGTTTCGGAACTGGGCAGTTGGATATGCGGGCCTTGGTCTGTTTGTACCTCCTGATCCTTTGTGGAGCTGCCAAATCATCATTGTTACCCTGTATCCTCGCCTGATCCTTCAGTTTGAAACCATGTCGTCCATGGTAGGCGAGATCTGCCCGTTCGTTGTATTTGATGTTCATTCTCAGTTCCTATCCGGCTGGGCTTTGTAATTGTGTGACGGACGAAAGGAAACTCCAGTAAAATTTTAATCTTGGTGGGTGTTACGCAATGATATCGTATGATATCATTGGTGCTACGAGCTTATAAAGGATGTGGTGTGGAACGGATTCTTGGTTTTTTGAATGCCGTCTAACTTACAATAGCAAGTCTGATTAATGGTGTGGTAATGCCACTCAACAGAATTAGATGACCTTTTAAGTCAGCGTCCAGTCACCCAGCTGGTGTGTTATGTATGGGCAGAGTGTGAGGACTTGCTCCCCATTTGCTGCACGTGTCGAAATAGGTTGTTTCTGGTAGCCACCTCTGCATTAGTCTTATGCTGCTTGAAAGATAGGGTACTGTCAAGAGTGAATTCCAAGCAAGTTGGTTGTTGGGAGAAATACACAGGGTGACTATCCAAAGAGATCCCTGGTTCCCTCTTAAGTTCTTTACCTCGAAGATGGAAGACACTGGGCATGGTCTTGCCAGGGTTGGGGCGAAAACATTTTTCTTTGCGGTAGGCAGATAGATTATTATCTTCGAGAGTTATAAGTTATAACCTCACCGTTCCTGTGTATTTAAGGGGATGTTTTAGTTCGGAAATACACAACCACAACTACGTGAAAACAAATAGGTAAACCTCGATATATTCATGAGCAATACACAAACTATAATAACTGTTAACTGATACTCTATTTTTAAATTGCTAGGTACCTATCTCTCTCTCTTCCCATCCCCTGCTGGTTACACTAGTAGAGGTGCGCACTGCTCGGCGGGTGGAGGTACATCTAGTAATTCTAATTGCTAAGTCAAAAGTCACCCACATAGGTACTAATGTCCGGATGCTTGGGATCGATGGTTGACCGTTTGATGACCAACGTAGAAGCCAGAACGTAAAAAAGCGATTCTTTATGTATGAAGGAACAACTTGATGCCATCAGGCCGAACTCATGATTGAAAGAATAAAGTTTCAAATATTGCAAAATTTCAGTACCTATACCCAAATTTTGTGGATGTTAGCAGTTCCTTTGAATGATAGTCCAGTTTTATTAATTTTAATCCAAATAATATTAACGAGTATATTTTTTGTAATGCGGCATTCATTTTCAGCGAAAGAACAGAAGTCATGTTAGCCAAAAGTTTTTGAACTAGTTAGCTGTTTGTGTCGCGGCATACCTACGTAACATAGCAACCGGTTTGCTCTCAATTTGATTGAATCAAGTAGGTGTGTAGCATGAAATATCACGGCCATTTTACATTTACACATCACAACAAAATCGCAACGTGAATTTATTTGGAGTTTGGAGATAGTTTTCTCACGGTCCATGGCAGACGAACGACAAAAAACGACAGGTCGAAAGACTTCGGATCATTAAGAGCCAAGTCTCCCTGCTGCATTTTCGAGCGATTCAGACGTTCGCGCCTTTACAAACTGTACTGGTATTTATTGATATTTTGCTTTCTAATTTTGCAAGTATATACAGAAATCATAAGAGCCAAGTATCCGATCGCGAACATCAAGAATTTTTTGCTCCGAAGCAGAGGTCGCCACAGTGCAGGGCATTAAATTGCGTTTGCAAGGGCAGCTCCCTTTACAAATTACTTCCTTATTTATGAACCGATTTTGAAATTCTTTGTTTTGTTTGAAAGAAGAAACTGGTGGAAATAGGCCTCTCGTCTCGGATTTTTAAAAGAGTGATTTTTTAGTAAGTTATAAGTACGCAAAATATGGGTATATTTGAAGCCGAAAAAGACAAACTTTTATTCGTTTTTTTTTTAAATCGCCGACGAGACGACTCTTAGGGAATGCTTTCTGTATATGCTTGCAAAATTAGAAAGCAAAATATAAATAAATAGCAGTACAGTTTGTAAAGGCGTGAACGTCTGAATCGCTCGAAAATGCAGCAGGGAGACTTGGCTCTTAATAATGCAATAGGTAATGCAAAACGAGTTTTATGGGTATTTCGAGTATTTAGTATTTTCTTGCTTCAATAACGCAACCTTGATAATGCAAGCAAAAATACATAAGTAGGTATAATGCAACGACATAAGTACTTATCGGTCAAGGAAAATTGGAGTTACAATGCACTTGACTGTTTTGCATACAAAAAACTTGTTTTGGAATTTTGGTAGCGTTTGTTTCGCTGACATGCGGAATTTTATTAAATTATAGGTTTTGTTTTAGCTAATAACACGTACGAACAAAATTCTGGTTTAACAAGTTCGATTTCTTTGAGGTTTGAGCTTCATTCTCAAACACCAAAAAACAAACACAAAAAACAAACACATAAAACAAACACTGCGTCCACTGACTCGATTTTGCTTTCGTTTGTTCCTTGTTAACCAGATTTTGTTTTACACAAATGGCAGTATAAACAATACAAAATCGATATTTACCTTTGTGTATAATTCAAGCGCGGTCATTTTTGGAAACAATAATCACACCATTAAAAACTATTTTTTTCAAAAACAGCTGTAGCACGACGGTTTACACGATCTTGGTTGCGGCATACGGCCGCGGGATGATATTTTTTACTTTTATTAACGTGGAGTTCGTGTTATCTTATCGCGTTTTAGTCATTGCCACTAAAATAAATATACTTTCGATACTGCACTCAATTTAGTATTTCGGAAAGAAACAATGGAAATTTGCGACCTGCATCCACACCGCGCACCATGCGCACTATTGCCTTCGGGAGATAACAGGCGCGCAGATATCTTGAAATGGCATGTGTGGAAGTATGGATTTTAAAAAAATAAACATTCCCCGTCGGCATCTATGTCAATTTCAAACAAGTCTTATGCTTGAAACGTACAGAGACCTGTTTGCGATTGCAATTGTTGATACTATTATCGTGAAGATGTCGCGCGCTTCTCTCCACAGTCTAAACAGGTTTTTCCTGAGGATCAACATTAATTTGAGGTCTTTGACTGCAAGAATTTTATTAACCAAATGCATCTTATATTATAGCTTTTGCTTGCTCAAACTGACTTGTTTTTTGTTTTTAGGTATTGATGTTGGCCCCTCTTGATACTTCGTTGCAGTAGTAATGTCCTCTTGAGTAGGTCGTGAGAAAAGATACGTATGCATACGCAACATTGTGCAACAAATTAATTTGTTTAAAAGTGCATTGGTTACGTGGAGTATTTTGGTTAAATGTTATAAAGAATTTAAAATTAATTATACGCACTAAAAGAAACTACACATGTTTCGCCCACATTTGAGACAGTTTTCTATTAGTTAGGTACATTTTTAGCGCAGGGGCCGTATTTTAAGGTTGGGATATATATCAGCTGTTAGTCTATAAAGTGCTGCCACCTATCGCCCAAAAGTGTGATTAGGATTATGCAAAATACAGTCACAATCTATTATGATTGGTTTCTATCACAGCTGCAAACTCTTCAGACGGAACCTCTACAGCTTGGAATTTTCAAGGTTTTTTACTTTAGCGGCAATCGAATAAATCGGCGGCCCTATCTTTAAATAAATTATTATTTTCTATTTAGAAATATGAGGATAAACTGAAGCGCCACCGCCATCTGCATTGCAGTGGCCACACTACTACTACTGTCAAACGTCCAGTTTACTGGGCATATCGGCCAAATATGCATAAAATGGAGAGATTGCAATATAATTTTCATTCCAACACGCCGGTTTAGCGAAGTAACGTATCAAGACGTTCTTGGTCGAAAATAAATAAGGAATAATTAACTTAGACAACCCTACTTTCTAATTACGATAAATATGTGTACAAATAGTAAAAAAGGCGTCGAGTTTATGATGAATTTATGACGGATTTTTCAATAATTTGAGGGAGATTTATTTAAAGCGAACGAAAAATATTACCATAAAAGTAGTGCGAGTCTCTAAGTTGATCCTTTATTGATAAATCTTTTTTTATTTAACGCCCTATCTACTTTAATTTCAGAATGGTGTTGGAATAAAAATGTGTCTACATGTCCCGTTTTTAGTGCTCAAATTCCGTACCCTTAATACTTTTATACATTTTCTAAATGTTATTAGAAGGGGTCAGCAAATTCCTTAGTCGCACGTGTAAACAATGCACGCTAAAGTAAGTAATTGTGAGTTTCGTCTTTGAGCAAAAAAATTAAGTACAAAAATGAAACTTGAAAACCAAGAATTTTGAGATAGGTAAGTAAGTGTTGTGTTCATACTTATGTACAACTTTTTTTGCTCAGGACAACTTTTTCCATCAGGGCAAGTCTTGTCACCGAAAACAGAAACACTGTGTATATCTAAAGATTAGATACCTATATGTATAGGTACACCTTACAAGATGCAAATCATGACCATTGTGAAAATTATGAAGAGCAAAAGAAAATTGTTAAACGAATCAATTACTTCAAACATCTTCCAAGAAATGGGTGGAAAGTTTCATAGCGACAGTAACGAAACGACATCACTAATCCAGAGACATTTTTTGTTTCTGTGGAATAATACCTGAATGGTATAAGAAATTGTCATCATTTCGCCGAATACGTATATTGTACTTCACATTTCCAATATTCCTATGCGGTGCAGACTGTATGCTGAACAAAAATTATGACCATTGACCGAAAACGGATCGATTAACCAAAGGTAGATGCAGTTGTTGTTGTTGCAGTTGTTGTTTATATAGGTTCCCTCCAAGGAAATAGTGGTACTGCGGACTAGGACTGCGCGATTTGCCTCCCGAGTGAATCGATAATAGATTTTTCTTTTTGGGTCGATTTATTCGATTAATCGATTCGACTTGATTCTTTTATTTTTGTTCGCCGTTTCCATGAAAAAATGTTTCTTCAAATAATGAATGATTGATTTTTGCGTTATTATTTACTTGTCGGATTTGATACACTGACCCAAACCGATTCGAATCGGAAAATATCTGTCAAATCGGAAGTCAATTCGAATCGAATCAGGAGAACAGAAACCGCACAAGAACGAAACTAAAAATGTGGACAGACTCTGTTGCATCAAAGAATACTGAAGTCAGATTTGCAACGCTCCATTTTTCCTTTGAGAAGTAAACTAAGAAGAACACGGACGTCAGAAAAATCGACCCCCATTTAATCGAACCTATTCTGTTTAGAACATGCAACTACATCCCCAACTATTTGAGGGCAATAGTCTAATCTGGGTCTACTCCTACCTTCCTATCTTCAACTCTAGCATGCCATGGACTAATCCTTCGTGTCTCCGAAGGTGTACTGCCATTCTGTCTCTTCTATTCATTATTGTCTTCCATACATTTCGCTTTTCCCCAACTCTTTCTAATAATATCTGCCTATTGCTAATCTTATCTATCCACGGTTTCTTCATCGTGCGTCTGTAGCATCTTATTTCGAACGCGTCTATTTTTTCTGATCCGCTTCTCCTAGCGTCTAAGTTTCGCACTCGTACAATGCCGTACTCCATACATACTTACGTTTTTAAGAGTATCTTCTGAGTTTCTAATACATATTATTTACCGTTCCCGAGCATAACAGTTGTTTCTGTTTGTTAAATGCACCTCGACTCTGGTGCTATTCTTGTTTTTGTATCTCTAGTGCTCTACTTTCACGAGTTATTTCACTTCCTAAACATCAGAAACCTGCGACTTCCTCTATCTTTTCGTTTCCTCTATATACCATAATTGTGTTTTCCTTTTTATTGATCTTAATGCCGTAGTCCTCTGTCAAAACTGCTTCCATTTCATTCAGAGCCATTCCTAATTCTTCTTTGCTGCATGCTAACACTGCTATAAGTATCATCCGCGAATATGAGCATATGAATAGTTTGGCACTGTAGGTATATTAATATCTGAGGCTATTTTGTCCTTAAGTATATTAATAGCATCTTCGACATATAAGTTGAAAACTAGAGCTGACAACGCACGACAGTCTCATTCCATTCCGGATATCTATACTTCTCTTCGTTGCGTTTCTGTTCAAATTCTATAACTTCCGTTCACCGTTTGTAGAAATTAAGTATTATTCTTCTGTGCTTCTGTCCCTAAATGTTATCCCCACATTTCTGAGTACTTCGAACATCTTCCTCCATGTTACATCGTCGAAGACTTTTTCTAAAACTACAAATGCACGGGTGATGATATTTAAATTCTTAGAAGGCAGAAGTTTATTTTTTCAACCTAGTCAATAATCAGACAAACACAGAAGAGAAATAATATTTTATACAAATCAGCCAGATCAACTTGGAGGCTAACGTAAGCATATTGGTTCACCAGAGTTTTAACAGATCTCTTTCTTAAAGATCTAGATCAAGATCTTATTATTGAAATATATCTCGATCAGATCATATGGGAGAAAGTTATCTACATATACATAGATCAAGATGATTATTATAAAAATAACTTTCTTTTGTTGTGTTGCCATTCACGGTGATGGGTGAAAATTAAAATCTTGGTATTAGTAAAATGTGCTCCTTCGTGGCATTTAAATTTCAATTTTCTGAGTTTTAACATATTCCTCCATTCTCGAGATATTACACTGTCCGATTTCTCGTTAAACACACTGTATAAATAAGTTATTTTAATTTTAAAGAAACTAGAACTCGATTATTATTTCATGCTCACATCCAGTACACTCAGGTTCTTACAGAATACTTAGTACTGGAAGTATTGGCAGTATTCCTACTACCTACTAGTACCTACTCGAAACATTTTAAGTACATTTCCTATTTCCAACTTCCACGTACACAGAAGGTAGGTATTAATTGTTAATGATAATGTACAAAGTAATACTCAGTCCAGTACTTTTCCGACTGGTAGGTACTTTATATACCAGTACCAGCAACACTGTGTTGAAGATACCGGGAGTAAAGTATTTCAACTATTAAAATTAATCAGTATTTTACTTATTACTTGCAGTAAAATTTGGAAATGAGCACCTCATTTCTGATCTCCACTAAGCAAAGTATCCACATGCTTGCCACAAGATGGAGAGCGAGGTATGGCGTCATCAAACATTTATGCGATATAAGGCAGTCTTATAGTTTTCCTTTTTAATCATAATCTCACTATTTCTGATTATTTTATTTTTGAAAAATGTCGAAGAAGTTGAAAGATTGGATGAAACTGATACCGCGATGGGAATCAAGCATAAAGTAGTACCTGTGGTTCTACACACCAATTTTTTCATTTCGCATTCAAGCAAACTGCATTCTTGTTTTCTTGCTGCAGTTTTTATCAAATTTAAAAAAGAACTGATTCTTTCGTTGACGATGTAATAAAAAATCAATCTTTCCCGGAGCTATTATTTAATGTCTTCATCTATAAACATGTTATGCAGTTTTCATATTTATAAATGCTTGAAGGCTTTAATTCTATTAGCAGCCGGTATACGGTACCTATAAGTTAATTAAAAACTATTATTTCATAACGAATATACAATTAGTTCTCGCGATGAATAAACTCTACACAGTTATTAGATTTGTAAAAATGAGTCATTGAACTTTGATGTACCTACTTCGGGAATTCTATAAAAGTTACGAGAATTTAAAGACTGAAGATAAAACTGAGAGGTACCGCTATTAATTTTAAAGACTTCTTTCTTTCTTACAGGCGGCAGTAACATTTTAATGTTCGTAATGTATATAATTAAAGTACGTGTGTAATTTTGAAAGACTGCATAATTAACATAGTCACTTGTGAACATTTTAATGTAACTTTCTTTGACATTAGGACTGTCTCAAGTTAACATACTTAATTTTGTTTCCTTTGGAGATGTAGGTTTACCTTATTTCATGGGTTACAAGTACCGTTTTGCAATATACAATAAATTGAAAATATAAGTGTAGTCACATTTAATTATTTAATTGTAGGACTATTACTGCCACAGTTGTTAAAGAATGCCGCAAGTACAAATTATGCGGAATGTTTTGACTTTAGAGTCGCAACGTAAAGTTAATTTTTCTCGTTCACAGGAAGGAATGGTGATGTCCTAAAGATGAACAGTCTCATCCAATATTACCTAATCCTCATCAAGATCAAGAGTAAATGATATATGTAGATGCCCTTACATTGCAGTGATTTGATTTTCTAAAATCGGTGGGCAAAATTGAATAAATTATAATTTAGGCCTATGGATCTATGTGCCGGAAGCATATTGGTATCGAGCGTATGCTATCGCAGATTGGTAAATGCCGAACTTAGCTTAGTTTCGTATCGGACGACCGTGCTCGCAGAGGTATGGCAAATGAGTGAATGTCTGTCTCGAGTGATGGCGATCCCCTAGCTGTCCTTTTGGACCTGACCGATTTTTTGTTCAAAAGAAAAAAGAGAAATCATCATAACAAAAAAGAACTACTGTGAGGTGCGAACCCTCAACGTTGCAACTTGAGAGACTGACACATCGACCACTGAGCCACGAATGCGTACTGGCAAGAAAGCTTACGAAAATAGTATATATGTAAGTAGAAAATACGCCCGTTGCTGTAAGTCGACAGTTGGGAAAGCAATACGCTAGGCTTGATACGAATATGCGCGCGGAACAATACGTGCAGTCACCAGTCAACAGGTTGCTTTTCTCATATTAAATTTGGGAATTTTGATGTTAGGGTGGATCGTTTAGGTTAGGGTCCATATTTAGTTCAGGGAACTTACTGCGTCCAATTATTCTGCAATGGCTCCAAGAATCGGAAATGCAGCAGGACCTGACGATTTTTTTGATATATCGATAAAAATATCGATATATCGTTATATCGAATATGTCGACAATGACTTAATATGCACATGTCCAAAAGTCAATATTAATAAAGCAATTCATTTTTCAAAAAAATAAATCTTGGTAGGCCAAGTAATAATTTTGATTGATTGTAGCAATTGTTTCTTCTTTGACGTTTGTTGCATTATTTAATTGTAGCAATTATTTCTTCTTCGTTTGTTGCATTATTTGTGTTTCTTTAACGTTAATTTGATATCGCGCCTGTAATTCTTTTGAAAATTTACAAGACTGTCAGTTTTCGCTTGCTTGGCTTCAAAAATAAGACATTCCAGCATTCAGAGGAGCTTACGAACTCAGTAATATCAGAAGATCTACATCAATCAACAATTACATTCTGCTTTAAGTTGGCAAATGCTTTTGCTGTGTTTGCGATAAACGCGTGGGCATCATCTGAAACTTGCAAAATACTAATGGAGTATTTTTTTAATTTCTGTGAAAACAAAGGTGTCGATCTGGACTTATTCTTCTCATTTGTTAGAACGTTCCCTGAGTAAGCTTATAGAAGCCTCCACAGACATTTTTCCAGGTCAACCGTCTCGAAACTTATTGTAGTTAAAATGCTTTTCTCGTAGCTCATGAGACATTTTAATATTTAGTAATTTTGCTTGAAAGTTGCAAGTTCCTCGATGGTGCCATACCACGCTCGATCTAGGGAATACTCTGCGAATATGACGAACATTCAGAGTTCACGCAGTGGTGTCCTCAGGTTTGGAACTTCACCTGGGCACAGACCCTAATAAATCATAGGCATTTTTTACTTGTTAGATATGCGCAATTTTACCCTGGGCACTGGCCTATTTATCCAGGGCATGTGCCCATACACTTATGACGCACCTGCTTTTCAGGGTCTGAGTCTATCGCACCAGTCGCTTTTAAAGAAGAAAACTGCTTTCCTAGTTCCTCATTCGTCAAAAAGCGGCTATGGCATCAGGAAACGCCCTTATTTAGTTATTTATCCTTATTAACCTTTGACAGGGGACGTTATCTTCATATCCATAGACAGAGGGCCCTAAATACGTCCATATGGATGTAAAACTTTAACGCCTTATCTAAAAGAAATACCTGACTTTGTTTCTTAGGTAAGTACAACATTTCCTTCTAAAATTGAACGTTCTTTCTTCACAATAAGAACGTATCGAGAAAAACTAAAGTAGCAGTCTTGTAGGAAATTTTGTGCTCTTTAAATTTAGTAATTTGCATTTTCTACGTTCAGAAGTTGGTAATTACAACTCGAATAACAATCCTTTGAACAAAATAATTCATTGGTAAATTGTCTCCCACTCACGCCAATTCACCAGTATTATTGGTTATTGTTCAGTTAAACAACGGCATAATTGTCCTAAACTAACATCATGTAATTTCAAAACCAACGAAGTCCTTTCTCACTGCGGACTCGGTGGCATATTCTTATCGGACGTAACTTATTGCACAATGGAAAATGCCGAACTTCCTATCGGACGCGCGTAGTTGCACACGACTGTGCAATATCAGCTGTCCAATAAGCTTTGGTCTATTTTTGAGACTGACGGAAACCTGACAGAACGCATTTTTGAAACAGACCACTTAACTGACACGCTCATTTTTGTAAAAAAAAGATATTGTAAAAAAGCAAAAAAAAATAAACTAACCTCTACTGTAGTTGAACCCACCCAGCCTAAGGACATCAAACTACTAACTCCACCTATCTACCCACCTACCCACCGAAACCGCTGACGGTCTTCAGAACTAACGAAATACTTAAAGGAAAGTATAACGTATATACTATGATGACGTAAGTAGTATTGCACTTCCGTGTGCAAAATCGTGAGTTCAATAGGGATATAAGTCGGTGCAATTCGTTAATTTTCGACGTGCACTAAGCTACGTCCGATACGAATGTGCGTCTCTTTTTCCAGGCGTTCGCTGAACATTCTCATCAGTAAGTTTTATACAAGGGTTGTGGATTTTGTACCCTCAATACGAAACTTCATAAACAAATTAATAATTTTATTTATACATTTCTGAGGATGGAATCATTGTGAATTCTGAAACCGGTCAAGTTATAATAATAAATCGTTATATTGGTAGTACGCGTAGTAATTTTTCAATTCATCATGAATTTCTACCAAATAGTAAAATCAGAAAATATTAACTACATAAATTAATATTCCCTGAATAAAAACGTTAAATATTCATGTTCCTGCTTGCTTGCACAAACCGATTACAATATTCCAAACATGGTATTCAATCGAGGATATGCATATTTGCTGCGGATATTCATTCAGTTTTAGTCTAAAGTAAAGATGACCAATTTGAGAAGGCTACGTTTCCTAAATCAATTAGGGCATTGATTTGTGAAAGTGCAAACATTGCTAGATTTATATCAGGATGAGCACGACCCAATCTAATCCGTATTGATTTGTCTTAACATTGCGTTTAATTTTAGTAAGAACATAGTTGATTGAGGTAATTTTAATACCTACGTTATTAGTTTCTCTTAATGAAGACGTGGCTTATCCGATAGAGATTGAAAAGATCTTCTGGAGGCAACTGAAGAGCTTTTGCAAAACATTAATACATTCATTAAAATAATCATCTTAGCTAAGACTATAGATTGACATAACCATATATCAGTTACCAAATAAAAACAAATTCTCAAGAATTTGAAAAACTGATGCTAAATAGCAAATATTCAGGCATCTGTAAATACTGCAGTATTCACAGAGAATGATCTTCCATATAGAAAATATACAAACTTGATTAAAAACTGATAGAAATATTAGACATAAATTACCCGAAGGGGGAACGAAATACAAGAAGAGCAAATGAAAGGAAGAGAAGAGAAGAGAAGAGAAGGGAAGAGAAGGGAAGGAAAGGGGAGGGAAGGGAAGAGAAGAGAAAGGGGAGACGAGGAAGATTAAGAAGTGGAGCACTGCCATTTGCAACCACGTACTTCAAAGCAGATACAAATTGAAATTAGCTACTGCTGGTCAAATAAATTTTGAATAATTTATATTTTACGGCATCGGAAGAAAAAATCCAGAAAGAAGAAAAAATAATTTAAACTGGACCCGACATTGTAAGAGAAGGATTTCGACGAGTGGCAATGCTATGCATATCAGTCCGAAAAACAAGTTTATTATAAAAATACAGAAGCAAACGGAACTGAACAAACTTGAGAAAAAAGTAGACCATGCGAAGGCAACTTCTCTTGAACATATCCGACCATTTCGTGCCTTTCAGTTTATGACAATCACGTGAACCCGTGAACGTGCTCTTATTCCAAAGACTAATCGAAGACACGAATTCTGAACTTTCTGAATACGAAATTTATCATGACACGAGTGACCAGGAGCTGGGATAGTATCACATAAGCTAAAGAGAGAAAGAACAATTTAGTCATACAACGCCCTCTTGGAATTCAAAGCGAGATAAAGAATTTGCCCCTATATGAGTTTTAGGGCGAGGTAAGTCTTCTGTAGCAGAATTAATAACATGCATTACAATAATAATATCTTCAGCTTCGAGAGAATGGTAAAGTTGAGTATTATCTGCATAAAAATGATAGTTAATAGTGCTGACACGATTTATGAAAAGAAGACTTGTAAATGGTATACAATATAGGGCTAAGAATTCTTACTCTGAGGTACGCCAGGTAAGGATAACATCAATATAAATATCAATTTATGTTCCATGCTGGCTGTTCCGCGGTCTAGCAGATAAACTAAAAGGCATACTTACCGTTTCGACACTTATCCCAGGGTCTTCTTCAGAAAATGCTCTGAAACTGGTAAGTGGGTACCTGTTCGTATTTATACATCCTCCTGATCAATCATGCGCGATGATCCGTTGGCTGCTTCTTCACGCATGAGCGGTTTCCATATCTGGGGCATTCCGACTCCTCGGTCCCTGTTGAAGTTCCCCAGCTCCTTCTGGATCTCTATCGTCTCCTTGTACAGTTTAGGCTAGAACCGCGCCTATTTCCCAAAATCCTGATAGCCTCGAACTTGATCTTATGACTTGTCTCTTCTCGATGTTCTGCGACGGCCGACTTGTCTCAGTGGTGGTACTTGGTATGGATGATGTGTTCCTTTAGCCTCGTGCTGATATGTCGTCCTGTGTGTCCTTCCCGAAGGTGCATGGTATGCTGAACACCCCAGGCCACTCTAGATTCTTGTGCGCTCTTCGATTGTTTGGAAATTTCGCCGTTGGATGGGGTGACCTCGATCGCATTGGTGACGACGTATGGTGTCCCTCAGGGCTGTATTCTTGGTCCTTTACTTTACCCATTATATACTTCCTCGTTTTGTGACCATATCAAATATTGTAATTACCATCTATATGCTGATGATACGCAGCTCTTCTGCTCTTTTGATTTCTCAGATAGGTTTCTAGCATGCTATCTAATTAATCAAGACCTCAGCAGTATATTAAAAGTTTCAGTCATTTACTGAAGATAAACGCAGGGAAATCGGCTGTCATCATGTTTGGTAATGACAGCCTAAGAAGTGTTGCCCTGGGGGAGCTTGCGTTCTCTGTCGGTGGTGGGGTTGTTCCTTTCAGGGACTGCGTAAAAGATCTTGGTATCTTTCTAGATTATAAACTTAGATTCAAAGAGCAAGTTACTAGTTTAATTAAGAGAGCTTATACTGCATTGAAACTTATTTACCCAGTGAGACATTTTTTGAATCGAAATATAAAGATAATGTTGTGTGACAGTTTAGTATTGTCTCACTTTAACTGTGAAGATTCTGTTTGGGGGCCGGGCATTGATGGTTTTGATGCCAGACGTATTCAGAAGGCCCAGAATTCTTGTTTGCGTCTTATTATGGGGAAGGAGGGGGCACCATATTTCTCATAAAATAAAGGAAGCGGGTTGGCTGAATATGCGAAATAGTCGTGAACTTCATAGAGCGTGCTTTTTCTTCAATATACTTAAATTTAAAGTTCCACCATGTCTGTTCACAAAGTTGACTTTCAGAACAGACATCCATAATATTAATATTCGCTGCAGGGAACTAAATTACCATAACGAGACACCGTAAGGAAATCTATAAAAGATCATTTTCCTACAACATTGCCACCTGCATGTATAAAGTTCTTCCAGCTGACCTCGTCGTTATGTGTTGCGAAATATTTCTTCAAAAATATAGATCGTCGCTATTTGCTCTCCAGTAGTACCTGTGGGTTGGTATCCTATTTTCCTCTCCCTCTCTCTTCTTCTCTATCTGTCTCTCTCCTCTTTTTTTCTGTCTTCCTTTGTCTCCTTCTTCTATTCTTTATGTATGTACGTATTCAAGTCCGCTTTTTACTTGCTGGGTATGTGCATTTGCATATTTTTTTTGTTTTGTGCTTGCTTTAAGTTGTTTTTTTTCTTTTTCCAAGGGTGGGAATGGAAGAATAGTCCCTGTTATTACAGATGACTAAATTCTCAGCCCATTGCTGCATTTCTCCGTTTAGGTTTGTTAACATTTAAATTGTAATCTTTTTCTGTGTGTAGCAATAAATCTTATTATTATTATTATTATTATTATTATTATTTCCTTCTTCAGAAGGAGTCCAATCTTGTCTGTGCATTCCCTGGTTTAAGGTAGATATCTCTGGCTTCATCATCCGTCTCTTCCTCCTGATGGCTTTCTCTATGTTGGTCCTAATATAGCCGCGTTCTGCTTTTTCTCAAAAATTACTGTTATGAAAAATGTAAAAAGGTCATTTTGTTACAATTTTTCATCCGTGTTTTTCGGTCTGGGTCACGGAAAAGTTGTTTTAGATGACGGTTCTGTTAATTTTTCTGGTTTTGGTCACGGAAAGGTGGTTTGTTTGTTGACTATGTGCATTCCAGATAGTTTACCTATCATTTTGTCACATGAACCCAGCACCTCTAATATTGCACTGCTTCCACTGTATAAGAAAGGGAATACTTTGACGATTCCTAGTTGGCCAACGCACAAAGCAGCGTTCGTGGTATAGGATCCGAAAAGCCCAACGGCAGAAAAACTTATGCCGCCGAAGGTGCTTAATGAATATTCTGGTATTATTATTTAAATTGTCATATGTATATTAAGGAGACGATTCCGAAAAGTGACCTGTTGAGGACGATCTGAAAGATGCAGCATGCGCACTCGAGAGCTCTAAAGAAACTTCAAGCAGGAAATCTGAGAGATATTTAAAGATTTAGGTGTCATTTGAATACGAAAATGTATACGGATAATAATTTTTCAATTATCCCTGGTCATAAAAGAAGTGTGTATATATTGGTAAGGAATTGGGCACGCAAGCCGAGGCAAGTGGATTCGAATTATGTCAGTGTCGGGCAAAGGTCTCTGAGTGACCGCGGCGTGCGGGTTAACCTGGCCTTCGTCGAAGTGGTCACCGGCAGCTTCTTTGGTCGCACTGCATTCGAAGGAGACTCCGATGAGACACAGTGACGTTAGCGCATACACACGGTCCTGTAAGGTAACAGCTCTTGTACCGCTATACCGCGTTCCGTTACTCCGCTGTGTGTCACTGACCTCCGCGTTACCTCCTCACCTGGGCCGTTCAGTCTCTGGCGCACCGTCCGACAACAGGTGCGTTTGGACCATTCCGCGCGATATCAACCCCTATCGTGTTCAATTATTGGCATTATTTGGAAAATTGGTGCGCGAACTCCAAGTGTTTTGAAACGTCAGGTAATTTAATTGTATTAATTGCCGTGGCGGTGGTGATGTCAGGAGGTTTTCTAAAGCGTCAACAGTTTTGTTTTGTTGGCCGCTGCAAAATAATCGCGCTCCTAGAAACAGTGCGCGGAATTCACGTTATTTAGGAGCAGCGCGGTCCTTGCCCTTGGACTAAGTGCTTTGATGTGTTTGTTGTTCCTGGTTTCCCGCTGTAATTCCAGTTAGTAGTTTCAGTTTTAATGGAAAATGTGTCAGATGCAGTTCCCCTGGGACGATGGCCTCGCTCTCTGATTCCCGTGGAATCTCCCGGAAGAAGTTCTGATAAGTGTCCGCGCGTAAGTCGAGTTTACCTCGCGAGCTGCACGCGGCTCAAGTTCAATGTCTTCTTTCCGATTTCGTTCCGTTTAAATGTTTTTGTTTCGAATCTCTCGGTTAGGTTTATGTATTATTTCGAGTATTATTTTAATCAATTCTTTAATTTTAAATCATGCATCCTATGAAAATAATCATACAGGGCGATTCAGAACGAACTTAAAAACTGCTTGAAAGATAGCGGGAAAATATTCTGCTGCCATATCTGACAATGACAGTATTACACAATAAACAACTGCGTGGCAGGGCATAACGGGTATAACAGTTTATGTCTATAATTATTAACTTAATATGTACAATGTACATTGTCCATTAGAGACCACTAGTAGGAGCTTTGTAAAGCACTCGCGTGGCAGTGGGGTAGTTTAAACGGGAGAAAATATTCACACTGTATGACATTCTTAAACTGCAACTTTATTAGGCATGAGACCCCTATTTATTATTGATTATCTGTTATATAAAATTATTTTCACTTACACAGGCTGTCCCATTTCTTCTGCCCATTTTTTAAATGGAACAAACTGTATTTCAGGAAATATTTTGGATTCCTTCATTGATTTTACTATGCTACAACACTTATTCCTGATATCGTTTTCATTTTATCAAAATATCACTTCTGCAGCTTTATTCAGTACCAAGATACCTAATTTTCAACATTACTTCATAATTGACAAAATTTTCCAAAAATTTCCAGTGACTCAAAAAATTTGCAGGCTAAACAGAAATCAAAACTTATACAACCTCATAATGAAATCGATTAAGGAATCAAAAATGCAACAATGTACAGGGTGTTTCTTTCAAAATATAAAGTTAGATTATGTCCAGAAGAAATGGGACAGTTTGTAGGCATAAGCGAAAAGAAATTTAATATAATGGGAACTAAAAATTAAGGGGGCGGGTCACTCACAATCATATGAAAACATTGCGTTTAGAATCTAGCTGTCATTTTTTGGAATTTGAAAACTGAACTTGTTCGCCACATCTCTTCCCAAGTTTTCAATTGAGTTCGTGTTTCTCATGAACAAAAATCGTTCGGTAAATATTAATGGGCAATTCAAGTTTGGAGATTACTAATTTTGAGGTTAATTATTTCATTATGTGAACCTAATTGAGTAACACTTGCAGAAATTTCACAACGTAACCAAGAAAATGTTGTTTCAGATATAATAATATAATAGAGATCAGTAAGAAATTCGATGGCCATTTTTCATGGAGGCTGTATTTTACTTGAGTTGTAGATCATAATTTTGGGACTGACTGTAGATCTTAAAGGATGATAGATTTCTATACTCAATTACAACTATAAGCAAGCGAATGTTATTCAAAATTATCATTTATACTAAATTGCCCCAAGAAAATCATCTAAAAGTTCTTGAAATCATATTTTCATTTTGGATTGATAACTTTGTGTTTGTTGACGTAAGTTATTTGTTTTATTGCAAAAATAACAGTTTGTCCTGTACAAGGCGGGAAATTTTTGATTGTCATTTCACATTTCATGTTTGCGTTATACATCTACAGTCAGTTTCACATTTGAAATACTTTCTTAGAATACGACAGCCGGTGTCATTATTAGATACCAGAGTTTCTGGCATATTGTTGTGACACTTTGAACTCTTGTGTAATTTTGGATTTTATTGTATGTGGTTACAATTCTGGAAATTGATTTGAAACAAATTACGTGATATCAATTTAAATAACAAAGGGCTTCCTAAATATAGTTGCCATAAGAAAAAATTGCACTTTTTACACAAAACCACGAAAGGCAAACTTTTTTTTCCAGTTAACCAGATCTCTATATGGTGTCCCAACGAAAACTTGTACCCCCGTAAAACTCGGCAAAATAAACGTTTTGACAAAAATCCAAAAACACGTCGATTTTTATATCAAAGGGGACCAATTTTTATGCAATAATCATTCTTGCAACTCTAGCCCTGTGCGGGGGGTAGCGACCCCTAAAATTTTTAAATGGGACGGGGGTCAAATGATACCTACTTTGGAAGGGTTTTTCATTACTTACACAACCGTGTTTGTTTTATTAAATTCGATCAATTTGTTACCGAGAAATTGCTTCTTGAAGTATCCAAGTTAAAAGATTAATAAAAGCACAAAAAGGTTTAAACTATCGAATGTATTGCTCGAAATGACTTCCACCAATTGTCATACAATAATACATTCTGGATTCAAATCCAGATCTTACATTTCTCAAGACCTCAGGAGTTATTAGCCGGCATTCTTCTTTCGAATAAACCATTTTGATTTAGTAAATAAACACGATTTTATAATGTGGCGAATAAGTTTATTTTGACATTTGATCTGATGTTCTTTTGTTCTTACTTTTTATTCTTATTAGTTTACTTGATTTTGTTACTTTTCCATTCTAATACATTCGATAGTTTAAACCTTTTTGTGCTTTATTAATTTTTTAACTTGGAAACTTTAAGAAGCAATTTCTCGGTAACGAATTGATCGAATTGAATAAAACAAATACGGTTGTGTAAGTAATGAAAAACGCTTCCAAAGTAGGGATCATTTGACCCCCCGTCCCATTTAAAATTTTGAGGGGGTCGCTACCCCCCGCACAGGGCTAGAGTTGCAAGAATGATTATTGCATAAAAATTGGTCCCCTTTGATATAAAAATCGACGTGTTTTTGGATTTTTGTCAAAACGTTTATTTTGCCGAGTTTTACGGGGGTACAAGTTTTCGTTGGGACACCGTGCATATCTGGCAAAAAAAAAAGTTATTCTACAAAAAATGGAACACCCTGCACAAGCAAATAAAATAAGAATTGCTGAGAGCTCGAAATACAACAAAGAATTTTATTAAACAGACTGCAACCCCAAAAAGTATAAAATTGAATTGAAAACTGTTTAGCATACACATACAGGTGATTTCATTTGATATTCCAAAGTTGGTGTAATTTCTGGAGAAACAAATGTATAAAGTCGATATTATTGTCATAGGTGATATAACAAGTGCTATGATTATCATCGACGATATCTACGAACTGAAACCGAATTGCAGATTCAACGAGTCCGAAGGACGAGTCGAATGTGCTGTTTCGGTTTCATGCCGCCACATTGTATAAACGAACCATATAAAAACCTGAGTATTCACAACAAAGGAGTTATGAATTATACGTTGTCGTTTTTCAAACTGATTCATATTCACAATTCTAGACTGTAACAAAACAGTATCAATTAAATCATTTTTACAATGAAATGTTCGATACATAATTGCTGGTCTTGTACATTCGATTTTAACATTTTTTTGCATGAATATTGCATTTAACGTGTGTTAAAACCTGACCTGGTCCAACGTAAATGAGGGAATAATTGGTTACGTTTACGATGCGGTAACATATACCTAATACTTAATTAAAGTTAAATAATGCTAAGATATACCAACAATATTCTATTTCATCAAGTATTGGAACCTATTAATTGTAATTTTTACTCTTTTCTACAAATATATCTACAGGAAGAATCAATTTGATATTAACTGGCCATTGGTTTATTCTCATGACAAATGCTCGTTTTCAGATAATCTCGTACGAATTTTTATCTAACAAATAATGAATAAGAAAGCGTCACTGACTGATAACCAACACGAACGTATTAACAATTAAAGTAATGCATTCTGTCACGAGACCCTATGAAATGCAGTAACAACAAGGGAAGATATATATGTTTATCCGTAGAAAGTACTTTTAGAAATGATTTATTTTTTACAAACCAACAAAGTAGCAATATTTGATTCAGTAAAGTTCTCTTATTGCCTGAATGGAGATATTGCCAAAAAGAGTTATAGTAACAAGGTGTAAATATTTATTTGTGTTCTGAATTTAGAAACCAAAGGATAACCGTCTATTTTAATGAACTAAAGCGAATTAGATACATTCAGAATAATTAAATCAGAGCGTTGTCGAAGGCGGCTGTATAGACAGCCAAACTTCCTTAGTTATTAGATAAAAAGATTTTCATATTAACCACAATAAATTAACCACAGAATATTTGAAAACTGGAACTAAAGTGAGTTAGATAAAACATGAAATTAAAAAAGCACCGGCAAAATTAAGGCTGGTCGCATATTAGCGGGTTGATAGCGGGGCGGGTTGGAAAAATATTCAACACAAGGCTTAAAACGAGAACTCGCACATTGCCGTGGATTAGTATTAGACGGAGTGAGTAAAACACCGACGGGTCACAGGGAAACTCTTCGCGCGTTGAACTTATTTCTTATTTTTTTGTGGGAGCTATATTTTCTGGTGGCTGCACCAACACCACCCCTTATTTGTTAAACTTTTGGCGTAACCCCACAAAATCCATGATTGTCAGAACTGGTGACCTATATGGGCCCAGGCAACAGGAACACCTCTTCAAATTCAACGCTGCGGAAATATTGTGATTCAGTACAATATTTTACATTTATAGAGCAGGTGGAGCCCAAAAATTTTTATTTAAAACATTTTTTCCCAAACTTCCTCATTTCCGACGTAAACTTGCCTACGCGTTAATTAAAAATACACTGTCTTTGTCAATACTGATGTACCAGAAAACGTAGGTGTGTGTTTAATAAATTCTTACAAGTCATTCTTTTACGGAATAAATAATATGTATGTGATATTCTTTATATTGGGTAACAAACAATATTAATATTAATTTGATAAAACAAATGCCAGAAATACCAAAAAGTGTGTACCATTCAAAGTTCTGAAACAAATATCGCCCTGTATATGCATGTATGTGAATTAAATTCCAAATGCATTCTTCAGGATTCCTAATTGCTTTTTCAATAAAAAGACTTAGCACTTTTTTGTTTTACATTCAAGAAATATGACTAAATGTGTATAGTTTTTCTTGAATCATAGCCGCGTCCTGGAACTGCATATGTCATCTACCAGCAAAAGTCAATGCACTTAGCTCCAAGCACAAAGACAACAGACCCTATTAAAATCGACTTATACCAAACCAACGAAAACAGTAACTCCGTCAAATCTAACAATCTTTATAAATTATAATGAAAATAAATAATTAAATCGTGGCTTCAGCTTTCAGTTGGTTTCCGGTGGAAATTTCAATTTGTTTCATTTGACCACTCGATAGTTAGTAATTTAAATAACGTTCACAAAAACTGCAAGAGTTTGGCAAAACTCATTTTTTAGTTATCTCATACATCAGCAGCATACCTGTTATTTATGGTTTCCTCGTTATGGTAATATGTTAAATATGTAACATTTGCTTTGTAAAATCAATTAATACTGTAGAACTCATATTCATTGGGTGGTTTAACATGAAGCCTCGCGCCTAAGAAGACAGAGTTACTGTTCCTTCAGGTTGGTTTAAATCCTCATTTAACAACAAATTTGTGTTTTATACAGGATTGTGCCTTCTCCACTATGGCTAGCTCCTGGTGACGTCTGCATACGACACAAACATGGCTCATACGAACTTAGGAAGGTCCAAGAAAAAGAAATAAAGTGCGCGAAAGACTCTTAGCGCAAATACTCATCAACGACAATAATTTACCGACGAGATTTCCGTTTTTTTTGTTATACTCGAGTGCGTTGAATTATTCGGTTTTTGTTACTTTGGTATGGGATATGTGACGTAAATAACGAGAAGGAATTTGTTACTCTGCAATTAAAAGTGCAACCTTGCCTCTAACGGACAACGGTCTTTGTAATTCTGCGTAAGGATATGCTACGATGCCCAGCACCATAAGAGGTGAGTTTACATTGAAGATTTTGAATGGATTATTACTTCTTTGATTTCCCGTAATTGACTAAGTGAATCCTAATGTTAACAATAGGGTTAAAATATTTATTTTCCCAAAAAGAATATTCTCCATCCATACTATAAGCGAAGAGTAGTAATCTGGGCCATTTCTTTTTCATTCCCATCTCCGCATCTAGTACCTACGTCGTGAACTAATCCTTCGTGGCTTAGAAAGTGTTTTATCATCCTATCTCCCCTATTCTTTATTGTAAGAGTTGGAGAAAAGAGAAATTTACGGAAGACAGTAAAGAATAGGAGAGAAGGATGGCAAGTAGGACACCTTCTGAGGCACGAAGGATTAGTTCGCGGCAATAAAGGTGGAATAAAGAGAGGTAGAGGTAGGCCCAGATTAGACTACTGCTCTCAAATACTTGTTGATGTAGGATGTTCAACATTTGGGGAAATGCGTAGGTTAGCTCAGGATAGGAATGGTTTGTTCCTCTCCATTCCCCCTAGTGAAGCAAAGAAGGGATTTGTTTTGAAAAGTGACAGTTGTGACGAGTGACTTTTGCAGTGGCCTAAACTATCAAAAATTCTGCATAAAGTGTACTACAGATTAGAGAATAAAATATCGAGTTCTAAGTGGAAATGCATTGCGATGTGGATGCGGATTGTCTGACAATCCTTGGAAAGCTTTGAAGACTACAAGCACCTGGAAGGTTTTTTTAACCTTTTTCAAGGAAAAGACACGTTTAAATATGCAATTCCAACCTTCGAAACGAGAAATATCCGATTATTCAAAAAATAATAAAAACAAACAATGAATTAAATCAATTTTGACCCATGTAAGTAATCACATAAAACGTAACCAGTACAATTAGGTAAGTGAAACTCAACATAACCGTCATAACTCCTAATAGGAACATATAGCATTTAAACAACATGAAACACTCTAACCTCCGATGGTAACGTTTACGTTTACTGTTAATTTGCATATGGATTGATTAATTCATACACCAAATTAAAAAAAAAAATTAACAAATAAATAGGTACTTCGCGAACTACCAATATATAACGTACATTTCTGATGATGGGATCCTTGTGAATCCTGAAACCGGTAAAATATTTAAATAAAACGTTATATATTGGTAGTTCGCGAAGTACCTATTTATTTGTTAAATCATGAACTTCTACCAAAAAGTAAAACAAGAAGATATTAACTACATAAAAAAAAAATGTTTACGCTGAACATTTCGATTGCTTATTAATATTTTAAGACTTCCTTCAGAACGGGTTTTGTGTTCTTCACCGTCAACTTGTGGGAAAATGTTTCTTCAGTCTTGAAGAGTAAACATAAGTAATGTACCCGCGGGTTCGCGGCCATGGCTCCTTCCGAATTTCCGAACGGTATCTCCCGCCTCCGAAAAACGTTCAAAACAAAATTGACCCGTTACTCGCGAGCAAGAACGAAGAAACGCGACGCGGTTTGAATACCTTGCAGCGTCATAACCCATTATTACCTACCGTTAACTTAATAGTCCGGGCGCACACCGTACGGACAACAAATAATCTATCCGAATTCCTTACGCACCGGCACCGACGCCTTGCGGTATTTTCGCATTGTCTGTAAATGATAAAAATATACGTTCTTGTAATGAAAAAGTTGTTGTTTTTGTTACAATGTAAGCAAGATGCCTAAAAATAGGTATAAGAAACACATTCATGCATTATTGACAATTAAAATCATTTTCAGACGAAATTAATTTAACGTTATATTATGATGCTTTTATTATTATTATTATTCATGTAGCTAAATTCTTTCATATATTTATCATTGCCATTATAATTTTATATTGGTTTTATAACTAATGACTTGGCTAGATGGTAAACTGTTGTCTCGACTGTTGCAGTGTAACTTTGTATATGCTTTCGTGGGGCTGTTCTGTAAATATACCAGTTATGGAAAAATGGACCACTGATTCTCGACGTCCTTTTTCGGAAGACACTCAATGCCAAAAGCCAAATTTGATATCTTCTTTTATTTCCAAGTTTAACTAAAAATGTATATTTGAACGTTGATGAAAGTTAATATTCATATTCAAAATAACACAACGTGTGTTAAATTTTCATTAGATTTATTATATGACAATAATTGTTTTCACATAGCGGCCTCTTCAGAAGAAATGAGTAATAAAATTGACATACGTATTTTTGACATAATATTATGTATCTGTCGTAGTCTGATAGTGAAATACGTTCACAAATTAAACACTATATACGTATATAGACAACGCACATATATTATTTTGGAACTGCTAACAGCGCCTCTGATGTTTGGAAGTAGAATTAGGGCCGGAAAGCGGGAATTTTGAATATTTCTCTTTTGAAGTTTACTTACTTTTGACGTTTAAAATCGTTTTAAAAGATGTAACAAATGATGTGTGACATATTTTATTGTGCGAAGGAGGCGATGTTTAAACAGAATCAGATACATCAATAATGGATATACAAAAATTTTAAAACTTATCATTATATTATTACATACAAAATTACTCACATAATATTGGTAAAATAGGGTAGTATTTACTATCCACCACACACTTACTAACAAATTCAAAGACCCTTCCTTGATTAATTCGCCACTGTGAAGAATGTAATGCACAATGCATGTTAAAAATAAGTCCCAAGATAATTTTATGAAACATACACAAAACACAAAGGGTAGTATCCAAATTCCAAACCTGTCACCTTATCTGTTATGTCCATGTTAAACAACTTGTCCAAGAAGAATGTAAGAAAATAACTTATAACGCCTGATCAAACTTCAATTTAAATTCAAAGACGTTTGACATTAAATTTAGTGTTTGTTATGTTGCCATGCTACGGCACAAATACATACCCCGCATGCTTTTTTATTTTAGAACAGTGTGCTCAATTTTCAGATCGAGTGAGTAGCTAGTGGAAGATTTGACAATGATTTGTCTAGTTTATGAATACGTTATTTCATGAAAATGCTAGGAATATCATTAAATGCAGGCAAATCGTGTGATTTCTAGGTAGTATAAATATTCTGCCGCCACTTTTCATTAAATTCCGGACTGGTTCGGCACATGGTGTTCCAAGCCACTTTTCACGATCTGCCGTTTGAAATATTGAAGTTTTATGAAATGATTGTTTTGGTCGGCATATTTAACATAACCTTGGCTTTGTAAAAGGGATTTCAGAGAAACAGCCCCCCCCCCCCCCCCCCAACTGATATGAACGTATTTTTGTTTACTTGGTTTAGATTAATAACTGCTGCCTGAAAGTCAGGTACAGGTTTGTTGTACCAAGATTTTGTTATTCCACCAGCAGAGCAACAGAAACTACAAAGTTTTTACAGGTATTTTACGTATTGTACAGGTTTTGCACATTAGAACTTGATGTGTTATTCGTTCCCCACAAACTGCCACGATCTGAAGTTTGGCTACTCAGCACTTCATCCCCTGTTCCAACATGTCTTCTAATTCGACTTATTAAGTCTTACAGTGACTAAGACATAATTTTTCTCATCCAGTTCTATCTTCCATAATTCAATGTACCCCAGGCCCCAGGTATCAAAACACAGTTACTTAACACACGAACAGAACGCATCAGAACGCATTTAACACAACAAGACTGCTAAAGTTAGTCATTTCATGAAGCGTCTGTAGTTAAAGTATATGGAATTTATAATTTATGGTTCGAATAAGCTTTGTCTACATGAAATTTAGAACTAAGTGAAGGAAAAGCAAATTAGGAAAATTGTCAGCTGCTCACGCAAAGGAGGGCACTATCAATTCGGAAGTAGACAAAAATCTAAAAGGAACAAAAACATTTCCGCATCTTTCTCCTCTCTCCAGTTTCAATGTGTTGATTTTCGTGAATTGCATTTGTAAGAAGATACAACGCAATACATCAAAATGTAGGAAGTCGCATGTGAACTACAAGTCTCGGAAACGCGAAAGACTCTAAAACGCACCATCCATCAGTCCATGATGAATCTGCTCCGGGGCATTAAGGACACACACACAAACCCTGGAAGAAGTCCGGAGGGTCAGCGACCGGCCAAGCTAACCGAAATTCCGAACTCCACAGCACGCGAACACGGCCCGTCACACCTCCCGTTGCATTTGTAATCACCGCCGAACGGGTGGCTACTACTTTTGATCACTGGGCTCTTTATATTCCGGTGCCGTAATCGCCCCGGGCAACCGAAAGCTTATTTTACACTAAATATACGTTTTTAATGCTTTGTTGTACAAGTTTAAGAAGTGCACCAAGGGAATTTCAAAGTTGTTGTTGAAAACAGTAGGGTAGCATGGAGGTAATTTTAAGAGACTTGAATAAATTTTGAGTAGGTCCACCGGTTTTCGATTTAACTATAAAAGTCATTTCCTTCTCTTGTTGCCAGGTGTCAAGGACCCAGTTTCCAGAGATTTGTGACCAGATTTTGAGATGAATTATTCCAAGTTGAGAAAGTTATATAAAATAAACTAAACTTTTGCATCTTTTTGCTTTGAGGAGCAGTTTTACAGTTCTTCTGACAATGTCGGTCGTGTAGATTCAAAATCTATCCGACCGACTTCGCACATTTCTAAAAAGAATCGCAATCGTTTCCTTGTGACATGAATTACGTAATCACCGCACTGACAGAAATCCCAATTTCGGGACGTTAGCATGAGTAACTTAGATACTGTTCATCGAAGATACAAATCTTTATCATAATTTTACGACCACTCCAAATCTACATTCAAATTTCAAATATTTTTTTCAGATTTTGAGATATGTGAAGAAAACAAAAAGTAATTTTCTTTTTATTGATATTTTTTATTAGGTATTTATTTAACATTGCTGGGGCTTGAACATTGTTAAGGCACTTTTTGAAGTCGCGAATTGTGGTCTTCTCAGTTTCTTTATTGTATAATATCTTTTAATTTCGAAGATGCGACTCCTAGTTTCTATTTTCCTCATGGGCGTCAATTGTTTTGTTTGCATTTTTCAACGATGTATTACAACGTGCCAATTAGTGTTATTTCACAAATGCAACATTAGTATCTTCAAAACTTCGTCTTTGTCGCGCGTTTTTGGATCGTAGGTATAACGTCTTTTATAATCACCCAAACATGTCAACATTTTCGGCAGTCTAGCATATTGATTTTTCTTATATTTGTGGTAAACTGAAAACTGTTGTAGTTTAAGATACTATTTGTTTATACATATTCTAACTGATTATTGTTATATTTTCGATTTAGTAGGAAACCCCGCTGTAAAATTATGCACCCATCTGTTAACGAAATGAAATGTGCGGAAAAGGCATGTAAAAACACCGTGCCGGTCATCATTTGGTGAAAAACGATAAAAACAATGGCATGGTATGGAAATTTGCGGAAAATTGCGCGATTTATGTTAACGAGATGAAAGTTGTACCATCTTGTAGCCTGCAATTAATTGAATTGAAGTCGGTACCCGTGCCATCTTTTACCCTAATACAAATCCCCAGCACGGCGACATTCTTGCAACCCGTAACTCGGACAAATTCCCGTCATGTGTTAACGAGTTGAAATAAAGTTCAATGGAAAGGGCATTATGTCCCCTTTATGAATATCCAAACGTGCCGCGATTCAAAACAGTTAAAGTAGTTGATGGCACGGCCCGATTTATAACGCGTTGCGCGGCGTCGAAATGTCACTTTTAAATCAACTTCAATGGTCGCGCAACATGTCGTCGAATATTAAATGTTTTTTGTGTGGTGCACAATTGACATCTGTCACTGTGACGCCTGTTAAGTAACTAAATCCTTTTTTTAACTTGATCCTTACGTCATCAACGTAATGTGTAAGTTACTCCGCACGGGCAGCTGTAATAGTGCATGTTGAAAAGAGACACTTTCGAAAAGAATGTCTGGAATGCCGGTATGGCGATTTGCATTGTGCAAAAAAGGACGGTAAATAAAAGCAGCGGCTGAATTGCATGCCGGCTTACGTTCTTTTCAGCGTTTGGACTGCTGGACTGAGTGACATAAGGATCAAGTTAAAAAAGGACTGTAGGAAGTAATTAACTAGTTAAAGTTTCGCTATTAAATCATGCTGCTGAATTTTGGGCCCATACTACGAAAATAAAAACATTTCCAATGTTAGAAACTTGCGCGCGCCAGCTGAAAATGACGCCGCGTAGCGCGTTATAAATCGGGCCGTGCCACCTACTTAGACTGCTTTGAATCGCGGCACGCTTGGATATTTGTAAAAGGGACTTAATGCCTTTTCCATTGAACTTTATTTTAACTCGTTAACATATGACGGGAATATGTCCGAGTTACGGGCTGCAAAAATGTCGCCGTGCCGGGGATTTGTATTAGGGTAAAAGATGGCACGGGTACCGACTTCAATTCAATTAATTGCAGGCTACAAGATGGTACAACTTTCATCTCGTTAACATAAATCGCGCAATTTTCCGGAAATTTCCATACCATGCCATTGTTTTTATCGTTTTTCACCAAATGATGACCGGCACGGTGTTTTTACATGCCTTTTCCGCACATTCCATTTCGTTAACAATTTTGCAGCGGGCTCTCGGACTAATTTCTTGTTGCTGCGAAATTGATTCCTAGATGATGCATTTATTCCACAATTTCAATTCAAATTCCAATTCCGGCAACTAAAAAATATTGCAGTTAGGACAAAAATAATTATTGTAAATGAAATTTAGAATTCAAAAATGCAATAATATATAAGGCGTTCTATTAAAAATGAAAATTAGGTCCTGTGAAACGAAAGTGGGACAAACTGTATAACCGAAAACAATTTTAAAATCTGCAGGACAAGAAATAAACTCAAAGATGATTAATCATTAAAATGTTTTCCCTAAAGGGAATTCATGACTTGAAAGAATTCCTGGATGCGGCACATGGTTTCAAAGCTGGTTTACGCGAACTGCCGCTGTTGAAATATTGAAGCTTCTGGATGTGTTATTGGCTCTCCACAAACCAAGCACGTCAAAACTGTATCGTTTGCCAAATGATCTTCGAACTCAAATTTGAAGTTGAAAATCGTTTGTTTGGGTACTCAACTTTTTATCAGCAACTTTTAGAAAAATTACGTTATCACCTCTGCTGTTTTTCAAAATCCTCTTGCCATTCCTTCTAGTCTTGTAATTCGACTTCTAATAATTCTCACAGTAACCACGAAATAATTCTTCTCCATTTCTGTCTTCCATAATTATTATACGTACCACAGGTATCAGAAAAACAGTAACAGTAACGCGTTTAATCCAATAAGACTGCTAAAATTAGCCATTTCTTGAAGCTTCAGGAGTTACGAGGATTTCTGCTTTTTTAATTCGACCAAAATGTAATTTTTATAGCGTACTGCTTGAGATACAATTTTAAGTAAATTACAGATCTGCGATTTGTATATGTCAAATTCTGATGATGGAGAACGTTATTTCGTGAAAATCCTAGGCATACCATGAAATACCGGCGAATTGTGTAATTTCTAGATATAGCACTTTCTGCCGAGGCTTTTCACGAACTGCCGGATTGGATGCGGCATATGTGGTGTTTCAAGGCACTCGGAGCGTTTCAACGATTTTATTGCAGGATCTGCAGACATTCAACTGAAGTTCCATGAAATGACTAACTTTAGCAGTGTTATTGTGTTAAGAGCGTTCCGTTCGTGTGTTAAGTCACTGTGTTTTAATACCTATAGGATTCATCTGTAATCTACAGAAATGAAGAACAAAAAATACTTGGTAGATTTTTCCTCAAAAATTTCTTTGCACTTTAAAAATTATTACTAAAAACTAAGATCCCCTTTTTTGATATCATCGTGTATAATAATATTGTAATGTAGTTGTATTATAACTTCATGTAATGGACGTAATGACGTAATCGCGAATTCTGAATCAAAAAGTAGCTATAAACTTCAACGTAACACTTCTTTGCAAAATGAGCTTTTCCCATGTAACTGTGAGTTATCGCACTTGAACTCCAAGGATCAGGAAAGTCCGCAGGCTCCAGTCACGTTTGCATCTGTGAGTCTCTCTTATAGGTACATCGATTTCAGATAACCATCTGCTGATTGTTTCCACATACCAAAAAAGAAACGTTCACGTAAATAAAATTGTAAGTAGATAGCATGACGATGTTAACAGAAAGCAGTTTGGTGTGTTTTGGCAGTTATCGCGGGCATGGATCGAGTATGTAAAAGAAGTCTACAGTTAAGCCTGAGGTCAGGCTGCTGCAGTTATCGTGCAAGTTGGAGATAGTGTTAACGGTATAACTACTCCGAGAAACAAACGTATATAATAGCATCAGACATGTGTGATAACGCAATACCTCTTTCAGATGTTCATTAGTCCTGTACGGTTTTCTTTATGACTTACGTGGTACATTAGTCGTCGAGGTGCACTTTGTCCATTAAATAAACTGTCTTCGAGTTGCGATACACTCCTAGCAAATTGTCTCGGGAGATTGTTCTTATACTCTTCGTCATGTGCTGTTAACAATATTGAACGTTACGCGAGGATTTAATAGCAGAAACGACGTAGTGTAGGATATTAAACAAACTGTTGGTGAAGGTCCCTACTTACTGTACACTAACGCTCCAAATTTATGTATAAATAAATAAGTTGAAATAAACTGAACAATTTTTAAATATTTGGAATGAAAAAATATGGCAGTCGTGGAGTACTGTCTTGGTGTCAAGCTAGTAAACATAAGGTGAAGGATTCGACTCCCTACGAAACCAACTGAAATTTCCACTGGACAACTACCGAGATACCATGCCCAAGTAGTTGTCTTAGTAGTTCGGAACCCATTTTAAATTGTTTGCAACCTTTGCTTGTGTACACTGGAGACGATGACACCAGCGCAAGTATAGGGGGTGGGGGTAACATCCCAAATGGATATGGCATAAGAAGAAGGAGAATAAATGAAAATCCAAAGTTTAATCACAAATATTGTAGGAATAGATGTTATACTATTTTTACGATAAGTTTAAAATGGCGTCGTACTGTCATTTTATACTAAATGGCGCCAGATATTTTATCTTTAAATACTTTAGAAAGGCACAATGATGTTTCTAATGGGGTCGCTGTACTAAATAGAAAATCAATGCATTTTTGACAGAAATCAGTAACTGGACGATTGTTGGCCCCTGAGTTACATTTATTTACTTGCCGATTGTGAAAAATTTGAAAGATAACAGTTTTAGCATGAACCGGGCCTTCAGAAAATTAAACAGAAAATCGCGCTTGCCCTAGCTACGTAATCAGCTTAAAAGCGTTCGTAATCAATAATTTGAGGTGTTGTTCCGATACCGAGAAGGTGGAGTTTGAGTCGGTAAGGTAGGGAGCAATATTACGAATAATCAGAATTTGACATTTGGCAATTTCGAATTTGTTATTTATTGTTGTCTCTCTGTTTGCTCTTACTTCTTGTGTCATTTTGTGCATTTTATACGGCAAATGTGCCAATTCAGTTAATGCTGACACCTATGCTCTTTTTATTTCGGACACTAATAAAGGAAACAGTAGGTATACAGGGTGATCTATAATGAGTGTAACAAACTTCGAGGGTAGATACTCGATAGAAAATTTAAAAATATTGAGAAAATCCCTAATGAACATATTATGTCCAAAAATGGAAACTAAATAAAATACAGGGTGTTGAAATTTCCCCAAAAAAATGTAACATCTGCTTCTGTCGTTACTTACTATTTTCAACTCTTTTGTTCTTTTCTTGAATATTTAGCTATTTCCGTATTAACAAGGCTTTATTGTTATAAAAATGGCTGATAATTTCGTTTTTAAACACGTGAACTACGCACCATGTTACACAAAATTATTTCTCTCTGAAACTAATCAAAGAGATTTTTTCTTGTAAATAAAACGAAGATTCAAATATTTGACAACATATCTGTGTAACGAGAATATAGAGGAGGAAAATAATATATGATATGGCTTCACCTGCCATGTATTAAACAAACAAATTGCATCATTTAGTGAAAAATTAGGAAAACAGGTGCAAGAAAAATGCGAGCGCAAATTAGATTAATAAGGGCAGTGCCGTACTCAGCCTTGAACAAGCAAGGAAAAAGAGCGCCACAGAAGAAACCTTTTCGTGACCAATGGGGGTGACACAATACAAACATCATTTCCTAAAATAAAGACATTGTGATGATTTACGGAGTCAGATTTAAAGCTTGCTATCAACCACCACAGTGCTTTGGTATGAAATCAACATTCTCAAGACGTTCTGTCAGTTTCTTATTTGTCATATGCTTTTCAGGCCATTCTTGACGGTCACGATAGTAAATTTTGACTTATCACGTCATTACGTCTTTTACGCTCTTCCATCCTATAATAATAGTGTACGCGACCAGCCGCTAACAATAACTTACAGGAGCATGCGCGAATGCTGACGTCACATTATGCGGTCAGTTTGAAACCTTATCTACTATATTTATTTTCAATATTTCGGTTAAGAGAGGACTTTGCGTCCAACGACAGGGTTAAATTTGTTCCGGAGGCATATTTCCTAAATCTACTATTTCAGACTCAGACACCCCCACAGCGATTTCTACTAGTTGATTCAAAATATACCCGAATGCAGCACTCGTCCCCAGCAGCCCAGCTATTGCACTAATTCAAATATCGCTTCAAAACTATATTCGGAAAAACACGTCTCGGAGATACTTAAACATTATGGTATACATTTTCAATTTTGTTGGCCAATAGTAAGCGGAGTGCCGAAATCGCCACCAGAATGTTGGGCGGTGCAGAAACACAGGTGGGAATGTTGCATGGCGAACTTGTGAACAATGGAGACTTATGAATCAATAAGAAAAATCAAATGACTGAAAGTCTCTATTTGGTGTGATGGCGATAACCCATCTGACGATAACCTGGCAGACTTTTGTTCAGAAGAACAAAACAAAATCATCATAACGAAGATTAATGGCGGCGAGCCGCGAACACCTAGTCTGTTTCCGGGTTTTGGAAAGCATCGTGACGTCTCATTCAAAATATACCCAAGCTTATCAAAATTTTCGATTTCGCGCAACATTGGCAGAAAAACCAAGAAATGGGGCGGAATTTAATTAATAAGAAAATAAAAAAACTGGGTGCGTGGTCGCCACACGCGATAGAAGTGAAACTTCAACGTTATTAGAGGAATGAAAAATTTGTAGGGAAAACAGATGATTGGAGTGTATGCATTTATGAGTTTCAAATATACCTTTATTCATCAACTTCCACGTCTTCACTCAAATCTAAAACTGAAATGATAGGTCTACAATATCTGAGAGGGCGAAGCATCAGACAGAGCGTGACTAAAGAGTGGGCCGGCGTCACGAGAAATGAAACGCTGTGGTCTCGCTTTACTGATGCTTGCCTGAGAGAAAGAACACGAAGCATGAAAGAGAGAGCGCGTGGCTGCCTTTCTCCGTTTCTCCTCTGCCCATCTTCTCATACTGCTCCTCTCCATTCGTTTCACTTTTCGTGACGCTCGCATTTGCCAACACAGGAACTTACTCTACCGAGACAAAAGAAGTTGTTTGTCTTCAAAAAGCAAATACATATCTTATTTGTGTAAATTCTTAAATATGCAATAATAAACTGAATCGGTGTATCTAAACTTTAGCTTTGAAAAAAAACATCCCAGGTGGGCTCCATAAAAATCAATATTTCAGTTAGTGTGTTCTACTTGAATTAATTCTAAAATAAAACAGTCGGAATTAAGCACCCGCAAGACACCAAAATTGCATAAGAATGTGAATCTGTAATACGAAGTCGCTTTTTCTGCAAAAATTCATGAATCATTGCATCAAAAAGTGATTCGAAAACCGTTCACCCAACACTTTTGTGAGTTGAACGACCGCGGAGAGGCGCTCTTTGTTATTTAAAAAACAGAATCCGCATACAAAATGATGTTTTACCCAGGTAGGTACGTATATGATGTTTTTCTTCTGTAAAAATGTGCGCGTATTCAACACCAAAAATATCGTATTGCAGTACATAATGCGTGAATGATGGCGATGGTTCAAAGACCCATAAATTAAACTTTGTTACGAGACATATGAGCGAAAGCATTTGATTATTCTCCCACGCATACGGATTCAGGTAATATTTCAGGTTAGCAGATGGAAGAAGAATAATATTGAATGCCCGGTTTACAGTTAGGTCACGACCCCTTGCCCTCGCTCACTGTGTCAGGTAGACTGGGAATATATAATTTCTTTCTATCGAACCTCCTCAATTTCCTATCCATTTGGAATGCTGCGATCTAGGAAGTAGGAGTAACCTCGCAAGGATAAGTATCCGCTAAAGCCTTTTGTTTAGTTTGCGGAAGTATACGTGATACCGAAATTCGTGTCAAATAGAAGAGAAGACACAATGAGACCTTTAAACATAGGACGCCGTTTGTTCCTGTCTTTCGTAATTAATTTAATGCATAGACAGTGGCGGCTCGTGGGTGTTGTCAATATAAAATCAGCGTTTTCACACGACCTTGGTGGCCATTGCTGGTCACCACGAAGCGAGATGAGACGATCCGGGAATTTCTCATGCAGCAACGCAATTGTTTCGCCGGAAGTGTGAGACGTGGCGTTATCTTGCTGAAACCATAACTGCTGAAGGTCCATTGCATCGAAATGAGGCCACAAAAAATCTCTTATCATCGTACGGTATCGGTCTCCATTAACTGTCACAGCTTGTCCTGCCTCATTTTCAAAAAAAAATAAGGGCCGATGACACCACCCGCCCAAAATCCTCACCAAACCGTGACTCGCTGCAGATGCATTTCCCTTTCATGAATCGAATGATGATTTTCTGATCCCCAAATACGGCAATTTTGCTTATTGACAAATCCATTTAAGTGGAAGTGTGCCTCGTTACTGCAGATGATTTTCTTCGCAAAGCCGTCGGCGTCGTCCTCTTCTTATCTCCTCAGAATCCAGATAACAAAATCTTGTCTCTTCTGGTGGTCGGGCACTTTCAGTTCCTGGGTTAATTGAATTTTGTAGGGGTGGTAATGAAGATCGTGCACAAGAATTCGCCGCAATGAAGAATACCCTATGCCCAGTTGTTGGGACCGACGTCGAGCCGATTTCTGTGGACTAACATTGACACTGTTACGAACCAAAGCAATGTTTTCAACAGACCGGCCAGAACGAGGACTCCCAGAATTTTTAATGTTGACTGTTGATCCTGTTTCGTAAGTCTGCTCACTGTTGATTCATTCAGTGCTTCATATTACGCCCGAGAATCGTACGAAGTCGTCGGACAGTTGCTGCAAAACTTTCTCCGTTTTGATAAAACGTTTTCACAATTAACACACGTTGCTCAGTTGAAAAGCGTTCCATGAAGATACACAGAATGAAATCGGAATGTTAGCAGATGTCAACTTAATACAAAACAGTGTTGCTAAGCAACAAACAACACAATGACGAAAGATTCAAAACCGGCGCGCTTTTTGAACCACTCTTTACTAGGGAAGATGTCGGGGGGTTAACAACTTGCGTAATCTGGTGTACAACTCTGTGGTATTCATACTGCATTCCTATGTATTCTATAGTTTTCACATGTATTCCTAACGTATTCATGTATTCCTTGCGTATTCACATGTATTCCATGCGTATTCACACGTATTCCATGCGTATTCACACGTATTCCATGCGTATTCACACGTATTCCTTGTGCATTCACATAACCTACAAATTTGTCACATAACTTCCCGCTTCCCGCATAACCTATCCGGGCACATCAACGTGCACCTAGTCACTACCTAATCTAGAACCTCTTCTGGGCTATAACTACATAACCTCAACTTCTGGCTATAAATTCTTAATAAGTTAACCCCACACGCCAAAAGACAGTGTCACAGTCATTAAACTCGACACGTGTTTCGCTGACAGCGTCAGCATCCTGTCTTTTGGTGTGTGGGGTTAACTTATTAAGAATTCATAGTGAAATTACGTCGAAGTTCTCGATTCACCACTGTGTGTGCTCCACTTCTGAATTAGTTCTCTGTTTTTTGTTGTGTTTGACCCTGTTCTGTTGCTCCATTAGAGTACCTATGGATAAAAACGCAGTGCAAGTAAATACATAATTTAATTCCTTGTTTTATTTTATTATTTTTAATTGAACTATCTACACAGATGTGAGATGATTTATTTTGCAATTTATTGAAAAGTCCGCAGATTACTTCGACATAAGTAAGTCGAATACCTTCAAAAAATGGGAGTTTCAACGGTGGCCTCAAAATTGAAAGATTTCCACGGTTTAATGTCTTCAAAAAATGTGAATCATGTGTATTCCACGTATTCACGTGTATTCCACGTATTCACAGTAAATATTCTTGTAATCTGTATTCCGGTGTACATCAAAAATCATAGTTGTTACCTCTCGGAAGATGTCATCCAAATAGACTCCTTACTTATCATGTATAACGTGACTGAGCTTCATCCTCTTGGTACCGCAATGAATAAAGGGTAATAAGATTGAGTGGTAGAAGTGGATCAATAAGGAGGGATTTTAAAGGGGTTGGCCAAAAACAGTTTGATTGAGAAAATTGATTTAAAGAATAAAATCTTTACTCCAAATAATAAAGAAGGTGTAACAGAAATCCGATTATCCTCGACACTCTTTAATTTGTAATGGTGACCGGTTTCGGGGTCCTCAACTAACACCCCGAAACCGGTCACCATTACAAATTAAAGAGTGTCGAGGATAATCGGATTTCTGTTACACCTTCTTTATTCAAATAACCTCGATTATGGAACACTTCAACAATTTTACTCCAAATAATAATTTGTAGTTTCAGCGTTGATTGAGGGAATAATCCCTCAATCAACGGTTTCAGGACAAATTAACATTCACTTAGAATTAAAACTTACCAGGTCTAAAATTAACGTAGAATTTAGTAATTCCTTGATTTGAACCATTCTGTCAAGCTAAGGGATGCACCCTATAAAGCGTCATTCGAGTAAACGAAGTCCTTGTGACATTAATTATGTACTTTACGGAAATTGTACAAGAAATTTTTAACATTTTCCTTTCCAGGATATTAAGAAGGGACAAATTTTTATGAATGCCGAAGAGGAAAGTTTTGTAGGATTTCATCCCCAACACCAACTCCCTTTGTTACGACAAATTAATAGTGTTTGACTTATTTTCCACTGTATTAATTAAAAACTGGAAACATCTTACATGACAAATGATTAATTGTTCTGCACTCGGTAACTGATTCGACTGAACGATTGTAAACAATTGGTAAGTAAAGGGGAAAATTGAGAGAGTCTGGTTTACATTAACAGCAAATTTAAACATCATAATAACCTGAACAATTAAGTGAGCCTATTGTCATGACGCAACTATGTCTCTGAAATTTAAGATTCCCAGTTATTTACAAGAAAACCAAGCTCAAATTCCTGTACAGGGGGCTTTTCTTACCTCAAGTTTATTGAAACAACCAAAGACGCCACACGTCACTACATTGAAATCATTAACTCCATAATTACCTAAATTCCGACAAAACATTTTATGATAAGACGAGAATTAAAAATAGTCTGCACGCGAAAGCTCTGGACGGTCTGGTCGCCCCAAGTTGACCTTTTGCAAAATAGAACGAACACATTTTACCGGCATCACATGCGAAAGCAAAAGTTTGTTCGACATTATGAGAAGAGAGGACGGACAGGATACAGTAGGACACTTCGACGAAAAGGAAACGGAGGTGTCATGTGGAATTAATGTTCTCTTTTTGTAGAAAATTGCCTGCGTTTACGAATTTTAATGTCAGAGTGAGCATAGGAATTCTCGTTATTGTACACGTACGAGGGAGGGTTACTTAATTAAAATAAATTAGAACCAAACATATTTTAGATTTACATGATTTTCGTTTTGAAACTGTTTTTTAGACAGAAGGATATAAAAAAATGAAAATAGAGTAGCAAATAAGATATTCAGAAAATGATTAGTTTTCCCAATATGGGCATGTAACGTAGAAAATCTTGTACCCATTCATTTAGGATGAAGTTTTCCTTTTCTTTATGAATGTCCACAAAAATACAAATAATGTCTGTGTCTGCTTTAGCATCTGCTTTAAAATCTTTTTTTGTTGTAGTTAATACACAATAATACTCGTAGCTCGTACGTCGTAGGTCACGATGAAAAATTTTATTACTGTACATAAGAATGATGAGGATTAGAAATCGGCAATAGTCAAATTATGCACCACCTACGAACACTGTCGATGAAATGGAACGACAAATCACCCTTAATCGCTGCTTACAGCCCTAATATGGTTCGACGAAACAGTTCGGCTCTCTAACCCTTGAAATGGTTCCTGCAACACCACGGAACTGTAGACGTCTACGGCACGGTTGCAGCCTGAAACCAAGCAAGGAAGTAACCTACCAGTGTTACTTGTCTGCTATATCTACAAGATTCTGCGGATGATACTCAAACGCTTTGCAGGAGCTGTCAACGTCAACGTCAACGAAACATTCTCCGACGTTTTGAAGGAACTAGCGCGTTACGACACCAACTATCTGAATCTAGTCTGAGGATTTGGTATAGTCATAGTCTGCGCTTTCCATTTCCGCAATGGGGATACGTCTTGTGACGAGCAAACATTGCGTAACACCAAAGTATCTTGGAGTCGCACTGGATAGAACATGATCTTTCATTCTTGCAACACCAAGACCAAAGTCAGTTCCTGGAACAGTATCATTAGGAAATTTAAAAGTTAAATCTGGGAAGCCCAGCTAACCAGCCTTAGCTCTGTGTATCAGCATTGGGTATGCCGTTCCAGTTTCTAAAGTGCGCGCGAAAGCGTCGACGGTTAAGGAAGCGGCGAGCGTAGCGACAGGAAGTTTCAGTTCTATACCTTCTCGCCGGCATTGTCCCATTCAAGTCAGAAGGGAAATAGCGGCAGACGAGATCCAAGCTGGAAAATGACCCTTGCCATCTACTGAGGGAGTACGTGCTTCAAGCCTGCCGACTCGGGGCCAGAAAGAGTAGTCAAGAGTTAAAATGCTCCAAAAGGAACTGGGTAACCAAATGGAGAGATAACTCCTATGTAGGAAATGCCAGTGAAGAATTACCCTCTGGATAGTTTGGAGGACATTGGACAAGATGAGGATCGGTTGCTGGCGGATTACAACACACCGTACAACTGAGTCTTCAAGAACCAACACATCTGATAGTCTGCCCCCAACTAAACCCGAGTCCTGCACTGTAGACTACATACGCCAGGCCAGTGACAAAGCTGTGATAGTAACAAAATTCTGGCAGTGTAAAGATTAATGTGGACACGGAAACTAACTACCTAACTTCCGGTCTCACCGCACCTCTCTTTAATGCGCTAGTTCATAAAGAGTTTACCTACAGGCTCTGCACTTTAGAACTTTAATATGGAGCTAGTATTTTTTTAACTAATGAGATTTAGTAATCCTACAATTTTAATGCGGAAAAATGATATATTCCAAATACAGGATGAGTCATAACGGATGGAACAAATTTAAATCGGAGATAAAGGGCCCAAAATATGATATATGCCTAAGTAATTCCTAAAGGTACCCATACACATATTATATTGTCAATATTCAGTTTATTGACAATAAAAAATCGTCCATTCACGATCAATATACAGTGTGTACTGATGGGGTTGTCAAGAGGAAAAAATAATATTTTGAATTTTTCAGAAAAAATCACTTCATAAAAACCCTGCGTATTCTTAAAATCCCATCGCACATATTATTTTTTATCCAGCTGTTCCAGGAAATATTTTATTCCACACAGTAGATGGATCAAGAACTTTGACGTAAATTCACCCTGAATTCTTAATAAGTTAACACCACACGCAAAAAGACAGTGACACAGTAATTAAACTCGACACGTTTTTCGCTGGCAACGTCAGCATCTTCAGGAGTTGAGGATTAATCTAACTCTAAACTTAAATTACATTGCTATAAATACGCAACCCCCACTCCTAGAATGAAGAGAATCGATAAACCTATAGGGTTTCTTCATCAACCCCTCTCAAGAAACCAACTCCATCTCTCCCCCCTCCTCAAAATAGTTCCATGAAATTCTAGAACCATTTCGAACACGAGAGCAACAAAATTGGTCTCCCAGGCGAAAGGGATCGGCATACCTACAGGGGGGTTCTTAGAACTATTTTGAACATAAGAGCAATAAAATTGGTGTCCTAGAACTGGAAGGTACGTATTTTATGGCTGGTCTTAATTCTATCTACGTGATAAATCTATACAGGGTCGAGGGTGTAGGTGAGATATGTAGACGATATATTTGCCATTTTTGACACTAGTAACGTACCGTAATGTAACGTTGAAGTCCAAAAGTCTACAGACTCATCACTAAAAATACACTTTTCCTCCTTATAAAACATTCATTATTTTCTTCTTGGCAATCGAATCCGTGGACGCACTGTATACATGGTGGTCTTTAAGTATTCTAAAAAAGTTTTTTAAAGGTGGTTCTTTACATTATTTTGAGTCGAATATTTCAAAGATACAGGGTGCCAAAGTTGAGAGAAAGAAAATGTTTTTTTTGAGAGCTTGAAAAACAATGGAGATATTTTAATGAAACTTTGTGCACAATATTGCTACACAATGGATCAACTTTTGATGCAACAAATCCTTTTTTTCAATTAAACAGGGACGGACCCAAGGGGTGCCTACGGTATTCTTTTAGAGAAAAAAATGTGAAATGGTTTTTCTATAAATGGCATTAAATAGCACATAGAGGTATCTTTACTTTTTTCAAAAAAAATTAGTTACTTTATTTTCTCTAAAAGAATACCATAGTCACCCCTTGGGCCCGTCCCTGTTTAATTGAAAAAAAGGAACTGTTGCATCAAAAGTTGATTTATTGTGGAGTAATATTGTGCACAAGGTTTTATTAAAATGTCTCAATTGGTTTTCAAGCTCTCTCAAAAAAGCATTTTCTTTCCCTCAACTTTGGCACCGGATTGAGTCTGACATCGGCTTCGTTGCTATGATACCGGCTTTCTGATTGGCTATCATAGCAACGAAGCCGGTGTCAGACTTAATCTGGTGTGGGATTCTTTGAAAAAACAGGCCCTACTGTTATAAATATAAGTAAGGCATTTCCAACGTTCGCAAATTGGATTAGTTAGTTGTAATTATTTTAGACGTCATTTGGACAACCCAGTAAACGGCACACTATTAAAAGATGCAGTTATAGAAAATGTTGTTTTTCGTTTAACCACGACTATGAAAATATTATGAATCCATCAATATACATAAAAAGTTCATTTATATATTATTGACATATTGATCTGGGCACCTTAACGAAGAAGAACTTCTACATTATTGGAGCAATTCTTTTCATGGACTAATAGGATGGTGTAACACGGAATACTGCAGTTTCAATAAAGTTTTAGTCAGTGGTGTGCTACGGGTGGGGTGTCCCTTTTTTATAAAAATCGGACACCACTTAATTTTTTTCAAAAATTGGATTATTTCTGGATTTCTTGTCTTTTTTGCTTGTTCTTCATGTCCTGTTATGCAATTTTGATTAGAGCAGGCGTTCTCAAGTTAATAGCACTCTGAAATTTCCACCAATGCTACGAAGAAAATTTCTGTCCCGAAAAAATTGAATTAATAAGCAAATTTCGGTACTTTAGCACTTTACCTCATAATATTACCGCCAATATATTTCTAACTATGTATAGATATTGATAGTTTTCCGGGCGAATTTTCAACACGAGCGTCCCTGGAATTTTTCGTTTTGATTCACCCTGTATAAATTTAATAATAATAAATTTTTATTGTTGTGAATCTTCATTACTTATTTAATCTTAACTTGTTCAATAGATTGCGCTTGTATCGTTTAAAACATAAGGCCTCTCTGCATTTGAACTGTACCTATACATAAAATTCAACATAAAATGAACTTAGAAATGATATGCAACTCTTATAAATAAAACTTTAGTGTGAAAAGTTCGTCCTCTCTCATTACATTCTCCAATTAAGAAAAAACCTCGAAGCTAGCGTATTGTGCTTTTTGATTATCCTGATGACATAATATCGCAGTGCAACCTTTAACATTAGTGAAGAGGCGCTCCGATCGAAACTTCAGGACTTGTGTCCATGAGTGCGACTGCGTGCTCAAGCATAACTTACAGTGGGGTAGAAATTTGTACATTTGGTGGTGTCTAATGTTAAATATTTTGTTATAAAACGAGAAAATAAACACTCATTTCCTAATATGCTAGATTTTTCAAGTTTCATGAAAATAGTACCCTTATTAATTTGGGGAGGGAATCTTTTTTTTCTGTTACACTGATTTTATCGCAGTACTACTACTTCAGAAAACTTTCTGCACTAATTATCTTTGTCTAATTCATATTTTATGACTATACTTGGGCCGCCCAACAGACGGAGTGATCACCCTGCAATCATGAGCTCTAGACGGGACCACTATCAATTTAGGAAGACAGAACCGCAGTGATGCGCTTTCTTTAGACCCAACGAAGTCTCATCACTCCAATTCGGTCGCCATAAATTAATATTGGACCCGCTAGAGCACGTTTTTTTCAGGGTGATCACTCTGTCTGTTGGGCGGCCCAAGTATAAATTTATCTTTTTTACAGCAGAATGCTTAATTCTAAATTATCGGTGTTTAAAACATCGCGGTTCGTAGTATAAAGGGGAATATAAAAATAAACATTAAAATAGCAAAACATGATTGGGAACTTCTTGAACTTGATGGTAGAACATGGTGAGTACCAGTATGGATAGGGCTGATTTGACTCTGATCATAGTAAGTTATGGGCAGTACCTAATTCAAGGATAAGTGTCATCTTTGACAAGTTGAGTTACTGTGTTCTTTTCCTCCCTCATCACTCTATGGAGTTACACGGGTTAGTTACTCCTGTTAATTCACAGCTATCTTCTCTTTTTCCTGCACATTCCCTTAATAAAATACGGTAAAATACAAAAGGTGCTGACTTTATTGTAAAATGTGTATCATAAATTTGGCATTTTTCGTATCGGAGTACTTACCTCAAGATGCCTTTTTTTATGTTAAAGCATAAGTTCATCTTATTCCTAATTATTCATAATAACTGCTTTATGGTTAATCTGTATATGAAAATTAAGTCTCGATCACAAATATGCGATTTTCATCCCTTAATCTACGTCAAACATACGACCTCGTCTATGCGTAACTATTTCTTGCCATATCATGCTAGCTCAAATACCTATATGTGAAATCATTTCCGCTAGTGCAGTTATTAATAAATTTGAGGTATGTATTGCTATACAGCATATGAAAATTAGGTCTAGTTTATTTTGTGTTTACGTTCCGGGAAGATTTCCCATTTTCCGCGTTGGCGTGACAATTTTCCGGTGTAAAGCGTTCTCCCTGCAGCCCTCTGCCGGCACAGTATCGAACCGAACTGTGTGCCGTTTTAGCCTGTAAACTCTGAATACACGAACTGTTTTTGGGTCATAAAAGCACGAAATAAACAGAAAATAATTTACCAGTGAAATAGAAAGACTAGACGAAATAAAGTTTGATTGATATAATACAGAAAGTACCGTGAGAAAATATGTGTTCGTAACCTGCATTAAAATCGATTTAAAAATATTGATTGTAACCACAATATTTGTAGTGTTTACTTTAAAAATTTTGTATTTCTAAACCTGATGTGTTCCACCGGTTTGTGATGTTCTCTAGTGTTTCCAATTTTGAATTTGTTATATTCAGAGTATTAAATATCTATATTTATTGTCCGTTACGTGTTTTTTCATGTATAGTTTATTGTCTATCCAAGACTCGTTCTCGAACCTAGCAATTTCGTACATCCATCGAGGCCTTTTATTCAAAGACTTAACATAAACATGGCTGAAGCAATAAGCAATACGTGGGGGAGAAATTAAATAATAAAACTGAGACGCAGAAGACTGTACGAGACTGAAACGACCTGATCGACTGAAGTAAACACCAATTTTGCAATCGAGTATTTTCGATTTTTGGTGTTGTCGTTTAATTTGGAAACAAAATTGGATTGACGACTACATTTACATAGAGAATAAATTCGGTGTTGTCCTTTTTCGAGAAATCTTGTCAGTGTTGGATGTTTTTATATCCTGATTTTTCTAAAATTCGACGCAGAAACACGGAATTTTGTACGTTTTATACTAGCTTCTGAAACCACGGAGTTTTCTACTTTTACAAAAAAGGACGTTTTTCGAATTCTTCGCGCGCGTGATTTTCGGGGGTAATAATTCCATTTTGTTATACCGGAAGTGTGAAAGCTGGCAGGACAAGACGGCAGTACCGTAGACCTCCAGGAGGTGGAGAATGCTTCATCGCCTCCTGAGACTAACGTGGAGGCCACCACCACATCCACTGCACAGAACACACCGCCGCCACCCTCACCGTCGCATACTGTGATGACAGGTAAAACGACATTGTCATAGCAAAATACCCATTAACATAAATTTGCATTCGTGCATTGAAATGCTTTTATTTGTATTCTAAGTTAATCAGAACTAATTAGTCATGATATTGTTACCTACATATTAATTTTTCAATATAAAAAATTAAGAAATCACTTTCTAGACTTAATTTTTTTTTCAATTTTAAAAGTACGCATATGTGGATAATTTTAGAATATGAACAGAATATTTTCGTGTGGTAAAATCTATAATTCAATAGGAATAGTTCCATCTTTTTTACCTACTTGCTACTTTACATAGGTATTAGAAAGTCCACAAGCTCATAATTTTTATGTGTCTGAGCCTACGATTTTTTCAGGTATTTCTGTATGTAATTATTAGTTTACTGATTGCTTACTTCTAAAGAACGTAGATATGATGGCCCATCGATTCTTAACCTGGGATAGAAGCAATTTGAACAATTTGAAAATCATTATTGTAATTCAAAATGTTTACCTGGGCTTACCTCTCCGCCTTTTGCTTCTATCTTCTCTTTTAATAAGTCACGATCTAATCTTTCAGAAGGTGTCCCGGTGTTATATGCTTCTAGCTCTGCCATACTTTATTGTCTTTCAAATACTATCTTTCCTATATCTTTTTCATTGTTATAATCTCACCTATCCACATACCCAAACATTTTGCATATCATCTTTAAAACACCACAATTTTTGTTTTCCAGACATTCAGCTTAAGTTTATTTATTTTCAACCACTGTACCAAAAATTGCGTATATCCTTATTTAATTTCTCATTTACTACGTTTCGTTCGTCCCCTTCGAAATATACAATCGTATCATCAGCAAATATTATGGAATGTTGAATATTTTAACATATTTTCTAAATAATTAATATAAAAAATAGAGAGTAACGGTCCCAACATACACCCCTGCGGCACACCTAGATCAAGCTGTACTTCACTGAGAAAATGTTCAATCCATTTGAAAACACCACCCCGGTGTCCAGTTTTTCAAATAATCTCTACCTGGCAATGATTTCAACTTTCCTTTTAAAATACAGGGTATCCCACGACGACCTTACACGATCTGTATATAGAAAAGTATATTATAGTAGAAGTATACAAATTTGCACAAATAGGTAATCAAGGATGCTCAATTCGACTAAAATATTTTTGACTTTCTGCGACTTCCGGTTATACCGGAAATAGACACCAACTTCCTTATTTTAAATGGAATGCCCACATTTTTATTACGGATTTAGATTGTTGGTCGAATTTTAAGGTCACGTTATGTAAAACATCATATGTGTAAAGTGCACCCTCTTCGAGATATTAGTCGTTAAAAATCGTCATTTTTCAAATTTCATCAATTATAACTTGGAAACGGTACGAGATAGAGAAAAATGACTTACATGTCCCTATTTCAGTTTTTAATTCTCTATCTAAAGGGTCTGGAAAATACTGCCTTCTGATTGGTCAAGAAATGACAAAAAGTTGCCAATCAGAAAGCAGTATTTTCCAGACCCATTAGATAGAGAATTAAAAACTAGGATAGGGACATGTAAATCATTTTTCTTTACCTCGGATCGTTTCCAAGTTATAATTGAAGAAATTTGAAAAATTACGATTTTTAACGTCTAATATCTTTACACATATGATGTTTTGCATAAGGTGACCTTAAAATTCGACCAAAAATCTAAATCCGTAATAAAAATGTGGGCATTTCATTTAAAATAAGGAAGTTAGTGTCTATTTCCGGTATAACCGGAAGTCGCAGAAAGTCAAAAATATTTTAGTCGAATTGAGCATCCTCGATTACCTGTTTGTGCAAATTTGTGTAATTCTACTGTACATACTTTTCTATATACAGATCGTGTAAGGTCGTCGTGGGATACCCTGTATAAGAACACTGCCACTATCATAGATCTATTATCCACCGCGTAATAAACTACCCCCCCTTAGGCCTTCTCTATAGCTGGTAACAAATTAATAGGTTCAGTCTTTTGGACATTAACTATCTTCTTAAAGGCGGTCCCACACAATGCGGATATTCGGCGAAAGTTTGCCATTCGTGATCCTTCGCGTAGTATGTGGGAGATTAACTTCGCCGAATGTTCGTTATTCGTCTGTTTCCCGCGCCTTGTCGGTAAAATGACACGAAGCAAAGGACCGCGAAGTAGCTTCGCGTACCTTCGCCTCCAGCTCCTACACGATTCGTGATGAATTCCCGTATATTTGTCAGATGTTTGTCAGTATTAAGGCGACCTATGAAAAGACATCTAGAATGGACCTGGCGTCCTTATGCAACAGCTGATTTTGTTTTGAAGCCTACACGTTCGTAGCCCAGCGGGTCGCGGGTAGCGTTGTTTGTTATTAAATTCAAGCAACGAACCAGACGAATGTTCGGCGATATTCTGTTTCCGCGGCGGCACCTGTTTACTACACAAGTGGTCGGCTGCTTTGTTTTGCCTTTTCCACGCCCAAACGCTTAGACTGTGACTGTTCACCCTGCTTCAATCGAAAATGTAAATAGCTAAGTCCCCTCTACAAGTCTTTGGGCCTATGAACATTCGCCGAATGTTTTCTGAACCAACAGACAATGTGGGAGCTTAGGCGAATGACGAAGTTAGTACACGAACCTTCGTTCATTCGCCAAATGCCCGCATTGTGTAGGACCGCCTTTATAGATGCTATGGTTTAAACAATCTGGCACCATACTTGTTTATAATGAGCAATTATAATAATACTAATTGCAATATATCTTTTAAAACTTCAAAATTTTCCTTTCTACAAATGTTTCTGAAATTTCACCTAGGTTACCTTTATTCGTCATCTCACAAACTATCTCCCTCAAGTTCTCAGTCGCCAAAAATCTGAATTTACTAAAAGTCCTATCTAGATCTAGCGGATCAATTGATTTCAGTCTTCTTAACACTGCTAACAAAACATTTATTAAATTAAAGTTCTATCGGATATTTTCCTAACTCTAAATTCTATATTACCATAATCTTCAGACTTGCTTTCCAAAATAATTATTTTTAATGTTTTACACATTTCAGTTGAACTCCTTTAATAGTTGTCGATATTTTTCTCCAAAAATGTAAATTTTTCCGTCCTTACCACAGTTACCATACTTTATTTCTTTTGCTTTTATATTCTATTCACATATTTAAATCTCTACTTCTATTCTATGACCTGTAATAATTGTGTCTTTTACAACACCACATGCATACCGTAGCCCTTTGTCAAAAAACTGCTTCCGTTTAGTTGAAAAACAATTTCTAATTCTACTTTACTTACTGCTGATGCCACCATATCATCCGTAAATTTGAGTATATCAATAGTTTAACCGTGTATATTAATTCCGGGGGCTATTGTATCTTTCTTAATATTAATCGTTTCTTCATAATCAATATATAAGTTGAAAACGACAACGTCATTACCTATCCCTGTCGCACTTTCTTCCGAATATCTGCTTCTCTACGTTCCTGCTCAAACTCTATAACTGATGAAGTTTGCTCCATGTACAAAATTACTTTTTTTGGCTGCAAAGTTATTACCGGGTGGCTAACTTTGCGTTAGTTTTTCTTTGTAACATACCATTATTGCTTTTTCGTAAATTCTTTTTTTATCTATTTCTTACCGTAATCTTTTTACATATTCATTGTATGTACATTTTGTATTTACTATTTGAGTGCGGTGTATCTCTTATGTATCCTACTGTTGTTAACCAGTGACGTTTAGAAGCTGTGGTCCCTGGTTCTTTGCTCTTTTGGTTTGTGATGCAAAAGCGTTCTGGCCTCGGTTCTGACTATACGTGGCTTAGTTTCTCGAGATGAGGCTTCATACCCACTATGTTGTAATCACTATCTACATCTGCTCCTGGATAACTTCTGCACCCCCTGTCCAGCCCCTACATCCCTATGTCTCCTCAAATTATGGTTATCGCAAAATTTTGTCAGTCTAACTCCTCTATTGTTCCTGTTGCCTAATCTAAAGTGACTGAATATTCTGTCTTTTCTAACTATCTAAAACTGCATTAAAATCTAGAATTATTAACTTTTCGTGCTCCCCCCCCCCCCCTCCAAAAGTCTCCTCGGCAATACCTGTTATGCCCAACGATGAACTGCCCATTTAAACTTTTAAATTCTGTATAATTTCCTATTTGTTTCATGCTTTAACATTCCACGCCCGGCTGATGAAATGCGGCAGTTATAGTCGGGGAGCAGACCGCCTGAAAGATGCGTTTTAAACATCCTCTATACAACTCGAACACACACAAAAAAATGAAGCTGATTCTTGTGTAAAATGATCTGCCGGATTCGAATTTTGAGTTCGCGAAAAGATAGGGAATTGCGAAAATGCCGGAAATCGAGTTTTCGTAAAATTTTCCTAAATCAATTTTCGACCATTTTTAATACTTTTATCTTTGTATTTCAGCAACGAAAAGAGTTAGAGATCTGTTTTTTACGTGGAATATACACTGAAGTTTGCTGATCGTCGCAGTGTACTCACGTTGCCTCTACAATTTTCCAATTTTGTGAAAAAAAATGTTTTCTTGCTAGACCACAAATTTGTATAATTTATTTTTCATGCACCGGGGAATTAACATATACATACATATGTGAGACCAAATACGGACAAAAGCTCGAAATTATTTTTGGTGAAGAAACGAAACATTAATATTGTTGATCAAAAAAGTTACAACGAGTTAAACACAAATAATTTGTGCGGGCTAGCCGCGCTGATAGGTTGATAGGTAGCGACATAAGGGTTCGGGCGCTTTTATCCTTGATAATACACACATAACCAAATCTCTTGGCCCCCTGAATTAATTTGAAACGTAAACAAAAATAATTCTAACAAATATGTGGATTCAGTTCTACATTTTATTGAAATGCTATATCATATGTAAGGTTATTTTCATAGAAGGAGTACACGGCCAGGAATTAAATTTAAGAAAATATCTGAATTAATTTTTTTTAAAAGACCAAAGTCTTCGCAAAATGTGAGAAACGAAGATGTAAATAGCCAGTATGTCCTCCGCTGTTCTCGGGCAAAACATTAACACGTCTGTACATTCCAATAAAAAGGTTATTAATAGCTTCCTGCGGTATGTTGTCTTTTAGAGGAGCAACAATTAGCTCCTGAAGGGTGAAAGGGGGGGTTATCTCTATTTAAAATGGCCCTTTTTAGCATATCCCACACGTTCTCACAAGGGTGAGTTTGTTGGCCAATTAATTCTTTGAATATTCCCTTCCTGTAGCAAATTAGCAACACTTCTTGTGCGGTGGGGCGTGGCGTTATCGTCCATAAAAACGAAATTTTCTCCAATGGAAGGATGATTGGTTGGATAATGTTTTGGGCGTTAATGTTTCCTGTCATGGTTTGCGGCACGTGAATAAGTGGAGTGCGGCGACCATACATTATACCTCCCCCCCCAAACATTACTGTTCCGCCTTGATAAGGAACAACTTCTCTGGCAAAAGCAAGTCTTGTTGTCCCGGTCCCCTAGAGACCCTTTCACGTCGATAATCACTCACTAACCCAATTTTTGTCTCATCAGAAAAAATGATATTGCGCCACTGGGGTAAAATCCAGCCCCTATGTTCCTGAGCCCATTGGAGACTTGCGGCTATGTGTCGAGAAAGTATGCTGTATAGAAAACGGCTTGGCAAATAAATCCAAATAATCCAAACATCCTGGAATATGGATGGTACAAGGAAAATGACGTTATTATGCCAATAGAATTCACAAATAGCTCTAAACTCGATTGTGTTACTATAACACAGTTCTGTAAATGTAAAAATTTTACTTGTTATTTTCGATGTGCATGCATGAAATCTAATGTGAAATGTATAATATCATGTTTATGTGAAGGTAAATGCAATTTGCCTGAATAAAAAATACAAATGTTCTCGATATTAATGCAGCGTTTGTGCGCCTGCACATAAACACTACACGGCTCAGGGCGGCTATCGCCGACAAATTATTTGTATTTAACTCGCGAATACGTCGAGGAACGACTTTTACCACAAGGCATTTCTCTATTATTCTATTCACTGCTTGCCGTATGAATACCGCAAAACCTATTTAAAACCTGTACGGATCTTAAAATAAATATTTATTTAACGGTACCGTTTTATGCACGTATGTAGAAATGAAATTTCTGTGTTAGTAAGAACACAGAACTGTTCTGTTAAAAGCCATATAAAAATTTTCAATGCGCGCCTTGAGATCAAAAGTAATGGATGCAACAGAACTGCAGATTTTGGTTTGTAGTGTTGGAACAGTTGGCGAGATTTCAGATACTAATGCATTTGAATTATTTAATTGCCCCTCGCTGGCTGGTAAACTAGGCGAAATAAAGCGCTGGGCGGAAAGTAGTGTAGTGATATGTTTTTGATGACATCCTGGGATTGTAGGATTGCACGGGTTCACAAATCTCGTTTTAGGTTGAGGTCTTGGTTGAGATGGTAAAAAGCGGGCGCCATCTAGTTTCTTTTAAAATATCTCACGATAATTATCAAAAATTTTGTTCATTCCAAATTCTTGCCACGAAACTCCAGTCTTCTACGCTTACTTCTCAGATACTTATCCTGATCACTTTAGGAGTCCCGCCTCGTGTTGGTAGGTGTGTTAAGACATAATAAAGAATATAATACAGGCCGTAATGTCCTACAGAGACCGTAATCGTCTACAATACAAAAGAAAGAAAAACTTCTGTAACGGTACCCAGGGAACGCGATGCCTCATCGCGCGACTACGCTGTATAGCTGCTGTGTGTGAGTGTATGTGATGCGGACGGACGTTGGTAGCCACGGCACGGATGGCTTCGAATAACGGGGCGCCCGACCACCTTGAATAACTGTACCGAAACGCTGGTAACCCAGTGACGACCGGTCCCGCTACTCCGCAATGTGAGGAGCGTGATTGAAACGCACACACACATTATCAGATCAATTACTATTTTGCCATAAACGGAGTTGATTCGGAATTGTTAATCAGTTCACAAGAAACTGATTTAATAGTTCGGTTCTGAGATCGTTTTAATATGCCAAATAGTTTTCTTTTTGTCATTCAATCCGAATTATTTTTCAATTTCTAGCTGTTGATGAAATTGTAGACAATCGACATATCGACACCGACATGTTATCGAAACACCTGGAATGAAAGTTCGACACGAATTTTAAATCCTTCACTATGAGGTATGTAGAAGGAAATGGAGAAAATTATCTCTGAATGGAGAAGAACATAATAGGGAAATTATTAAAAAGGACGAGTAATATTTTGTACGGGTCTAAAATTTGAGGATGGAAAGAACAAGATAAACTGGAGGACGTACCTTCAAAATATCTGAAATTATTGTTGGGGTTGGAAATATACATATTATTAAGAGAAATGATTATACCAATACAAGCAGGGAGAAGAGTAAAGACATTTGTAGAAATGGTGCGAGAAAATAAATTACTGGAGATAAATCAACGCGAATAATGCAACAATGTGAAGGTAAGAGACGAAGGAAATGGCTATGTTGCAGAAATTGAACAAAGAAGAACATCAGGTTATATTTACGAGAGGAACTGGAACACAGAAACTTTCGCTTCAAATATGAAAGAATAATGATCCAAACAGACATGGTAGTTTATAGAAAGGGAGGCGGAAGTCATAGATTTTGATCACAAATATGGTGGGCATCGGATTGGAGTGAGGGAAAATAATTTAGCAAGAAGACTACATATTAGATGAAGGGATTATGAAATGCTTTACGCATAACAGACTAGAAGAATTTGGTATGCATCTTATTTGTCAAAAATGGAGTGCGAGACTAGGAAAATCACTCGGAAAATCACGAAATTGCTATCGAGAGAGAACCTACGATTTGCCGACACGGGAGCGACGGAAAGGAGGAGCTGACCATGAAAGACCGAATCCTGAAAAAATTTAAATTAAGAAAGCAACTGGCCTTTAAAAACATTAATTTAAAGGAAAATCGGAAGTTACCAAGCTGGACATGTGACTCAAATACCCTAAAATCTTAAATACCATCTTGGAACAGCGAGACGAGTTAAGAAGGATATTAACGCTCCGAAATGCAAAAGACCGAAACCCAGACAAAAAAGGCCGTGAGAACATGTTGTGTTGGATTTATTAGTTCAGTGGATCATATTAAGCAAATAAAAGTCTAGTGATGGAACAAAACTTTAATTACTTAGTAAAAATATCGAAAAATATAGATAATTAATGAAAAAATAATTGATGATAAAGCAAACTCGGCAGTAATATCCGTGAGGACAAGATATTTTCTAATAAACAGCTGTTAGGCGACTAATCTAACCTAAAATAACTGCGGAGCAGATCCGAATATTGAAATATTGTTTTTCATGGTTAGTCATTCATCACACCAGAATACGATGGAAGTAGATGTAGATGGATAGTTTAGGAGGGAAAGGGGCAATTTTGTTATGCAATAAATTTCCTATAAATATGCATTATAGAATATGTTAGGTATCAAAAAGGGGTAGGGCTATAGTGGTGGAAGTTGATTGAGTACTCTTCGTCCTTGCAACTATTTTTTATTGCTTTCAAAATCTCCGTGTTCAAATTTAAGGTTGACATTTTTGCTAGGGCAACCTGTATGTACGCAACTTAAACATAGCATTAAAATTGCAGAAAAACCATAACCGATAATTCGTGGAAAAAGTATTAGCTGATCTTTTTCTGATATTAACTAGGGCAATGTAAAGATGGAATTGCTTAAATTTCATGAACATCTTAAGAGAGGGCTAACATGATAATGACAAACTCTTAAAATACCTAATAACGACCTGGACGATTGAGGTATTTTATGCTATAAGAACAAATATTAGTTGCTGCAGCTCTAGGTAAATGTGGTCGTTCAGGCTAGTGTTTATCGAGACAAATAGTACTTATATGACTATACGAAGAAGTTTGCCAGTTTATAAAGAACTCGAAAAGATAAAACATTATTGCGTTAACTGGAAGTTGTAAAATAAGACAATGAAAAGTATTTACTGACATTTTTATGGTGAAGCAGTTACTTAAATGTCACTGGGAGTACAATAATTTTCACCTTTCCTATCCTGAGCTAACCTACGCATTTCCCTAAAAGTAGAACATCCTACATCGCCAACTATTTAAAAGCAGTAGTCTAATCTGGGCCTACCCCTACCTCTTTTTATCACTATCTCCAACTCTAGTATGTCGTGAACTATTCCTTCGTGTCTCATAAGGTGTCCTACCATCCTATCTCCGCTATTCTTTATTGTCTTCCATGCCTTTCGCCTTTCGCCTTTCCCCAACTCTTTCTAATGACTCCCTATTGCTAACCTTATCTATCCACGGTATCTTCATCATGAGTCTGTAGCAACACATTTCAAACGCTTCATCCTTTTTCGACCCGCTTCTCTTACTGGCCAAGTATCCCACCCATACATTGCCGAACTCCATACATACGTAATTAAGAGGCTCTTCCGAGTTTCTTCATTAACCGTTCCCGAGGATAACAGTTTCGTTAAACGCAACTCGACCCTGCGCTAGTCTTTGTTTTATATCTCTAGTGCTCCTATCATCGCGGGTTATTTGACTTCCTAAATAGCAGAAATCCGCGACTTCCTCTGTCTTCTCATTTCCTATTTGTATTTTAGTTTTAGACCTATTTTCACGCCCCCTACATACCAAAATTTTGGTTTGCTTTTTATTAATTTTCATCTTTCATGCCGTTAGCCCTCTGTCAAAGCTGCTTCCATTTCATTCAGAGCTATTCCTAATTCTTCTTTGCTGAATGTTAAAACTGCTATATCACCCGCAAATCTGAGCATGTTCATAGTTTGGCCTTGTATACATCTCCGAGGCTGTTCTGCCCTTAACAATATTAATAAGTTGAAAACTAGAGGTGACAACGCACATCCCTGTCTCATTCCCTTCCAGATATCTACTTCTCTTCGTTCGTGTTCAAATTCTGTAACATTTCATGTGAACACGTTGATTGGGTATGAAAAAGCTTCCGTAAAAGTTGATCCCTATATTATGCTCAGGGTTTGGAAAAATTCGCTGATACTATACAATACATTTTCATAAAAAACGACCTCAATCCTCAGTGGAAACCTCCACTCTTCGAATTTCTTGCGTCGTATGGAATCCTTGCAAGATTTCGATACCGCGTGGATTTTTTTGACTATAGCACCTGTTGAATATAAGACTGACGAATTTTGTTCTTGTTTGGAGTATTGTAAGTGTGTATATCGAAATGTTTTAGGAAATTTGATTTGTTAAGAAATATTTTTGCTCATTTAAATATTTCGTTTCGTGAGTAACATGGAGACAATTCAAATATGACTCTGATATATGCAGAGAGCTACGTCTCAGTCACGTGGCCAGAGTTCCTTGGTTTTCATTAGCCTGGCCATCTTCCAGCCACCACCAATTTTGGCAATTGACCTCTGACGACGTCACCACGGGCATTTCTTGTGAAAAGGCTCTCATTACTTTGTACTTAATCAAAGCGACAGAAATCAATTCGTGATAGGGCTCTAATTACTTGAAGACCTCATGTATTTACCAAATCTGGCTCCCTTGGACTGTGACTGTCATCCCTTTGAAAGCTGTGGAGAACTGGTTGCAAAACGGGAAGAAACATTTTTCCCGAGAGGTTTACAGGCGTTGTAAGATCATTGTAGTAAGACGAGAATATGTCAAGTATAAAATATGTTGCATAGTAGGCCAAGAATATTTTAACACTACGGGGGACAATTTTTCTCGCGTTCTAATCAATATACCTATCTAGTGATAAATCTGATATGATGTGGACTCAAAAATATTTCCTTCTATGATTCCGTTACGTGATTGACGTCTTTTGGTTATTTTATCACCGAAAGAAATATAACATTGAAGACTTTTTTTGATTCTGTCAGTAATGTTTGGAACGATTTCTTCCTTTTCTGAAACATTCATATTGTTAAAAACGCAAGCTTTCAGTTAGAATTCCGTGTAAGTACTTAGAAAAAGTATGGACGTCAAGTGTTTTGATTTAAACAATTCATACAAACTGTTATGCAATGTAAAATTCAACCTTGCATTGTCCGGCTAGTGGACTGTTGCAGTACTCATTGTCAAAAGTAAACAAGCGGATTGTAGGTATTATTTTTTCCGAAAACTGTCCTTCAAACTTAGGACTAAACCCCTTTTCAATACCTCTATCGAGGAACTAATAGAAAATTCAAAAGTTTGAAAACTGACGTCTGCGATGAAAGATTATCCCATGCAGAAGATTTATATCGATTTCTTGCCAGTAAAAATCGTTCGATATATTCTTCGTAGATCTGAGAAACATGCATTAATCCTCAACTCTGACGGAAATGTTTCTTTAGATGATACAGGAAAGACTGAGTTGATAGTTGGGTGCTGCGTGCTGCTGCAAAAATGTTAACAGATGAATTTGCATTCATCGAATTTTAGTTTGCAATTATCACACTTCATCTTATACTTTTCTAAAAAAATTCGGAAATATGTCAATTTCTTGAAAACGATTAATAGTATGCAGATAGACATGAGCGATCTTATTCAGGGTGGGCCAATAGGATGTAGTCGGCCCATATCTCTGGTTCTATTCAAGGTATCAAAATAAAACTTTACACGTATGTGGAGAACCTCATGAAGCATCTGATAAAATTATTTTGGTGTATACAGGATCTTCACACTGAGCACCAAACCAAAGTTATGTTTTTTTAATGGATCGCCCCACACTTGTTTACATATTTGAATTCCCAATAAAATTTTATTAAAGATGGTGTACTACACACTGGGGTTTAGAGTGAGCGATTTGAAGATATTACCACCGGTATTAACATTTTAGTGCCAGTGTGGACCTAACTTTGAGGAGCTGCAGACGTCTACTGGTCGAAGCTATTTAACATTTCTTTATTGGACTAGGTTCACAGACTGCTCTATTTGTAAAATTCTTGAGTATTTTTGTTACAAAACTTAATGTCATACAGAGTGGACATCTTATGCAATTAGCATTTTTTTCTTAAAAATTTCTAGTGGAACAACCCATGTATTATTTCGATATTCCATAGTTTACTAAGCTTTTGATTGATGTAGATATTGTTAGGTCTGCGACTGACGGTTTCGGTAGAATTGAAAATTGAACTTTAAAAAGTAGTAATTTGACTGGTAGTTTATTCGTTTCTTCTATATTTTCGTGCCCAAAACACAAAATATGATTTCCATTTTGTTTTTGGAAGTTGATTTCACATTGAGACAAAATATTTCATCGCTAGATTGCTTCTTCATGGTCACATGCTTAAATTGAACAAGGAGTGCCATGGAAGAAAACCGTTCTTTCAAGAAGTAATCTTGCAATAAGATTCCTTGTGCCGGTGTAAACTCTGTTCGCTAAATTTTCTGTAAAAACAAAGTGTAAGCATTTTTCTGAGTTTTTGGTGGCAAAATGAGGGAAATTCCTAAAAATTGTACTAAATTACGGCAAAAATCTAAATTTTTAAGGTTCAATCTTTATTTCTGCCTGAGTTATCAGTCGTAGACCTGCCAATATCTGCATCAGTCAAAAGCTTAATAAACTGGCCATCAAACCTGCAAATGATATACGGGGTGTTCCATTTAACATTTTTGAGAATAGCTCCATTTTGCCCAAGTTGGCCGCTCAGTACAATATGAACTATTTTGAAAAAAGTGTGAATGGATTTTACAAATAGAGTATTCTCTGAATAGTCCAATAAAAAAATCATAGTTAGCTTTGACCAGCAGACATTAGTAGCTTCACAAATTTGGGTTCGCACTGGTGCTAAAATAGCCATATATTAACATCGCTTACTCTAAACTGCACCGTGTAGCATATCGACTTTCATGAAATTTTATGGGGAATCCAAATATGTAAACAAATGTGGGGCATTCCATTTAAAAAACATAACTTTGGTTTGGTACGTAGCACGTGAACATCAGAACATCCTGTATAAGTACATTAAAAGAATTTTAATAGAAGCTTCGTGGGGTTAGTTTACTAAGCTTTTGATTGATGTAGATAAATATTTATTTGTTTTTAAGGCATCGAAAGGTCGGCAAAACGGGACATAATAATTTTAAAATGTGTAGTAGGTGAACATACACAAGTCTCAATTTACATTTTTCGTAAATAATAAAGTGGCTCTGAAAGAAATGCGTACCCTGTATTTAACTTCTTGCATACGTTTTCTGGGAGATATTGCATAAAAATGTTCAATAACTTTTTGCTGACGTTTTCCGAATGTGTTAAAGGTGAGGTAATATTGGATAAAATCAATACCTACTAATATGATGGAACAGGCGATCGTCTTTTTGCAACTACGCAGACCCTCTCTCTCCCTCCCAAACGAGAGTGACAGAGCGTCTCCGTCTAAGCCTTATCTATATTAAGTTCAATCCATCGTACCGCGCGAGTTGCCAAACATCCGCAGTCGTTGAGCCTGTGACGTATTCACTTCCGCATACGTCACGCGGGTCAATAAACTTCCTTGGAAGGTCGCCGTTTGCGTCCCCCTACTTCGACTATCCGATAAAACGCGGCGCTGACGACGTCGTGTTACGCGCTATCACCTAGTTCGAGGCAGCTCTTTTTTCCGACAGATGGTGCGCTCGGGTGACTGAAATCCTGAAAAAATCATTCGTAGTTTTACAGGAAGTCATAAATTTGTCATAAAGAGCTGAAATGTGAAAAAATAGTGGGTCTAATCTAGGGATACAATAGCTATGTCGTTTGCGCTCGTTCTTTCCCTAATTTACTTACATTCTAATCTAAAAATGAGATTATTTGGTGATAATCGTTAATTAATTGATCCAGTGTCTCAGTAAAAAGTGGATTAATGATTATTTTTTCATTTATAAAGCATAGCTGCTTGGTGTACAATACATCAATACATATAATGTGAATGGGCAATTCCATTAAACAGTACAACAAATCAGTGGCGTAACTTGCGCAGGGCCCACTATTTTTAGTATTTTAACCAAAAATATAATTTCTGAATATCAAGTTGTCATACAACACAAAGAAAGTGAATTTGAGGACGCTCCGAATAAATTAAAATTTCAATAATTTATTCCAAACTTATTCTACCAGTACCAGGACTTGGCTGGCGTTGAATCAGGAAATACCAAATATATGTAGTCGCAATAAATTCTACGATCATACGTTATTAGCGAATAATTTAAATTGTATACATGAAAATGAAACATTGCAAAACACAATGACTGCACCACCTAAAATAATTTCGAGAAAACGGAACTGAAGAACTAAAAACACTTTTGAACTTAGCTCTGAATTATATGACAACACAGCGGTTTTGACGGGAAGTAGTTTATTCGTATTTTATCAGATTCTAACACCTGTCCTGATGTCACTTATGACGTTTGCATAACCTTTGCTTGCCGTTTTGACATCTGAATCTGACGTGAAACTAGAAATTGTCAAACGAAAATGACAAATATGCTGTAGCTCAAATGACTCATTTATTTGTCGTTTTTAGCGTCTGCGCGGAAATAGGTTTTTAAACTGTTTGATCATGCTCGTTGGTGAGCGCTGCTTACATCATTGGGATTAAATCACGTCCACACTGAAAATCTCGTTTGAAAAAGTGGATGTTTGGAAGCGTTTTAAACAATATTTGTCATGAACTTGAAACTTTATCAAGACGTAATGCATGAAGGTGGTACCTATTTGATGTGATTTTAAAAGAAAAAATCCCACAAATTTGATTACCGTCCAGTTGCCCATTAGGGCCCGTTCTCGTTCGGTTGGTCTTTCCAACGGTTTTGAAGTGGGTTCTAACTACTAGGACTCCATAAAGGAGATGGTGTGGCTCTGTTTCCTGTTTTTCGCGTTCCGCCTGACTGTCAGCTTTGGGGATAATACCACTAAAAAGATTCAAGGAGCAGTCGAATGCCTTTGCTGCACGTTAACTTGTTTCTGGCAACCACTTTTTCCTTAGACATTGTGGCTCCCAAGTAAGTTGGCTGTTGCGAGAAAGACAGTCTAACCGACCCAAGAGATCCTCGGTCCCAGTTCCAAGACAGAACAAACTAAATATCGTCATTGGTTGGAATGAAATCAGATCTTTTTTAGTAACAGATTGTCAGTGTAATTCGTCAAGGCGTCATTTTTCGTTATAAACTCATTTGAGTGACAGTTAGCCTTAAGTCATCAGCATAAAGAAAATTATGCTTAGAGATGACGAATGACCATTTATATAGATAATGAATAACGTAGGAGCCAACCCTCAACACACCATCTTGGAATAAACGTTTCTCTAAATTCTCTGTCATCTATTTCCATTGCCCCCAAGTGATGCATGAAACGATGACTTACTAAGAGAGGTGTCAAGAGGGCAATGAACTGGATGAAGGTGTCAAGGAGAAGTTCACAAACATGATTCCAGTAATTTTATATTGCAGAAGACTACAAGTTCTCTTGATCTAAAGCCTGCTTGTTCTAAGATGACTTCCTCATCGATATCTGGCAAAATCGAATCAGAAGCGCCTTTTCACATTGAAAGTAGCGCAGAAGTAAAATGGGGTGGGCATTCCCCCATTTTGGATATAGTACCGCCCTTTGAAGTCCCAACTGATCATCTTCATTATACACTCTCTCATTTACTTTCTGATGCATACCATTTGCCCATTCCTTATTTCGTCTGTACCAGTAGCTTTTTCGATCCCAAACCAAATCCTTGATAACAAAGGGTAGAGTATACTTGAACCTTTCCGAATCGACCCCACTCACCCCTAGTGGATATTCCTTATTACATTTGCCGTTCAGGATCAACCAATGTACGATATGATTTGATTATCAGTATTTCCTTTTGGCTGTTTCGTCGTTTGGGATCGTTGTTTAATTTCCCCATCGTCTCCCATGCTAGCCTTCTGGAGTGCTTCATGTCCATACTCTTGTGATTCCTGTGCCAAGCTGAAGCTGTTGAACGGCGAAGGTTGTTTTAAATCATCCAAGGTTTTAAATGGTGTCAAATTAGTGCTGTACGTCAGATCCGGATCGTTTTCAAATCCGGATTAGATCCGGATCTGATCCGGATTTATCAGACAGCGAAATCCGTATCCGGATCGATCCGGATTTGCGTAAGTGATATCCGGATCTCGGATCCGGATCTTTGAGCCGGATCTCGGATCCGGATCTTGGAGCCGGATCTCGGAGCCGGATCTTGGAGCTGGATCTCGGATTTGGAATCCTTTTCGCTGGGCTGGTGCTGTTATTTCCTTATTTGAGTTCCAGTGGGTAGCGTCGGCATTAGAAGCTGCATCAAAGAACAAAGGAAAGCCGACTTTTTGGTCGGTGGCTGTATCAGCTTTGTGGCGGCTTTTTCTATCTATCACATAAATGATAGCGGTGAAATTTTGAGTGCGTTTTTTATTGTTGTTTGGCAAATGTTTTGGGAGTTATTTTTTATGAAATAATAACGTCACGTTTTGTATCAAAATGTAAAAAAATGCTTCATTGCAATATGTACTAGGTACCGTGAGACACCCTGGTTCCATTTAAAAATTCTTATTCCCAAACTTTCGAAATTTTAAATTTAGTTGATGAGTTGAATCCCAAATTGACGTTTTTTGTTCAATCATTGCTATCTAGATACAAAATCTAATTTTCAGTTAAAAATTATTTAAGTTAAAGTTTTTGTCTAAAGCACACCAAATTTCAAATTAATAGGTACCTTAAGGAACAAAAATGATATAGGGGTGAGCCTGATTTCTTGGTCACCCGGCATATTGATCGTGTGTTGGCCCCTTTAATATATTTAAGGTACATATATTTTTTAAGACAATATTAGGATATAAGGGCATATTTGTTTTTAGAATGAAATTAATTTTTTGTTGCAAATTTTATCTCTATTACACCTATTTCCCAATGCACTTTCTATTTTCTTCATTTTTATTAAGTAATAACAACAATAATAACAACAATAATAACAACAATAATAACAACAATTTTCAGAACCAGATAGCGAGATCCGGATCTGACACCAGGATCCGAATCCAAGATCCGGATTCAAGATCCGGATCCAAGATCCTAATCCCGAGATCCGATATCCGGACCCGGATCTTATAATAAAATCCGGATCCGGATATATCCGGATCCGGGTTTTTCTAAACGGATCCGGATCCGTCAAAATTTATGGATCCGTACAGCACTATGTCAAATGATTCGGTATGGTACGCGACTTGGTCAGTGTGCCTCAGAAGAAAGCGACCGAAAAAACCTTTAGAATATTCAGTGACCTCTTAAAATCGAAGCAACTCTTAACGCCATGAAGCATCTAGGGTTCCCTACAATTAATATAAAGTAAAAGTGATTTGCGTTTTTACCATGAACACATTATTTTTTCATTTTTTAATTCCAGGTGTGACATATCTAAAGAAAGGTATTGAAGAGTAGAATTCAAATATGGCGTCAAAAAATATGTATTGGTTTAATCATATTTTGCTCCCTTATTCATCTCGTAAATCCGTAAATGTTGGACCTAAATGAAACTAAACGTATGTAGCAGATGTAATAACTCATGCATTCAGACATTTAAAATTTTAAGTCTATCTTTAGCCTACAATTTCCGCCATTAAAGCTGACAATGTGTGAAATGCAGTCGAAAACTTTTCATTTTTACAACTGAATCGATAGTTTTGGCGTTTTATTCTGTTAAATAAACAAAACTTTCTTATTTCGCAAAGCTATGAATTATGCAAACGTCGGTTGCAAGAGATAAAAAAATATATAACGAATATGTTAATTGCAACTCCAGTCATCTTACGTTTGAATAATTTATCGCGCCGATGATGCGAAATAAAAAACACACAAAACCTCAAGCACTTAGAGAATCCGTTATTTACAATTTGTTCTTTTTTCAGGTGAGTCAACATCTACGTTGCTGAAGCGTGTGGTGTATGTCGTAGTGCAGAAGGTAAAATGAACACAATGTTTATTTAATTTATATAACAACAATATTTCCATATTTCAATTTTTTGTGAATTTCTGGCATATAATACAAATAAACAACAGTATAAAATCGACACAAATTAATTCAAAAATTTTTATATTTCCAGTTTCTGGAAACTCTTATAACTTCATGTTTCATTATTCTGAATACAAATAGTAATATTATAGCTATTCTGTCTTTCAAGTAGCATATTGTGTGCCGATGCCCCGATAGCATACGGTATTGGGACAATATTTTGACTGTATTCCGTCAGTGATGCGCTTTCTTTACACTTTAGTATACTAAGAATTTGTCGCGCGCCCACGGAAAAATCCTTCTTTCCGAACTCGCAATGAAAATAATAAACTATTACAATACCTGATCAATATTCGAAATTTCATTTTGAAAAGATCATCATCATAAGGTTCTCAGTCCGAAGACTGGTTGGACGCGTACCTCCATTCTTTTCTATCCTGAGCTAACCTACGCATTTCCCTAAAAGTAGAACATCCTACATCCCTAACTATTTGAGAGCAGTAGTCTAATCTAGGCCTACCCCTACCTCTTTTTATTCCTATCTCTGACTCTAGTATGTCACGAACTATTCCTTCGTGTCTTAGAAGGTGTCCTACCATCCTATCTCTCCTACCCTTTATTGTTTTCCATACCTTTCGCTTTTCCCCAACTCTTTCTAATACTTCCCTATTGCTAACCTTATCTATCCACGGTATCTTCATCATGCGTCTGTAGCACCACATTTCAAACGCTTCTACTCTTTTTCTATCCGCTTCTCCTATTGTCCAAGTTTCGCACCCGTATAATGCCGTACTCCATACATACGACGTTAAGAGTCTCTTCCTAGTCTCTATATTAACCGTTCTCGAGCATAACAGTTGTTTCTTTTTGTTAAACGCAACTCAACCCTGCGCCATTCTTTGTTTTATATCTTTAGTGCTCCTACCGTCTTGAGTTATTTTACTTCCTAAGTAGCAGAAATCCGCGACCTCCTCTATCTTCTCATTTCCAATTTGTATTTCCATTTTAGTTCTATTTTCACATCCCCTACATACCAAAATTTTAGTTTTCTTTTTATTGATTTTCATGCCGAAGCCCTGTGTCAAAACTGCTTCCATTTCATTCAAAGCCGCTCCTAATTCTTCTTTGCTAGATGCTAACACTGCTATATCATCCGCAAATCTGAGCATGTTAATAGTTTGGCCCTGTACATTGATCCCTGAGGCTGTTCTTTCCTTAACAATATTAATCGCATCTTCGATATATAAGTTGAAAACTAGAGGTGACAATGCACATCCCTGTCTCACTCCCTTCCGGATATCTACTTCCCTTTGTTCCTGCTCACATTCTATAACTGCCTTTTGCTCTTTTTAGAGATTATGTATTATTCTTCTGTCCCTGTATTTCATCCCTACCTTTCTCAGCACTTCGAACATCTTCCCCCATTTTACGTTGTCGAAGGCTTTTTCTAAATCTACAAATCCTATATAGACGCTCTTTCTCTTTTCTATCGTTTTTTCTATAATTACTCGTAAAGCTAGGATGGCCTCGCGCGTTCCTCTATTTCGTCTAAATCCGAACTGATCTTCTCCTAATATTTCTTCCGCCTTTTTCTCCATCCTTCTTTGCACAATTCTAGTTAAAATTTTTGACGCATGGGAAGTTAAACTGATGGTTCTGAAATTTTCGCACCTATCCGCGCCTTTCCTTTTTGGCAAAGCTACCATGATGTTCCGTTTGTAATCCTCTGGAATCTCGCCCGTCAGGTATATGCGACTAACTAATTTAAATAAACGATCTATTACCTCTTCACCTGCGCACTTTAAGATTTCTGCCTGCAAGCCATCTATACCTGGCGCTTTATTATTCCTTAAACTTTTTAGTGCTAGCTCAAACTCTTCTCTCATTATAGGATTCCCTAGGTTATCCCCCTCTACACTGCTTTCGCTTTCTAATATATCTTGCACTTCCTGTCCCGCATATAAGTTTCCTAAATATTCTTTCCACCTATCTGCCTTCTCCCCGCTTTCGATTAGGATATCTCCTGCCTCATTCCTAATGCTTTTGGTACTAGATCCAATTTCTCTAAAATTTCTCCTAATTATTTTATATGCTTCATCAGTCTTTCCTACTTCGAACTTATTTTCCACTTCTTTGCACTTATTATCGATCCATTGCTCTTTCGCTTTCCTACATTTCCGAATAATTTCCCACTTGATCGCCTTATATCTTTGTTTCCCTATATCATCTAACCTATTTTTATATTTTCGCCTTTTCTCTATTAGACTCACAATATGTTTTGTTATCCAGGGTTTCTTACTTTCATTCTGTTTATGACCCAAAATATCCCTAGCTGAGGAAACTACACTATTTTTAATGCAATTCCATTCTTCCTCTATGTCCCTAACAATATTTTCGCCCGCGCCCTTTAGTACTTCGTTTGTCTTTTTCTCGAACTTATCGCGCGTATCATCATCTTTTAGTTTCTCTGGGTCAAGATACCTTCTTCCGCTTCGTTTTTTCAAAATCTTAAATTTAAGATTGGCCTTCATAACGACTATATTGTGATCACTATCTATATCTGCTCCTGGATAACTTCTACAATCCCTAACTTGATTTCTAAATCTTTGCCTAACAAGAATGTAATCTATTTGAAAAGATATACAAATTGTATTTTATTGTATTACTATTTTTGTGCCAATATATACCCAACGCTCCATTTAACCAAAGGGAACGCGATTGAGGTGGTACATTTCTAGTACATGTATGTATAAAAATGTATAAAATGTAATACGTAAGTAACTGTAAAAAATTGTAAAATAGTGTGTTCGTTTGTGTTTATGTGTTCGAACTAATGGTAAATACATAGTTCGTTTATTTTTATCTTTATTGCACTATCAATTACATATTTCAGGGTACCTATAATATGAAAGACCTTCATAAGTTGCTTAAAGGTTTGTGAAATGAAAAGTAAACTATTTCCAACCCAAAGTCTGGAATATCGAATATAAAGTGAAAACGGATGATTTTTGGGATAGGTATCCTATTTTTGTTCTTTGATGGAATCTGTAATATGTCAGAAAATTTTGAGTTTAGCTGTTTTTAAGATATTTATAGAGTCCACCGTTCAGGGTTTGGCAAATACCTACAGGGAAAGATTAATCAGAATCCATGAATTTTTGAGACTTTAGACATCAAATATTAATTTTCTCAAATAAAAAATAATAGTAAACTTTAATGTAAGTATTAGCTATTAAGGTTGGATATTTTTATTGTTGTTTGTTAGTATTTTGTTGTCATTTTTGTCTTTACTTTTATTTGTTTTTCGAGTTAGGTATATAAATTACGATTATTTCTCTAACTTCAGTCCACTATTAATTTTGAAATTCCCCCAGCCCCCTATCCTTTTTACTAACTCGAGGAACGCTACAAACGGGTTATCACTTATTTCTGTCGAAAAAGCTTCATCAAATTCTGTTGACAGGCTGGGGCAATATTGGTCAAAACTTAGGCAAATAATAAAAATGCTTCTACCAATAACAGAGAATTGTAGTGGGTCAATTTGAAAATAATATAACCCTTTAAACATATACAACGCGATTCATATCTTCTGAACGACGTGACATAGAGAAACTAAATTAGTGAAACCTTAGTGGTAGCCATCTTGGTACAAAATTTTTAATGGAAATAGTGGTTGAATGAGGGCTCATTCGACAGCTCTCTGCATTCTGACCACAACCACATACGAATATCAATAACAGACTTGAGCGCTGGCGTCGTTGTCATGAAAAAGTGAACATTTCCTGAAATATTGAATCCGCTGCCATTTGCAATTTATTAAGTTGAAGGATTATTGTGAAACTTGGTGGTTGTGTTCAGAAGGCATAGCGCTTTCCATTGAGCCCGCACTTGAATCCTACTGTCTTTGGGGGCTCGCCTGTAAAATATTTTGGGGAATTTTGGGGAAGGTATTATCGTAGCTGCCATAAGTTTTCCGAATTTGGTTGCTATTCAAAAGATATAAGAGGAGGGGTATTGAAGCGCACTGTATAGCCAATTCTAGACCAATGTTTCCCCAATATGCTATTGAGTACCTAATTAGTAATTATCAATCGCTTTTAAACACGAGAAATCCACATTTCAAAACTGTAACAAAAAATTAGAGACTAAATGTAGTTATTTTCAAAGTTCCTACTTTTGAATTTATTACGATTAAAGCTTTATTCAGAGTGGGAGCGTTGAGCGCAGCGTCGCGTTGCGTCGCGTCTAGCGCCGCGTTGATGTATTCAGAGTGACAGCGTCTGCAAGCGTCAGTGTACAAAATAGCTCCAACCAGAGCAGTTCTGTTCATGTTACTTGATGCACCCTATTATACTTTGAAGATATTAAAGAAAAAAGTTGGAATTCACCCTATAAACAAAGAAAGACATTTATATGGCGGATTCCATCATTTATACTATAAATTGAGACAGTATCCGGATAGATTTTTTTAATTATATGAAAATGTCCATCCGAACCTTTGATTATTTGTTGCAAAAGGTTGGGCATCGTCTTGAAAAATGTCCAAGTATTCCAGAGGGCTGGCCTAGCCTGAATTTCCGCAATCAGCACCTCCGAGAAGTCTTCTTCTGTTGAGCTCATTTTGAATATTGACTGAAACGCTGTAAAAAAACAATCCGATTTGTTTCGGACGCGAACGCTTTAAGTAACGCTGCGCGCGACGCTGTCACTGTGAATGGTTCCATTCAAATTGTATTGTATTGTTTTAAAAAACGACGCGGCGCTCGACGCGACACAACGCGACGCTGCGCTCAACGCTCCCACTCTGAATAAGGCTTAAGAAAAACTTGTGAGAACTGCCAAAAGTGAGATTTCAAATTATGTGTTGCAAGCTAACAGCTCCAGTGGTATTCACTCATAAAACAGTCTGAAATGGTTAAACTGAATCTGCTTCTTTATAGGTCTTGTCAAGTTTTTAAGTTAGTGTGATTTTAAAACTCTTAAGAAATATGTAGATGACGACATGCACTGCATTCACAACATTGCAAAATATTTGCCGAAATAATACGTATTACGAGTTGAATGCGCTATTTGCTCAGTTTGTGGGTTGCAACGTCACGCCCCCTGTTGGTAAAGTCAAGATGTCGACCGAATACCAATAGCAGCCTAATGTTTGCTCTTGTTAGCAGAAATTAGTTCTCAAATTTTGAGGTTATAATTTGGGATTTTTTCGGGTTTTTGTTTGTTTATTTGGCTGTTAAAAGTAGATAAGATTCCATATCTTATTTTCTGAATATAACTTAAGTATAACATCATTCTTTAAAACACAAACAACACATAACTAATAAATGAAACGGAACACAATAAGTTTAAGGGGTGAACACAAGAAAACAACAGTTTAAACCACAAAACATTTGTATTTCAACTTAAAAATACTTCGAGAAAGAGCTATAATCATTGCTTTTTAAACCTATAGTTTTCAGAAAATGGTGAACGACCCCATTATACAGATTAATTGCCTTCTTGAGGGCAGTTTCGAGAATAGCGTCTCATCTCCAGAAACTGCAGACAAGAATTCAATAATTAATCTGAAACTCTGAAACAAATAAATTTGCTACTGCTGTAATTATAGTATTATTTATTATAACTAAGTTTTGCAAAAGGATACAGCTGTCCGAGTTTCTTTCATCACAACCAAAGCATAGTAAACATGCGGTCCTAAATACAGCATTTAATTTACAGTTACGAGTATATTCTGCAAAGTTGAACTAACGCATTTATTTTAGCCAGATATAAACGCATTATCCCTGAATATGGGACACGTCTACTAGAATAGAAAAATAATATAATTTACGGTAAACAAGTTACGTGTTTCTCTTGAAGCTTGTACACACTTGTTACTTATTTATTATCTTGCAATTTAACTTCTCTGCTTAAATATTACATAAATTAACGGAATTAATAATAGCGTAGTAGAAATTACAAGCGTGTATAGATAATAGATAGATGATAATAATAGATAGGCGCACATGTCGATACGTTAGCGGATTGTGTCGCAATAAGTACATGAGGCAGGTTTTCTTGCACGAAAAAAATCTGGGCGCGTCAATAGCTGAAAACATATGATGGACGATCCTACGAAATGAAAGCTGGGCGAAAAAAGCGTCTATGTAGACCGGTGTAAACGATTTGGTACGTACCTAACACGTAAATATTAGTAATCACTCATAGTAACTATAATATGTTTGCTGTTACAAACTTAATATTATATTATTGGAGATTGTTGAAAAAAATGAAAAAAGTAATAGAGGAGGCCAGGGCTAGTAAATCTACTCCTGAATTTAATTTTTCAGTTGTTAGTACTTAATATTTGTAAAGCAAAAAGATAAGTGTGTTGTCGTTATCAAAAAATTCGATAATTTCAGGAAACGTAGGTGCCTAAACTTTCATCAATTTTCATAAGTAGGCAAAGTCTGAATAATATAACTTGGCGTATGGGTTGACGGGTTGAACATGCATTTGATTATTTCATCTTACGTTAATAATTAGCAGTCATATCAACTGGTTACGTGCGAGAGAGACATCAAACTAACATAATGCATAGATTATTTCAATCATACGCAAAACAGGAATTTATCCAGACAAAATACAAAGTTCGAGTCTAATTCGGCTAGGGCTAGATAATTTAATGAATGTGAGAATACGCAATATGGGAGACTCGCTTTTTAAACATTTTACAATCAAAAACACGAAATTTTCAACGTCGTCATGGTAGCAAAAAGTAAATAACAAAATTATCGGGGGGTAAATACATAAGAGATCATTTTTAACCGAATTCAAAAAAGGAGGTGGTTCTCAATTCGACTGTATTTTTTTATGTGTGTTACCTCATAACTTTTTTCTACGTGAACCGATTTTGATGATTCTTTTTTTATTTGAAAGCTGGTGCTTCTCATGTGGTCTCATATAAATTTGATCAAGATCTGACCAGTAATTTTTGAGTTATCCTTAATAATGCGTATTTAATTGACTTCGACTACATCGATGATGTTCTCATTGTATATTGAAGTCGGTTTTCTATTTTGTAGGACAAAAATATTATTTTATTGACAAATACATGTTTAATTGTATGAAAGTTTTATTGTCATGGCAAATAATCGAGAATCAAGGTAGTGAAAAAATCGCTCGAGCAAGCTCTCGTGATTTTTTCTACTTCCCTTGATTCGAGATTTTTTGCCGAATGGCAATAAAATTTGAATACAATTTGAAATGTATTTATCTTATAAAAAATGATCTCGAATGTATTTTAGGGAGATTAATACACAACTACATTATACGGACAATTTAAAACGACGTTGCAAGAAAACTCAAAAATAATATGACAGTGACAGTTGTCAAGGTAGAAATTTCAAAACTATCATTCACAGCATAGTTGATTATCAGTTATTGGGAAAGCTAGGTAGGTTTTTATCGTTTAAAATAACAGTTGATTGGTCGATTTTAAGAAATTGAAGAAATCTCATTGGCTGTTAGAATAGGCGTGTATTAATCGCTGTAATAGTTTGGGCTAACTTTTCTCGCTGTCATTCTGACAAAAACACTCAGTCTATCGTCGAGGAACTGTAGCGGTCATGGCACACAAGGCCAAATTTTCTTCTTCTTCTTCATCAGATGTTCTTTCTTCGTCGCCGGGCTTTTCTTTTTAGCTTTCTTTTTTCCAGTGGTTTATTTTTTTTCGGTTTTACTTGAGAAAACTTCCCTCTTCATTTTCTTTGGTTTTTGCGATTTTGATGCTGCTATTTCGTCTCCGACAGGGGTATCGGTGGAAATGGTAGGTTCTCTCTTTCTTCTTTTAGGCTTTGTGCCTTTTCGCTCCCAAGCTTTTGGGAAGGGACGAATTTCTTCCGGCGATAATACGGACACAACAGAGCTTGATGCAATAACAACGACCGAATATAACACTGACGCAACATATGCTGAGGTAGTAGCAGTGGCTTCTCTTGCTTGTTGGTCCATAGATGACAATTCAATCTGATCGTTTTCTGTTAATGTTGGACGATCGACGATCTGTGACATAGCTTGGCAGGAAGCCAGCTTGAGTAAAAATGTTTCTGTTATGCAGGTGGATTCCAGCCACTCGAAATCCAATGATTACGTTAACTACTGGCGTAATTGCTTAGGGCAACGATTTGCGACAATTCCAGATAAATCGTAAATTGATATAGTTGATCCGGGATGATTTTTCATTTATGAGACACATAGAATTTACATATTTTTTCAGAGGACCAAACACACTGCTGCAAGATATGTACAAATAATATAGCGGATTTGCTATGATTGTAGGAAACTTTAATGCAGCTGTAGCTAATAGTGACGACAGGAGGAAATGAACAGGAGGTCGACAAAATTGTGTGATAGTTTGACCGTCGCGAACACTACTTCACAATCACGTTAGGAGGCGGTATACTTGGATTGCATTTTCGACAAAGATTTAGAAATCAAGTTAGGTAGATATTGTAGAAGTAGAAGATTTGCACTCTAAGTTTGAGAAAAATATGAACTACTAGACCCGGATTAAATTAATGTTAAGGACGTAGAGGCATAATTAAAGTTTAGATTTCGCTGCTAGATAAATTTTTGGTCATAAACAAAATAACAACAAAGAGAAAAGGGGGTAAAGCGGGAATGGGCAGATAGGTGGAAAGACAAAAATAACGAGCTTCTTAAGGGAAACTGGCTTTGAAGACTTTCTTTCTTAGACGAAATAGGGCAAGGTGTAAGGTTATTTTAGATTGACGGAATAATAGACAAAATAACAGAAAAAGAAAATAGAGTGCCTGGCATAGGATTTGTGAATTAAGAAAAGACTCTCCAGTTTAAAATGGAAAAGCAGTTTCGAAATTTCCAATAATGTATATAGGGTTTAAATTTAGGAACGGAATAATAGTACTAACAGCGGTTATGGAACTCGTGATTGAACATACAGAAGCAGATTTTACGGAAAGGAGTGAGACAGAAATGTATTTAATTTTAATTTATATGCAAAAAGGGAAGATTTAAGACATTGTGCGTTTAAAATTTTTATTAAATAAATGGGGCAAATTTTTCCCGTCGTGAGTTAAATTTATTTTCAGAAGTCTTCTTACGTCTGCCGCTGGCCATCGGCATATCATTTTGTCTTAATATCCGTATAATTTTGTTGCATAACTTACAGGAAGGTTGGATTGCAAAATACACTCGTAGATTTCGAATTTATTAGAAAATAATGTGTAAAATTATTGTGCGATTATACTTCACGATATTTAACCGGAAAGGTTAAACGGTTGTGTAAAATTGGTACCGTAAAACTGTTTGTCAAGCCTACGATTAAAGTAATATTAACACTTCCAAGTTTATTTATCTACTTATGCACGCATTGCGGTTTCGTTTTATAATATTACTGTACTCGGTTTTTCATTTTGCGTTCTCGTATGTTATTGGTATCAAGAATTTTAATTAAATTGTTGGAAAGCAATAGTGATTAGAGCAGTTTCGGTTCTATAAATATCCAATAAGTTTGTATAGTACGAGCATAAATTTAGTTACGTTATTTTCAGAATGGAATGACGCGGACTTTATAATTTTACAGCAGAGAGTCTGGGAATTTAGTATATTCAACGAGCGAGTTATCATTAATGAATTAAAATATACGCCTACAGCGCATGTCTCGAATTTTTATCCTCGTTAATAGTAGTCATAATTCGCAAGTTGAATATAATACTTTATGTACAAAAATCCATAAGAATTCTAGATAGGTAGGTGCGCAAAACAAGAAACACTTGAAACTTGAATGAACGTCGTCATAGAAGCGTATAACCTCGGTATTCTGCAATTCTACAATAGGAATTTATTGATTGACCACAGCCCGTTGATTAATAGGTTCATTATTCAACGACTCTATTATTCGTTAGGAAACGTATCTACATGTAGAGAACGAATAATTCGGCAAAAATAGATACAAAAGTTTTCGTACTACTTCCTACCGATTGTTTATTTTTGGAAATAAATAGAGAGCTTGATTTACACAGAAAAGCTGAACAACTGATGGTTTCTGAAGTTTAGAAGACCCAGGATCACCTGGTGTCCACCGAAAAAGGTGAAAATAACAAGAAATGATTCATATGGTTTAAAGATTCGGTGAGACAAGCAAAAGCAATAAGACAGAGAGATTTGGAATACCAACGTTTTTTTATAACGGGAGAACGGGTGAAGATATAAGCAAAGTAGAAATAGAGCCATAAGGATAATTAGAAGTGAGAAACAGCAATATTTAGAAGGAAAAATAGATGCAGTGAAGAACCTTATTGCTAACCTTATTTACATACATATCCATCATGCGCCTGAAACACCACATTTCAAATGCTTCTAATTTTTCCTATCCGCTTCTCCTATCGTCCACGTTTCGCACCAGTACAGTGCCGTACGCCATACGTGCGTTTTTAAGAGTTTCCTCTGAGTGTCTGTATTTATCGTTCCCGAGCATAAAAGTTGTTTCTTTTCGTTAAATGCTATTCGGCCTTGAGCTATTCTTTGCTTACATCTCTAGCGCTCCAACGGAAGTGCTTTAACTTTGTAAATAGCAGAAATCTGGGACTTCCTCTTACGTGAATCATCTTAATAAAAATTGTTTATGTTAATAAGTACGGGACGATAGCTGCAGTAAGACATTTATAAGAACATACCCTCTCAAGGTAATACCCGATCGAACAAACCAACGCTATCTTATTTCTACCCGATCAGGTCAAATGCAATTTGGATATTTCCTGAACTCTCCTTGAAGTAAAAATATTTATTCAAGGTTCAATTTTGAGATTGAACAACGCGGCAATGTAAAATTTGTAGATAAGGTATACCCAACTTTACGTTGTTCCTACAGTGCGGGTTCATTGAAATTTGCACAAATAACTTAATGTCAACATAAAAATAGCTAGGGTGAACAAGATCGATCCAACCGCAATCCGTTGTAAGTTTTCTGTTCACTTTTATTTGATGCTACTTTTTCTAGGAATTAAAACCACGAAGAATTTGTGTTACTAAACTGTATTCAGTATTAAATCTAGCCATAACCCATGTTTTAACAATTACAAATGTTTATAACAAAAGAACGCCTAATTTAATTATCACCAAAACCCATAGGCATGGTGTCCCCGCCGAGACACATATTTAAAAAAATCTTTAAAATCGGTTGATTTTACAGGAATTATCGTAAGCCAAAAAATTCGGACGGACGGACACACACACACATGCGCGCGCACGCACAGTGCCAAGACAAAAACAACTTTTCTGGACGTTTTGAGGTATAATACGAACCTAACCTTATCGCGAACACGAATATTTGTCGATAATACTTTAATGTCAGAATTTAATTTTGGAAATAAAACACCTCGGAATTGAAAATGTAAAGCTATTTTTGAAATAAACAAAGCATAAACCTAAATTGAACATAAATATAATAATAGACGTTTCCACTTTTATCTGGTGTGCGCGCGCAGCAGGTAGAATATTGTGGGCGGCCCCAAGTTGTAGCGCGAATTTTAAAAATTATCCCTGACTTTTGAAACAATAATTTTTGTAAATGTCGCTCATTCTAAATTTTGCTCCAAAAATTTTAATTGAATTTTGGGCAAACTTTAAACAATAACACACATGAATGCTTAAATTATAAGTTATAATAGATTTGGGATATTAATTGAGAAACTAGAAAATTTCTCGTAGTTTATGAAACTGGAAATTTGAAGTTCAAGAAGTCTGGAATTTTACTGTAGACGTCTAGGTACATAGTTCGTTATTAAGTAAAAATTGTAATTGTAAATTTAACCATGATAGTTTTGCATTAGCTGGTTATTATATTATGTAAGTTGTAAAATTAAGAGAAAGAAATAAAAAAATCATGGATTACAAACATGCGATTATGAGGTTGTTGAGGCCTCTTGGGATTAAATCTCATTTTATTGATATTTTAGTTTATTTTTGCTTTCTATGGAATTGCAAGTTTTTTGTATGTTGGGTCGTTTTTGTGCGCCTTCCTGGGCCAGCAGCATTAAAAAGTAGTAGCAAGATAGATTCGTACTCCAGCAGTTCATAGCGTATAAACGGCATTATTGTTATTTCGCAATTTTTAGTAAGGAGTGTCTGTCTTTCTGAAGTGAAACATTTCGCGTATAAACATTTGTGCTTTAGTATTGCAACCGCTTCATTTAGTGTCTTGGACCACATTATCCTCCACTCTTCCTTATCCTGTTCCTTCCTTCTATGCTTGGAATCGACCTGGAGACACCGAAAACAAAGGAGCAAAGGTAGGTCTTTGACACTATTAAAATGAATAATTACAGTCCACTTAATATCGCGGTTTCATTATTGGTCCTAACGATACGGATCTGATTAGCTTAATAGTAGGATTTGTATACGTTTCACTTCAGAATTTTGCAGACTCCTCGTATCGGAAAATCATAATTAGATAGTTCCCGCTTCCGATCGACAAAGTATAAAGCATATTTTCGTTTAGTTTGGACGCACAATTCTTTTCAATCATTTATTTATTTGGTGTTTTTTGTTTACTTCAAGTAAAAATGCCTCCGAAAGTAGATGCCGCTTCTTTCGAACGCGAGCTAAAAACATTGAAAGCTAAAAAGGAAATGTATTTTGCAAAACTGATGTAAATTTGAAGTTAGATGAAGAATTTTCGCCAAATTTTAAAGTATTAGATAGTGCTGAGCAACTGTATGGTCATATTAGGGAGGCATACAACAATTTACCACAAACTGAAAATGGTGAGGGCGCGCAATTGCGGACTCCTTCAATGAAGGCTGAACCAAAATTACCAAAGTTAGATATTTTAGAATTTCACGGAGACAAGAGGCAATGGCCTTTATTTTATGAAAGCTTTTGTAGTTTGATTCATAATAATAAAGAGTTACCTATTAGGTTCACTAAAAGGTAAGGCATTGGATATTTGTACTGGAATAACGCCAACTGCCGCTAATTATGTTGTTCTTTGGCAGTTACTAAAAGATAAGTTTGAGGATAAACGTTTACTAGCGGATACATACTTAAAACAGATTATGGAATTTACAGCTTCTCAAAACGAATCCGCAAACTCTTTAAATGCATTTTTAGAGAAATTTGATACGGCCGTAACGTGTCTTAAACATTTACAATTAGATAACTTAATAGATTATATCTTCGTCTATATTGCGCTCTCAAAACTAGATAGTCAAACGCACAAGTTCTTTGAAATGTCAAAACAGTCTTCAGATTTACCAAAGTATGAGGAACTTGTAAAATTTATTAAATACCACTCAAAAACATTAGCAAAAACGTCATCAAAGTCTGGTGGCGTCACTAGTGTAGTCAGGGTACCTAGTTATAGTACTAACTTCTCAAAACCTCAAACTGAGAAATCTAAATTAACTCAATCGTTTGTTATAAAAAGTAATAGTACTGATGGCCATGTCTGTATGATTTGCGGTCAAATTCATTCAATTTTTAAGTGTTCAGAGTTTCTTAAGCTTTCTCCCAACGAAAGGTACAAATTAACTAGAGAGAAACATTTGTGCTTAAATTGTTTGAGTTCAAGGCATAGAATAGCAGCTTGTAGATCTACGAATACTTGCATTACTTGTCGACAACGCCATCATTCGTTGTTACATTTTGACAGTTCGCCAACTACCCTAACAAATAGTAGTGAGGGCAGGGAAGCCCCAAAAATGATTAAAAATTGTGAACCGTCGCAAATTGAAAGTTCAAATAATGTCAACAACTTTTGCTTGACTTCACAAAATAATGTTCAGACTAGTTTCACAACTTTGCTCTCTACTGTTGTTGTTAACATTGTTTCGGCTTCAGGTGAAATGAGAACTGCACGATTTTTGTTAGATAGTGGTAGCCAGTCTCATTTCATTAGCTCAGGGTTGTGTCAGCAGCTTGGGTTACCTATTCGAAAAGGACATCTATCCGTTTTAGGAATAGGTACATCCTCTCAAGCAGTTAAAGGGCTAGTAGATATTGTTATAACGTCGCGATATAATTTAAATATTAAATTTGAGATATCTGCTTTAGTAATAGATAAAATTGCAGATCATGTACCAACATGTGTTGTAAATCGCGATGTTTTAGACTACTTAAACAATTTACAATTAGCAGATGATAATTTCCAGAGGCCTAGTCATATAGATGGGATAATTGGCGCTGAACTATTTCCCCACATTATAGGTAGTAGTAAACTTCTAGGTGCGCAAAATATGCCTGTAGCAGTGGAATCTAAATTAGGGTATGTTGTTATGGGGAAAGCTCCTGTTGCTAGTCACAGCGATAGTTCACTCTCATTTTGTGCTGTTGTTAAGCAGAGCTCAATAGAACAAATGTTGCAAAAGTTTTGGGAAGTCGAGGAAGTAGGTACAATAAACGTGTTAAATATGGAAGATGAAGAATGCGAAAACATCTTCAAATCAACTACCACTCGTGGTTTAGATGGACGTTATACAGTTGCGCTGCCATTTAAAGAAGAATCTCCAATTCTTGGAAATTCTTTCAATATTGCGCTTCGACGTTTTTATTTCTTAGAAAAGAAGCTTCAGGCAATACCTATTCTTAAGGAAAACTATAGTACAGTTATTCAGGATTATTTGGATCAAGGTCATATGGAATTAGTAGAGAACAAAAAGTGTAGCGACACCGCTTATTACATTCCTCATTTTGCTATAAGGAAAGATAGTGTTTCTACACCCTATAGAGTAGTTTATGATTGTTCGGTAAAAGATGCTAACTCGCGATCTTTAAACGATGCTCTATATGCGGGACCAAAATTACAGACAGATGTAATGACACTCTTATTAAATTTTAGACTGTTTGAAATAGCAATGATTTCTGATGTACGCCAAATGTATAGAAATATCTGGGTGCGTGAGGATCACAGGGTGTATCAACGGATATTGTGGCGATTTTCCCCGGATGAACCGCTTGCCACATATCAATTAAATACGGTTACTTTTGGAATGAAACCCGCTCCGTTCTTAGCATTGCGCACAGTTAAACAGCTTGCACTTGATGAGTGTAAAAAATACCCATTAGCCGCTAAAATTGTAGAAACAGATATGTACGTGGATGATGTAGCTTGTAGTGTATCTAGTATTGGCGAAGCCCGTGCTTTGTATACTCAACTAGTAGGACTCTTTAAGGCCGGTGGTTTTGAGTTGCTAAAATGGGCAACAAATAATAAGGATTTATCTCAGGAAATCCCTGAAGTCATAAGACTGCCAAATTCTATAAATTTGGAAAACTCATCTGGCATTGATATTCCTCTAAAAGTTTTGGGATTGCGATGGAATCCTGTTGTAGATAGCTTTTCTTTTGTAGTTAACGTGCCAGATAAAAAATCTACGAAACGCAGCATTCTGTCCGCCATTGCGCAAATATGGGATCCGCTTGGTTTTTTGTCAGCTGTAACTCTACGCTAAAATTATAATGAAAGAATTATGGGCAGCTAAAGTCAATTGGGATGAACAACTACCTCGTCACATTGAGACAATGTGGATGCAGTTTTTGAGCGAGTTGCCGCTGTTAGAGAAATTTCATATTCCGCGTTTTGTAGGTATAATAGAAGGTGCACGAGTTTCTTTTGTAGGATTCTCGGATGCATCCGCGAAAGGTTTGTCTGCACTAGTTTACATTCGAATAGTTACACCATGTGGTACAGTACGAACCAATCTATTTTGCGCTAAATCGAAAGTTACACCTCAAAAAACTCTGAGCATTCCAAAATTAGAACTATGTGCTGCGCTCTTACTGGCAAAATCACTCAGATTTGTTTTAGATAGTTGTTCATCACGCATAGTATTAGATAGTGTGATTGCTTGCACAGATTCTAAGGTAGTATTGCACTGGCTGAATGATTCACCTCATAAATGGAAAGTATTTGTTGCAAATCGCGTATCTAAAATTCAGTCGGTGCTTGAAAGTGCTCGGTGGTATCATATAGATGGTAAAAACAATCCCGCAGATTTCTCGTCGCGCGGTTCTACGCCCGCACGTTTATTGGAGCACAGTAGCTGGGTGACCGGCCCAAGCTGGTTATTGTCTCCTGAAAATCAATGGCCTATTACTAAATTGGTGCAAGAAGTGAGTCCAATACCAGAGGCTTGTGTAGCGTTACCCGCAGTAGTTGTGGTAGAAGATGTTTTATATAGCCTTATCCTTAGAATGTCCTCATGGAGGAAATTGTGCCGCGTAACAGTTTACGTACTTAAATTTCTTAAAATTTTGCCCCGAAAGAAACAAATTGAGGGTAGTGATTTGAATAAAGCTGAAATGGTCTTAATACGTTCCGTACAAAATGCACATTTTCCTGATGAGATTACATTATTGAAAAGCAAAAGGTTATGCTCAAATTCTTTGAGACATTTGAGTCTCTTTTTAGATAGTGACGGACTGTTGAGAGTAGGTGGTCGACTTGGGAAAGCACCTATAGATTATGACCAACAGCATCCGTATTTATTGCCTAAAAAAGATCATTTTATAAACATTTTAATAAATTGATTACGTTCATCATAAGAGCTTGCACACTGGTCCTCATTTACTGCATTCATTACTTCGACAAAAATATTGGATATTGTCCGCCCGTAGTGTTATTCGTAAGCGCGTAAATATGTGCAATTACTGTTTTAGATTTCGCCCCAAAGCTTTATTGCCTTGTATGGCCGATCTCCCCACACCGCGCGTTACTGAAGCTAAACCCTTTTTAGAATGTGGTGTTGATTATGCAGGGCCTTTGTTTATAACTTTGGGACGCCGCAGAGGCATTAAGAGTCAAAAATGTTATATTTGTTTATTTATATGTTTGGCTACGAAGGCGATTCACTTAGAATTGGCGTCCGACCTAACAACCGAAATATTTCTTAATTGTTTTAAGCGTTTTTTGGCGAGACGTGGCCCATGTAGTACAATTTATTCGGATTGCGGTAGCAATTTTTTAGGAGCAAAGTCTGAGCTCAGTCAAGTTTATAATTATTTTCAAACCGAAGAATACGTGACTACTTTGGGTGACTATCTTAGTTCATATAAAATTACCTGGAAAATTAATCCTCCAAATGCTCCACATTTCGGCGGTATTTGGGAGTCTAATATAAAATCTGTCAAGATGCATTTGTATAAAGTAATTGGTAGTCAGATACTCACTTACGAGGAAATGTCAACAGTTTTAGTTCAAATAGAAGCCTTGTTAAATTCTAGGCCGCTATGTTGGTTAAGTTCAGACCCTGCTGAACCTCTAGCGCTTACACCTGCACATTTTTTGACATTGACACCCTTGCAAGCTCTGCCTGCTATAGATTTATCTAACCAAGGGACTAATTTAATTACGCGCAAGCAGTTGTTGGATAAGATAGTACAATCTTACTAGAATCGATGGCGATTAGAATATTTTAATAATTTACAGAGTCGTCAGAAATGGAATACCCCCGCTTGTCCCGTATGTACAGGTATGTTAGTTCTTATCCGAATAGATAACTCACCTACTCTTCATTGGCCCATTGGGATTATCGAAAAACTATTCCCAGGCGATGATGGTGTATGTCGTGTTGCGCTAGTTAGAACCAAAAATGGAACATATAAGCGCCCGGTAGTGCGTCTTTGTCCGTTACCAAACCAATAGATTTTTCCGTTACCATGTTTTTAGAATTTATTAGTTTTAGTTGTTTTCCCATAGAAAACTTTAGTTATTTTGTTAATTTTGAAAATTGATTTTCAAAATGGCCGGGGGGAATGTTGAGGCCTCTTGGGATTAAATCTCATTTTATTGATATTTTAGTTTATTTTTGCTTTCTATGGAATTGCAAGTTTTTTGTATGTTGGGTCGTTTTTGTGCGCCTTCCTGGGCCAGCAGCATTAAAAAGTAGTAGCAAGATAGATTCGTACTCCAGCAGTTCATAGCGTATAAACGGCATTATTGTTATTTCGCAACTTTTAGTAAGGAGTGTCTGTCTTTCTGAAGTGAAACATTTCGCGTATAAACATTTGTGCTTTAGTATTGCAACCGCTTCATTTAGTGTCTTGGACCACATTATCCTCCACTCTTCCTTATCCTGTTCCTTCCTTCTATGCTTGGAATCGACCTGGAGACACCGAAAACAAAGGAGCAAAGGTAGGTCTTTGACACTATTAAAATAAATAATTACAGTCCACTTAATATCGCGGTTTCAGAGGTTATGTTTCTTTATCTGCCAGATCGCAATGTATTGTGTATGCAAATACAAAAAGACCCGAAAACGTGGTAACAGTGAAACCAAATTCTACCGGTTGCGCGCGCATCCAGTATTTTCCCTTTTTTATTCATTGTTTTTAGTGCATAATACGAGGAAAAATTAAAATGAAATCTACTTAGCCAAGAAAAAAAGAGCTAGACAAAAAACAAAATTTTATTTTTCGACATATGAACCTTTAACAGTTACACACTTCGTCCAACGCTTCTCCAATAACGCTATACCTACCAAAAAGAATTTTTTCGGTAACTCCTCAAAAAACTCCGAAACGTCCTCTTTCAGTTCTTCATCTGAAGAAAATCGACGCCCTCGCAAGTGTTTCATCAGCTTAGGAAAGAGGTAATAATCCGACGGAGCTAAGTCAGGGCTGTGAGGGGGATGTCGTAACTCAACAAAACCGGAGTTGTTGATTTTTTGCCGAACTTTGTAAGCCTTATGCATTCGGCAATTGTCGTGCAGCAATAAAGTTTTTTGGGCAAAATTTCAGGGCATCGTTTGGCGTATCGCAACTTTTAAGTTTTTAATTGTTTCTTTGTAGACATCTGCGTTAATTGTAAACCCCTTCTGCATATATTCAATCCACATAATGCTCTCATTATTCTAAAAAATTGTCGCCATCAGCTTCCCTGCAGATGCTTGTGTCTTTGCCTTTTTTGGTGGTGGAGATCCTTTGTGCGACCATTGCATTAACTCTTGTTTTGTTGGGATCCCAGTGGAACACCCACGTTTCATCGCCCCTTACAATTTTGGAGAGAAGGTCTTGGTCATGAGTTAACGCCGCCAAGTTTTCTTCGTAAATTTCTTGCCTGAACAACTTTTGTTCAGGAGTCAAGATTCTCGGAATTCAGCGCGCTGACAACTTATTCATCCCCAAATCTTCATGCAAAATTGTCAATACAGGTGCCTCGCAGATTCCTATTGCATGGGCGATAATCGAGACTTCGATTCGTCGATCCTGTAGCACCATTTCTTCAATTTCTTGATGTTGTCTTCGCTCCTTACCTCCACAGGTCGTCCACTTTTAGGGTCATCTCGAATGGATTCTCTGACCCATTTGAACTGCTTTGCATGGACAATTTTCACCATATACATCAGTCATACGTTCGTGTATGATTTTTGGAGGATTGCCTTCTTTCGTCAAAAATTTTATCACGCTTCTTCTATGCTCTAGTTTTAAATCACTCATTTCCCCGCATTTACAGCTTCACACACATCACAAAAATGAATTGATGTAGGTATACATAACTTGACAGATACTCGTAAAACAGTTACAGCAACTTGACAGTAAACACTTGTCATGATAGCGCGTTCGTTTCATGGCTAGGTAGATTTCATTTTAAGTTCCCCTCGTACTATCTCCTACATTTTCACTGAAAGGGTCTATTGGTGACAATGAGTAATATTAAAAATACAACTTTGTTGGCAATCGGCTCTGTGTATATCAGCAGCAGAACTTTGGAATCAACTATTTGGAGTGGCTTCTCTTTTAGTCAAAAGGTTTGTGACGACGACCAAATTTCTTCAGTGTCTTCTTAGCTCCCTTTTTGGCCCTCACCACCCACTTGTGCACTGAGGTCACTTTATTTGAAATCTCATATACAAATGATAGACTTTTGTAGAAAGGTGGGCAGCACAGAATCTATGAATTACTGGTAGTGACAAAGGACTGAGACAAATCAGTTTTAGCACTGAGAACCCTTTGTGCAATTAATATTCACGTAATTAGAAACTACATATTCTCATGTAAAATTTAAGCTCATAAATGAATTACTTGCTGCATACTGGAATATTTTACGCTCAACTTACTCCGTACGTAAACGAGACCTCTTGAGAGCAGTTAAAGGATACGTTAATTTGGGTTTGTTGCATTACTGTGATAAGATGAACTAAAGGGTATGTGGCTTTAAAATTAATCAGAAAAGTAGATTTGAATTTTGCTATAAATTTTAAAATTGGCTTCCGGTATAGATCTATAGGTAGGCTTTGCCATGCTCCCATCTAAATAGAGAACAACTGTCTGTGGTTGCACTTTTGAATTTCTTAATTCATTAATTTAAAAGTGGCCTTATATCTTAATTTAGTGTACTTGTTTCTAGTTTAAATTTTTACATTGCCGCTACTTGTGCGTGACGTCAAAGGAGAATTAAAAACTTTACATTTTGTTGGTTGGTGTCGCACAGTTAGTCATACTGCTGCTTGGTTGCTCCCACGTTTGAATTCACAGCAACAATTTGTTTACATTGTTACAAATTGGCACTAAACACGGTTTTACTTGAATTTTAGGTTCTTAAAGTCGCTAATTCAAACTTGAAAATCAAAATAAAAAGTTAAACCCAGCGAGGCCGTTTTGAAAAGAAAATCTCTTGTGAAGACACTTTCGCATTAATAATGGTTGAATGAAAAGAAAAACGGAACATGAGTCTTTTTGTCCACCATATTACCTATTCTTTAACGACACCCAATAAACTGGAAAAGGTGACCGACACCATTCTTCAATTACTTCTAATTAAGGGAACTATTCAACAGCCCTCGTACACTAATTCGTTTCTGCGCTGCTAACAAATATTACCTAATTTAATGAAACGACACCCATCACATCAGTATTCAGCATAGCTACAAAAACTGCAATATCTTCCATCAGCTTTTAGATATGGATCTCTCATTCAGAACACCCACATACGGACGAGTAAAGATTGCACCAAACAGGATACACGCAAAAATAAATAAACAATCTCTTTTACAAAACGAATTGCAATTGTGTTGCTTGTAAAAATCAAAAATGCCAGATTGAAAAGAAAGAAGGTGTGCTATTGTTTGAGGAATACCTATTAAAAATTTAAGTATTATCTGAAAATGTTGCATCAGAAATTAAGTTAAGATAGGAAGTTGGTATTACCGTACATACGACTTTTTGTCGATACAATTCCAAAGATCGAGACTTGGCGTAAATCCTATAGGTCCAGTGAGAAAATGTCTAATTTTGACAGACTTGTGTAAACTTGAACTAATACTTTTTCTAAAATGTCTATAAGATTGTGCTCTTTTCCTTTTTACTATACCAGCCTATCGCTGCGATGGCAACCTACTTTAGTACTTTTGGAATATGTAAATTGGCGCATTATTTTGCTACTTGTTGTTAGTTACCCATGGTGTATCAAACCCATATGGGAGTTGCCCGTTCGGTTGTATTTGAAACTCATTTTCCTTCCTGCCCTGCAGTTCTTTTCTACATTGTGAATTTTGTAACTTTTTGGAGTGGGTATGATTTGACTCCTTCACATTTTGGGCACAGTACCTGACTTCAAACACCAATTGGGCATCCTCAATATTTATCCTTTCGTTTGTCGACCTATATCCGTTGATTGATTCAATCAACGCTATATCTTAGAAACCCAGATTGCGTCTTCCAAATCCTTGATAGGGAAGAGTTGACTGTGTTGAACGTTTCCGGGCCGGAATTCTTCTTAACAGTTCTATTTTTATATTTTGTTACATTAGCCGTTCAGAATTGGCTGGCGGGCAATTTCATTAACTATCACGTCAGTACTTCCTGGATGACTGATTGGAATATGTAGTTGTTTATTTTCAAGCTTGACCGATGTAGCACTTCATATCACATTACTGTCGAATAGATACCTACTGTCAAATCTCTGCAATGTTCAGGAATTGCCTATTGCCTAGCATAGCAGTTTGTTCAGAAAAGGGAGTTTTGATAATGCAGTATAGAAATCTTATTACGCTTGTTTGTAAAAGATTGCCAGTTGTTTTCCTGAAAATGACACATGAAATTCCGGAAAATCACAAATGGAACATCATATAAAAAATGAAAGTCGCGGATAAATGCAAAAATCTTTGGAATGATAATTTTCCCATTCATCAAAAATGAACGAGCTTTTACACAGGATTCGTCGATTTATAAAAGCTTTTGGCAATTTTCAAAAATGTGGTGATGAAATGTAAGCACAGATATTGTATTGCAAAAGGACGTAAATAAAATCTTTGGGAGGAGATAGGATACAGCAGGTATCTCCTAAAACCCGCTATATTCTATCTCCTCCCAAAGATGGGGAGGTACTAGAAAGAGGTAAAAAAAAGAGATGCGGAATACAATAAAGAACAGGATTGCAGGATACCTTCTCCGATTAGATTAAAATTTTGTTGGGATGCAGGATACTCTACTATCGAGGTGCGTCCAATCAGTCTTATGAAATTGATTAAGGAAACAGTTGTTCCGAATTCCATAACTGCAGAACAAAAAAATTTTATTGTGGGAAAAACTTTTTTGAAGAAATACGATTCTCACTGAGGATCCACTGAACATTTTATATCTCTGAGACACACGTGTAGATAAATTTTTGAAAGTAAAAAAATCTCGCTGTATCTATTTATGAACAAGCTTCGAATTACTAATTAAAAAGTGACTTTAGAATTTTTAAATTTCTAAGAAAGTAACTTTCAAAGTTACCACACGTAATAGTAATAAATGAAAAATGGCTATGTAATAAGCACTCTAGGTTTACGATCGCAATAAGCGGCCATACGTTTATAGAAACATGTTCACCTAAAGCGCAATTTCGTACAATCTAAAATCACCATTCATTCATGGCAAACGTAGGATAGGGAATCAAACCAATTTTCTCCAACATGCCCAGGAACCAGTTCTAAAACCAATAAAAAATTCGCACTGTTTTATCTAAGACTACTTACGCAATGTGACGGAAATTTGCACAGGTAATTTTTTGCACGTATGCTAAAGCAGGTTGTGTGGTCCGAAGCAGTTGCATTTGTTCCTCTTGAACTGTCCGACTGTAGGAAGCCGGCGGTGAAAGTTCCCGAACAGATCGATGCAAGATGCAAATATCACTTTGCCAAATTTGAATTGTTGCTTAACGATGTCGTAAATTTTTTTCGATATAATTTGATACCTACAAAAAAGGCGTGCAAAGTGGTAAAATGTCAATGGTTTATGACTGCAATGTGCAAGTAACTTACTTACTTACAATGTTACAATATATATAAATGCTAATAATTCTGCCTCCTGCTTATATTTTCTCACTTGAAGTCATTGCTCTTAATATCTTAATTGTATTTCTGAAGCCGCAAGAAAAATTGGGGATAATTAAAAAATGCCAAGGAACATGTGTGAAATTTCGTATTCCTACCTACTTATCTTTTTTTTTTTAAACAACCAAACGACAAGATCCATTAGTAAAATTGAGAGCAACCCATTTCTATTTTTGACAATTATCTTTAGAAGTTCCACCTGATCACTTCACTTAACTACTTTGGTTTGATTAATTATCAGATGTATTTATCGAAGGACAATAGACAATAGAAAAAAATGAAGAATATGATACTTCAACGTCTGTTGAAAATTAAACTATACTTACAAATCCAAACTCGGGAACGGCTAATGTAGAAACTCGGAAGAGACTCTTAAAGACTTATGTATGGAGTACGAAAAAGAATAGAATAGAAGCATTGGAAATGTTGCGCTACAGACGCATGATGAAGATACCTTGGATAGATAAGTTTAGCAATAAGGAGATATTAGAAAGAGTTGAGGAAAAGCGAAAGGTATGGAAGACAATAAACAATAGGAGGGGCAGGATGGTAGGACACCTTCTGAGACACGAAGGAATAGTTCGCGACATACTAGAGTCGGAGATAGGAATCAAAAGAGGTAGGGGTAGGCCCAGATTAGACTACTACTACCAGATAGTTGTGGATGTTGTAGGATGTCCTACTTTTAGCGAAATGCGCAGGTTAGTTCAGGATAGGAAAGGATGGGGGTTTGCGTCCAACCAGTCTTCGGACTGAGAACTTGATGATGATATTTTTCTTCTACATTTTTTGGGAAAGTAAAGATTACTATTATTATATTATTATTAATTAATTATTTCACTACTAGCATTTTTGGAAAAATTATGGAATCGTGTATTTGTGATCAGCTTTTTTTTCGCGTTAAGCTATCCTAGTGTCCAAGGCAACATGGATTCTACAGAGGTAGATCAACGCTTATCCAATCTCACCCCTTTAGTGCAGCATATACTGAACAGTATGGATGGGAGGGTGCAAGTGGACGTGGTGTACACCGATTTCTCAAAGGCGTTCGATAAAATACATAATCCGACACTGATCGCGAAACTTGGGAATTTTGGCTTCCACCGCGATTTACTTAGATGGATTGAATCTTTACATAAGTAGCCGAACTCAATACGTAATGATCAATTACTCTAAATCAGATCTGTTTAATGTTACTTCTGGAGTTCCACAAGGTTCCCAATTGGGACCTTTACTTTTTTCTATCTTTATTAACGATATTGTCACTTGTTTCCAAAATTCCCAGTATTTGCTGTATGCAGATGATTTAAAGGTTTATAAAAATGTTTCCAACCTAACTGAATGCCTTCAACTGCAGATTGATCTCAACAATTTCTCTTCTTATTGTGTTTTAAATCAACTTTCCCTTAATGTCGACAAGTGCGTTCAGATATCTTTAACTAGAAATAAATTTCCTCTTCAAATAAACTATCAGTTAAATAATCAAAAACTTAAACGCGTTAACCAGATGAAAGATTTAGGAGTTACTTTGGACACCAGACTGCAAAATAAATTTTTGAATAGACTTAATTATAAGTTTAACAGGCGTTTATTCTATGCAGATTACAAAACTAATATGAAATTCCACGGCCTGCTCTCTTTGCATGACAGACGGGCTTTGGCGGACTTGCTCTTTTTGCACAGGATTGTGAATGGACCAGTAGATTCCGATCTTGTTTGCTGCTTACAGTTCTCTGTACCTCAAATATCCCTGCGTGTTGTATTACCACTTAATGTTCCAAGATGTAATACTACTGCGACTATGAATGAACCTATGACGCGTATTTGCAATTATTTTAATAAACATTTTTGTCACACCTCGACTTGTATCATATTTAAGACTTTTGGACGACAAGTAATATACCACATATTGTCTCATTCCCGGGAATGCGGTTCTTAGTGGATAAATATCTTTTTTTCTGATCTTGTTTGTTAGGTACAATTTTCTCGCTTATTACTATGTTATATTTTTTGGCAGAGTTTCCTGTGGACTGCCCGTGTTTATTTGTTTGTTTACTGTATATTTTTTCTTTTTATTTTTGCACTGTTGCTGCTTTCAATTTATCTTTTGTTTTTTGTAAAAACGTTTTTTTCCTTTTTTGCAGCGTCATGTGGAGCGTCTGTGTTTATTTATTGTAACTTTTTGAATTTCTCGAGTTAACCTGTACTTGGATACAATTCAAATGTATTTGTTGGGTAACCAAAAATAAATAGAATAAAATAAAAATTAAAAAATTAAAGGAATTAATTCAAAAATCGATTAGACCCCTAACCACATAAAATTTGAAACACTAAGTTTTCATCATCAGCAGTACCAAAATATACCACCTAACCCACTCTACTCCGAAAATACTGAGGATGGCAACTTAGTTGCCTAAATACGTACTTAGTGTTTCAAATTTTGTGTGGTTGGGGGTCTAATTTATTATTTAACCACAGTCTCTTATCATATTAGACCTTTATTATTAAAGGAGAATAAATGTTTGATTTGTTTAGTCATGCTGTAGTCAATACTACGTATTCAGTACACATTTGAGATATGCAATATTTAATTTGACATAACCTACTAGTAAACAGGCAAGTACGTAGAGGCACATTAATGTTGCAATGCCATTTTAGCTAGAGTGGCATTCTGTGACAATATACAAAATCTTGTTATCTTATAGAAAAGGCAAAAGGTTGAATTAATATTTTGTAGATCTCAGTTGTTCTAAAAGGCTTTGCTATTTTATTACCGCCAGTGGCGCCGCTACAAGGTTCATTTAGCTTAAACGAAGTTACGCCAGTGGTTTCCACCGATGAGGGAGAAATTTCTGGAATCTGCTCTTTTGGTGAAAAAATTTATTATGAGTTGTTCTAAAACTATGTATTTATAATATTATAATGCTATTAGGCAGTAAAAAAGGATATTTTAGAACAATAGCGGTCTTCAAGGGTACAATCGCCCCGATACTTTTCATGTTTCCGAGAAACTTCAACACTGCATCTTTGTAGGCAGTAATTTTTGGACTTACGTGCATGTTCATATAAATGTTCCTTTTTGGTTTGATTTCCTCTATCGTCTCCCCGACGGCGACGTTATGAATTATTCTATATCATAACTTTTACATGAAATACTTTTGTTACAATCGAATATTAGGTATCACATTTATCCATTTTACTTAAATAGTTATAGCCAAATATTTCAAGGAATACTTTGAACCGAAACAAAGGCTACAAGACGTTGCGCCATAATGGTCACTTTTGCTTGGTAGGAAATGCTAGAGTGGGCTAAATGGCCATGGGGTCGCTGTACGAAATATTTGCATAAGACAATTAGCAAGACAATAAAATAAAATTGCGGCCGTAATGCATTAAACCCAAAATTTCTAATTATAGATGAATGGCATGTTAATTAAAAAATCTGTCAGTGCACCTTTTACTCAAATTTGTTTGTGTACAGTAAAGCACAAAATAAAACAAACAAAAAGCGACAGCTCATAATGCGAATGTCGCAGATTCCGACCGCCTGCATATAAAACGTATTGTTTATAATTAGAAGGAGGTAGTTAACCCAGGTAAAAGTGTTTTAATTTTAGTCACTGACCTATATCCGAACGAACGTCTGACTCGGTGCTGAGGCCGTTGCGCCATACACGTTTCCGTCCGCATAAATAATTTGGGAAATTCACTTTCCGTTTCTGTCACTCTCTTGTGCGGGCACATTCAATTAACCAGGCTGTTGTTCCATTTCTCGTTTGGCATCGTGCTAAGAAAACGCAATTAATGATTTTATTATAATTTAACAGTGACGTTCGTGCACTGGTCGACTTACAAAATATAAAAATAAAATGCATTAGTTCCGAACTACGAGTAGAAGACGGTGCAGTACCTATGTTATAATTGTTCAGTATTTGTTCTTTTTTTACTACTTTCCCGCAATTTATAAACCCTTATAACTTTAGTTTCTCTTCTGTGGTTTTCAACCAGTATTTTTTCGGTCTCCCTCTCTTTTTCCTTTTCTTAGTGTTATTTTGGTTTGGTAGTCTATTGTTCTTATTTGCTTTGGATTCATGTTCTAAAAACACACCTATGTTGCTATGGACATCACCAATGTTTTATGTATCTGTTTCCTCGCTTCGCTTCGCTTCTCTTCCCATTTCTTTTTTGATAGGCCTCACGCAAAGTTGCCTTGACTCACCTTAGGATTATTTTTTATCATGTTTTTTATTCAAGTTTATTTCCTCAGTTCAATATAGTATCCAGATTCATTTGCTGTATGAAATTGATGTTGGTCATTGTTTGTTGTTATTCTGAGGCTTCCTTTCCCATTAATTTACTATCTATCTCACATAACAATCGCTTTTGTTCCCTTTTGATTAACAAATATCAACTTGCTCTGCTTCTTGAGTTAATTTCTTAATGCGTAAGCCAGGCACTAGTGCTCAATGCTCATTTCCGTATATCGACAATTTTTTTTAAATTTTACTTTGTGCTGATATCAACTTTTCATCTAAATTCTTGTTTCACAAATTCTTTCTTCTGTTGGCTTTGGGATATTCTCTTCTGTAGTTTTATCCCTATTTTTCTCATCCAGGCTTTTATTCTTTATAGCTTTCCCGATTCTTCGAAGCATTCCCTCCATCTTTTCTGATCGTTGATGGCCTTGATCCCTTATTCAGTTTCCCCGTTTATCCTTACTGACCTGACCTTTGTTACTACTTACGAGACTAAGGCCCGGTTTTTCAAAGAATCCAACACCGCGTTAAGTCTGACACCGGCTTTGTTGCTATGATACCGGCTTTCTGATTGGTTGTATCATAGCAACGAAGCCGGTGTCAGACTTAACCCGGTGTTGGATTCTTTGAAAAACTGGGCCTATAAGTTTAATTTCCTCCCAATATAATAATAATAATAATAATAATAATATCTCTACTCACTCCAAACTAACCCTAAGTTTATACCCAATTATATTTTAAGTTATACCTACGTCTTCTTATTTCTGTCCCTTCTGCAGCTCTGACGACTCTGATACAGAGTGTTCGAACGAACTACCAATCAACGGCACGATCCAGTATACACTGGGAACCGGGGATCGAGGACTTCGAGGTAGAACACGCCAATGGCTGTATAATTTCAAACAATTTGTCATTACTATTGACTAAACCATAAAGTGCCCACACCAGTTAAGCGGTATGTATTCGACGTCAGAAACTGTGTGTGTACAGTGAAAGTTGCAAATTGCAGATAATTTTTATATACATACTTCTTTTTGACTTATACGTTACTTTTATTTCATTATGAACGTAGCTATTTCACTACATATTATTTCGCTGTCATTGTTGGGTATCCAAAACTCGTACTGTTATGTCAGTTTCAACGAAATTCGCGACATTAGCTCGGAGCTATTAAAAATAATAAGACGTGGTTACGTAACATGGATAGGCGTTTATCTTGAGGGTTTTCGGTGTAATTTTCTTTTTCGCCGACCAATGTAAAGCGTACATAAACACACATGTACAACATACGAGCTCTCTCATGGATTTGTTACATCATAGACTGGCTTTTAGCATGCAACATTCATAACTACTTTCATCGCCGACAAAACAACTTTTAATAGTAAAGTAAGCAGTATCTTTAATCAACATTTGACAGTTTTATACATCGAATATGGCAACTTTAGAACTCAGTGATCAATCACATAGCGTATATACGTGTATAGGGCACGCACCATCTGCACCTCAAAGTAAACTTATTTCACGAGATGTATTGACAAACGAAATCATTTTTAATCTTTTCTATCCTTCATAGCGACAGAATAATAAGATACTGTCAAAATCGGGAACGATTTCCTTTGTTGTACAACTCATTTCCAATCAAGAAAAATCGAAAAACAATCGAAGTAGGTTACGTATCTTATTGTAAAAATAAATCTTTTATTTATTGGTTATGTTGAAGTACACTAGTTGTTGAAATAAGTTTTGTCACGTTCACGTATAATATAAAAATGAACCTCGAAATGAACCTTTTATAGTACATTTTGGAATTATTGCAGGATACGCAAAATTTTTGATTTATTGTATCTGTTCAACACCAGATACAACCTACAAAGCAAACCGTGCTGCAGCTAGCATGACGTCAAAGTATGAGACAGCCGCATACAACGCGTTTATGACATTTATTGTAGTTTCTCACATAACTTAACGGGCAAAGCTTCTTTCATTACCTAAGGTAAATTTCGAACAAATAAATTCAGCCTCGCAATTATTTTAAGAGTGATATCACAGGGAACTGATATTTTTAATTTTCCAGCTTTCAAAAACCCTCCTTATTTGGTATTCTACTGTTTACTTTCGAATATTCTGCACGAAGTTCAATGGCCGACAGCGACAACAACTGATTGTCACTGTACTTCTGCGCACGCGCACTAACAAAATGAAAAGGTCTTCTTCCTATTGGCTAAGTAGATATTTGCTAAGTAGATAATTTTTCTACGGCCCTTGTAAGCGGAATCTTCTTATTCTTCTTATTCTTATTCTTCTGTTCTGCACTTATGAATATTCGACGTACATGTTACAGAGGTGAATGAATTTCCATTAATTTCGTGCTTTTTAAAAAATGATTTCAGCACTTGTTTGCATGCACTATTCGGCAACACAATTTCTCCCACGACTGTCGCCTATGAACAGTGAAATGTTAAATTACTTGAATTCTTGAACCCCTTTTAACAAGTATAATTTCTTCCCCAAGAGATTTATGAGGACGGTCATGACTCTTTCATGATTACAACCACATGCACGCCGTCTACTTAGCAAATAATATACTCACAGTCCCGTTTTAAAACAGTATTTCAATAAATCGCGTCTGTTTTTTACAAGTGGCTTAAATGATTTGCAGCACAATAATGTCTCTGCAAATGCGAGCTTGCATTTTAGCTAATAAATAATTTCGCTAATTACTTATACGCTTCATACACACAACCTCTTTGTTTTACTAGCAGTAATTACAGTGCTCCAAATTTGAATTCTCGATCGTTGCTTTAAACTGCTTCTTTTGATCAGGGTGTTTTATGACAGCTATGTGTGTCGCACAAATCCGGAAGTAAGTACCTGCGTTCAAATTTTATGACATAATTTAGAGGGGGAATAAACGTTGAAAAGAACAAGAAAATATCTGCAAGTGGGAGTGCCGACGAGAACCATGGGCTTGCCACAAGCGAGAAATATACTTCTATCAACAGTTATGGAAAAACGGTGGCTATTTGCGAACGGTTTGAAATAGTTCCAAGACACTTTCTAACATTACGTGCAGGAAGCAGTTTACTTGACTCTTAAAATTAGAAATTGCTACACGATTTATAGAAGTTGTCTCTTTGGTGGTCCCTGCTCCTGTCCAGAAGAAGATTGGTAAAAGGCCATCAAGGAAATGATGGGAATAAGAAAGCGGATCTCATAGCGAACAAGGGAACGAAAGTCTCGCTTATGGAGACGAAACCGACGTGCTGTTTAGCATATCAGACAGAAAAAGTGGTAACAAAGGACATAGTAAGACGAGAACACGGGGAGAGGAGGATACCCTGGAAATGATAAGAAAAGTCTGCAGTAACACATGGGAAGGTAAAAGATTTCCAGAAAAGTGGAGAGAGGGACTAAATGTTCCAATAAAAAAGAAGGGATGAAGGAGACAACGGAATAGAGGGGAGTGACCGCTGCGACCCTGATCCCGCCGGCACACAAAACATATGCATCTGTCCTGGTCAACTGATTAAAAGGAGAGAAGAATATAATTCAAGAAAGGAAGAGGCACGATGAAAAATGTGTACACACTGAGTCACATAATCGGGAGAATAAGAAAAGGAAGGAAGGAAAGCATTGGCATGCTTCCTAGATTTGGTGGTAGAATTCGGTAGTCAACATGAAGAAATTATTAAAAATGTTGGAGAGAAGACAAGCAAGAAAGAAAGAAATTAAGAGAAAATGTAAAAGAGATCTGTAATAGAACAATAAACAGGGTGAGAGTGGGAAAAGAAAAAAGCGAAACATTCTGGACTGAGATGGGAGTCAGAGGGGGTGTCCCTTAGGCCCGTATCTATTTAATATCTTTCTGCCAGATTTGGAAGAGGTCGTGAGAAAGGGTCAGACGAGAGAGAAAAAGAAGTATTGGACTTTGACATATGCAGTTGATGTATTTATATAGTCTTATTGATGAAAGAAGAAAAAATGATTTAAATAGACGTTGAGGACGGTGAAGCAATATGTTGAGAGGAAACAACTAGTGTGAAGCACAAAGAAAGTGAAAATAATGAGATTTCGCAAATGAGCTGGAAGAAAACGAGTGGGGATGGAAATGGAAGGGGAGTAGTTGGACGAGGTATAGGAGTTTAAATGAGTGGAGGGCAGGAAAAAAATGTCAGGGAAGTGGCAACGGCAACGAAGATAGAAGGAAATTTAGGATGTGTAGAGCAGAGATGTGTATGGAGAGGAGCACCTAGCACGCTAGAATAGAGATGAACCTGGAGGAAAGGAGGACGAGTGGATGAGACAGCTGTAGAAGAATACTCACTCTCACTGGATTCGAACTCCTGGACTCGAGCAATAGTGGTTGTTCATTAGTGGATCCAGCAAGAGACCTGAAGAACTAAGCGACTGAGTAAAAGCCAGCTGATGGGCAGTAGGACTATTTACAGCAAACTACTACTATTTGAGTGAAGGACAATTTCACTTGCAGCATGTGTGGAGAAGAGGAGGAACCCCCCCTCACATACTCTGTGAATGCCTGGCTCTTGTAGAAGCTAGTAGCTAGGCATACAAGCTTTGGAGCAATGTTTGTAAAATCAAACATAATATCAAAATGCGCCCATAAGTCTTGTCCTCAAATTTCTTGAGGGGACAGAACTTATGAGATAAACACACATGGGATCACCTAGTGCGAAGGGTCAAGAACCTATTCCGTAATAAAAGTAATAATAATAATAATAATAATAATAACATTAATAATATCCTTTTATGTAAAGAAATCGGATCGGAAATTGAAAACGTTCTCTGGATTGCCATGGGGTTTACCAGGTTTCATGATGGCAATTTTTTTTTCAGATATTGTGTATTAAACATATTATCAACATTAATCTGTCTACCTCTTTCTAAACTCATGTAAATTCAAGTAAATTCAGTTTACCGATTTTCCCAATTTCCAGATACACAAGGACAAAAATCTAGGAATAGATACCTACATTTACATATTTGAATTTAAATAAGAAAACTTACATTTCTGTGACTATATTAGAGAAATTTCTCAAAAATTCTTTCATATAAATATACAATTCTGCAATTTAGTTGTAAGGTTATGATTTCTAAATTTCCTTCCTCTTTACATTGAAATATTCCACATCAATCACAAGTAGCTACCTAACTTTTATAAATTTAAAAATAACGATTGCTCGACTTGTTTACCAAAACGATATCAAAATAATATTATGTTACCCCAATTAACGCTCAAAAACTTATATCAGTCATTTGGTATTTACAAAAGTAGCAGCGGGTTCATCGTCCAGCACATACGAGTATGAAACTGATACTTTGTACACAATATAATGGAATATTGTGAATTTTCCATGGCTTGCTCGTGCATTCGTGTATGTATAAACATTGTTTAGATTTGATTTGAAGCCGTGCAAAACTGACGAAAACAAAATAATTTTAAGCCATCTTTGATGTGCTGCGCTAAATTTCCTTGTAACATAAGGTAAACAAATTGCAGGAATATATTTCTTTGATGTAGAATGTGATTTTGCGAATGATTCAAGTTACACAAAGGGAATCGCAAAGACACTAATATTTAATTTCAAATTACGCAACAAGGAATTTGGATTATTAAACCTCAAACATTAAATCATCGACTTTCGGTTACAAAGCAATATAGAGGGAGAATATTGTAAAAAGGAATCAGTCATGATCTAAATTCGCGTGTTGTAAATGATCGAACAAAAACAGAGCTTTTCTTTTCGGCGTCCTTCCTCTACTTAGGGTAGCTTTATATGATTAATGTTGTAATTCTAAATGGTTCACACAGAAGACAGTTGACACATAATTTAACATTTACTTTAATTATGTGGGACGTTTTTTGTTTCATATACTCTTATTGAAATTAATTGGGGCAGATTCATTTTGTTAGCAAATGTGAACTTTCTTTGCATTAAGTTTCGTAAAGTTCGTAATAATAATAAATATATGTCAATCAAATACCTATACTTAGTAGTTTCAGTAGAAAGCAAGCCTTCTTCTGCAGCGCTTGGTACGCGAAATATCTTGTCAGTCATCATATCGCCCGATTTTCCTAAACATGTCGAAAACTTGATTGTCAGGGGTCGTTACATTTTTTTCATAATGCCACCTCACCAGTTCGCCGTCTGTTCGTGTATTTTTTTCTGAGGAATATGTTACTAACAGCAAATTTGAATGTAGCAGTTCTTATAAAGTATTAGGTGGTACCTGCTTCATCAACAAGAACAGTGTCCTCTTAAGAAATCCTTTATCATTTGACCCGTAAATTCTACCAGTTTTTATTAATACTCATACGTATTGAGTAAAGTCGTTGGAATCACATGAACTTCGCCGACAACCTGAACGAAACAGTTCAGGGCAAACCGGTGATTGATTGGCTTTCGGACAATTATGATATAAATTTACTCGTATTTGCAAAATGAAGTAGTGTTAGCTCTTTAGATACACCTTTGTCTGTTTATCCACATAACCACTGTTACTTATTATTTGTTGGGTCTGGGCATGGACCTTCTGTATTTCGATTCATAGGATTATGCAGCTACTGTTATGCTCGGGAACGGTTAATTTAGAAACTCGGAAGAGACTCTTAAACACGTATGTATGGAGTACGGCATTATAAGGGTGCGAAACTTGGACAATAGGAGAAGCGGATCGAAAAAGAGTAGAAGAGTTTGAAATGTGGTGCTACAGACGCATGATGAAGATACCGTGGATAGATAAGGTTAGCAAACAGAGAGGTATTAGAAAGAGTTGGGGAAAAGCGAGAGGTATGGAAGACAATTAAGAATAGGAGAGATAGGATGGTAGGGCACCTTCTAAGACACGAAGGAATAGTTCGCGACATACTAGAGTCAGAGATAGGAATAAAAAGAGGTAGGGGTAGGCCTAGATTAGACTACTGCTCTCAAATAGTTAGGGACGTAGGATGTTCTACTTTTAGGGAAATGCGTAGGTTAGCTCAGGATAGGAAAGGATGGAGGTACGCGTCCAATCAGTCTTCGGACTGAGAACCTTATGATGAGGTGCAAAAAATAGAAATGCATGAGTGAGGTATAGAAACAACAAAATTTATAAACAACATAACATATACAAAGTAAGACACATAACAAATGGGTATAGTCGCGAACTAAGAGTTGCTTCCAAGAAAAAAATTAACGATTGCAGATTATCAACAGAACATGCGAACATGTGGATAACTGATTTTAACAATATGTTTGTCAGGAATTAAAATAAGGTGCTTAAAAAGTTCTGGTCAAGGTACCCCTGAAAAGGGAGCAGGCAGTCTGGACAAAGAGCAGAAAAATACAGAAAGTTGTTTGAACCTAAAAAGTAAATAGAACCTGGCGCGTACGTCATGACCAGAGAGCTGATTAAATGTGGAAACCTAGGTCACCATGAGATAATTAAGTTATTTCAAGAAAAAAACATTAATTATGGAAAAGTTTCAAGAAGCCGTACTAATCTTCAAAAAGGGTTAAGCAAAAGATCCAGCAAACTACAGGGGAATAGCAAAGTTCTGTATTAAAACTGTTCCAATAGAACAGTTCGACAATAAGTGCTATTTTTATGCTTTTGTCGACCCAAAAAAGGCATTTGGTAAGACCCGCCTTGGTGACACCATTAAATTGAAATTACGTGACCCAAAATAAAGGCAGGTGATAGTTTGTCACATTACCAATGGCAATTTGTATTAGACAGTTTGAGTCTCTGAGATCAACACTCTTTAATATAATAAAGGGAGAAATCGTCAAAGACGCCAGTGAGGTGGATACTTGGTGTAGGATGGGACACCAATATAAGTATTCTGATATTCTGAATGGTGATTCAGGAAGCGTATGCCTAACTTCAATGGAAAATAGAGAAGCTCAAAATAGGTAGGCCGTTTTATTTCAGTGATACTGATCGATGCAGGTAATTGTAAGGTACTTAATATCTCCTTTCAATTTGAAAGAAAATCGGCAGTTTTTGAGTGAAACAATCGTTCAAAATCTGCATTTCTGGTGAAAAATTTGATCAATTTGATTGTTCACGAAATACGTGCGATGCCATTTGCCATTAAAATACATTTTCTTTGAAATAGACAATCGCCATAAAAATTTAACTTCAGTGGCTTTTATAATTTCGCAGATAATAATTTTCTCCCAGAAACTTCAACACTCTGTATCTTTGTTAGTAGCACGGATGCAGGATTGTACATCCATGATCATAGGAACTTTGCTTCTTATTTTGAGCTCCTCTATAACCTCTTGAAGTCTGGCATTACCGTTCTGAATCATCCTGTACACAGCGTCCCAGAATTTGACAATGGACTTTTAGGGGTAGATCCTTTGATTGAAAATATGAAGAAAATTTCTCATTACGTCATTACCGTATACCGAATTTATCATCAGGAATGCAGAAGGTGTTTCTGCAATGAGGTAAGGTACGGCAACCAAATTTTTCTAGTATGTTTAGGTTACCATTGACATTTTTAAGCCATTTGAATAAAACCGATTCTCTTCGATTTTTCAGCTAGTTTATTCAATTTGTAGTAAAATATCTGTCTTCAAGTTTTTTGATATTCCGTACCGTTTTCAAATAAAATGAATTGGTTGGAGGACATATGCTCAGAGCAGATAAATTTTGGGTGAAACGTGCTGTAACACAGTACAAAGTGACATAATTAGTTCCAAAAAGACATTTTGGCTTTTCTTTTATTCGTAGTTGTTTGTCTTAAAATTCAGTAACTGTTCACTAACAGTGAAAATGGTACATATTAATTTGAAAAGAAAATTACCGACTCCTGGTGATAAAATGATGTTTTAGAAGTAATTGCGTCACTTAGTATTTATGTTTCATGAAACTGTGAGTGGGTAGATAGTATGGCAACGTTACTACCAGAGAAATTTGGTTGCTGTATCTTAAACAGTTTGAGAGTTATTGAAAAAAAATTGTCTGCAACCCTCTTTCTACAAAGAACTGTGGCTTCTTTCCGATGGGGAACCGGGTATATGGTTATGTGGCTTTTCTTCATATTTTTTGTCAATTTCCATGGTCGAATTCAGGGATGACGCCATCCTAATAGCTGAGAGGGTAGACGATGTGCATCGATTCTCAAATAAGTTCTTCATAATCTCTGGCAATTTCAACCACCCTTCGGGTGAGTACCATTAGACGTTACAGACAGCTGGTGTTGAAACATTTTAAGGTGTCTCTACGTTATAAGTATTAACGTGTTAGAAGCAAGTAAGCATGTACGTAGAAAAACGTTACTAATGTTTCAATGCCGGCTTAGCTAGTTTACTGGCGTAGCCTTCTGTGATTTAGTTCTCAAATTCCATTTCTGGGAGTATTGCCAAGGACTAGTTGTTGTTCTAACTCAGGGATGGGGAAATAGATTAAGAGGAGGGCCGTATAAATAATAACAACATTTAGGCGGGCCAAATACAATATTTATTACAAGTAACAGAAAAATAATAAAATCATGGGAGTGACTACTGTTCCGGCCGACCGCCGCCTGAAATTGTGTTCGAACACTGTCGGGCATGCGCATTACAGAATGTCAACACATTTTGCGTTTTGCATTTTGAAAAAAACTAAAGCTGAGAGAACGCATTTTTGAAACAGACCATTCCGTTCCAGACACGATTTTTTTGGAAAAAAGATGATGTAGAAACAAGCAAAATATATCAACCCGTTCGGGAACTGAACTAGTCTGGGGGAAGGGAACAAAATGGCAGTTCTGTACGATCCCCGCACACCCACCGAAACCACTGGCACTGCTAGCCGATAACAATATACCTACTTAAACGTCATTTTACCGACATTGCGTAATGTGCACGTCAGACCGTCTTGAAAAAACTTCAGGAGAACAGCGGCCGGAGCAGTAGTCACTCCCTAAAATGCAAAATCATGCGGAGGGCGGAGGGGGTGCACCAGTGCGCGTAGCTCGGTCTCCCGCGAGTTGATGTTACCAGGTCGTATTGTATTTGATGGATCGCTTTGATCGCGGGCAGGATTGAATCATATTGCTGGCCGGACTTGGCCCTTTGTTCGCGGGCCGGATTAAATCATGTTGCGGGCCGGATTTGGCCCGCGGGCCGCCATTTCCCCATCCCTGTTCTAACTGCTCGATTTTACTCATTATGTAACGAGGGTACTGGATTGTCCGAACAACTACCCCTCGAGTAAATACCCAGCCAGGTACTGAATTACAGAGTAAATCTAGATTCCTTGCACCACGAGATATCACAGAATGCTATTCCAGCTAGCTGGTATTGAAACATTCATAACGTGTACATATTTGGACAATTATTACTGAATACTCATAACATAGTTAAAGTAAGTCTTTAAATTGATAGCGGTAATTTAGCATAATTTTCTGTCAAAGAGACGACCGAGAATTAAGTGTAGCGCAAAATTAACGAGTTTTGATTAATAATCAGTTTTGTTTGATACTAATTTCAATTTTCTTGTTTCAGGTATGTCACTCATTCATCTAACATCAAAGTTATAAGAATTTCCAACATAGTCGTAAGTATATATATGTACAGAGGTAGTAACTGTTCAGTTAGACAAAATAATTCGTCGCCGATGCGCAGAAACCAATTTTCGTTAGCGTTGATATTAGCTTCGCCTTTACATACATGTACTTTTATATGAAGGGGTTTCTTTACTAGAGGTGGGGTGTCTGTAATAAGCGCACGTGGCCCTAAGAAAATCTACAGCTTGCACGCTAGTCAAATAACCAACATCGTTTTCAATAAATGTTTCGGCTCTAATAAATAACGTTCAGCTCATCGGGCTTTATTAATGCACTGCCTTTTTGAATTCTTGGATTTCTTAAGGCAGAATCTGCCCTAATTGTTAGAAGACATTCATAACTCTTGACGTAACGGAAAATTCGTGCATGAAAGTGCACCAACAGAAGGACTTCCTCGACCATCAAGTTGTTCGAGGTGAATTTTTCGGGAAGGTCTATTATCATGCACCTCAATGTTCCCTGATCTTAAACTCGTTTGGATTTCTACTTATGAGACATCTGGAACGCATGATCTATGTAATACCAATAGATCTCGTTGTAACTCTCTTGGAGAGACAGCAAAATACAAGGGCTTAATAGAAACGTAATACAGGAACCTTCGGGCGAGTTAGTAATTCAGATCAGCGCTTAGTAAGGGCTGTATCAAGGTAGAGGGTTCCAGCTTTGAGCTCCTTTTTCGGATTGTTGGATTACCTCCAGAAGCTGTGAAAGATCGAAACGAATCATCTTTTATAAACTAGGCCAGTTCTTGCCTTTTCTTGTCGTAATTCACCTTCTACTTCTATTTCAATACAAAATACCCAAACACTTGAAATATTTTTGTATCAAAATAATGCAGTCACTAAGTAATAAGTACTGTAGAAGATGACGTATATCGTATCAATAAAAATAGATTAATTTCACATCGAACTAAACATCCTTTACCTATCTTGAGCTAAAAGAAACCACATCAGTTCAGTTACTTTACAGATAAAAATAAAAAACCAAGAAGTAGCAGTCGTCCAAATTCTTAGAATAACTTGGGCGAAAATATTTTTGAATCCGTTAAATTAAATGCCTTTAAGTATTTCAACGATAACATACACACTGCATTGTATTTATAGACTGAAGATAAATGAGTACATTTCCTAGTAATTAAGAATTACATCTAATGCGGCTCGAGTAGGTGTAATGTGGGAGACGACGCCTGGTAGTTCAGAAGCGTTCCGCTCGGCGCCGATGTCGTTGCCACAGCAACGCCATATTTCGAAGCGTGACGTAGCACCGTTACGTCAATAGTGTAGTAGTAGTAGTCCTCGTCCGGAATTCGTAATGTGGAAAATGCAATCTAATTCTTCATATTCGCCATCTCGTCGTTATTAACGGATCTGTAATCGCTCTGAAATTCCTGAGTACGTTATCGCCCACTTAAAATGGAAATTTCGTTCAATACGAGGAGCATTTGCGTGTGTTTCTTGAGGGAAGTTTAATCGGGTAGCAATTCTCACGAAAATAAACCACTAGCCCTCCCAACTTCAATATTTCTTTATTCGGTATGTGTATATTAATGTATGTATACCAAAAAATAAGGTTAGTACATTAGGCATGCAGAGCCTGAGTTGTTATTATTATCATAATACTCATCGAGGTATCATTTAATGGGAGATAGCAGAAGGATTAGTTTAGTTTACAATAAAAGGTACCATTTGGCTTAGCTTTGTTTAGTATCAATATGGCGCTTTTAACAGTGCCGTACTCAAGGAATATTTGTCATATAATATTGTTCAGGAGGTTACCTCTTGCGTATTAGCGAGGCAGTGGAAGCCGGTGGAAAGTAAAATGCTAAAGAAATATAAATATCCACTTTAGCCCTAAAATGTATTTCAAAAAAAAGCCAATGTATACCCTTGAATCAGCTAAAATGGGACAATAATGGCATAAACATACAGGGAGAACGATTTATGAATATTTGCAGATAGAATCATTTTGCAGAGTAAGGAAGAACTAGAACATATTAATGTTAAACGATCTGCATGGGAAACCGACAAGAGTAGGTCTGGAAATTAATATAGCTAAGACCAAATACATTAAAGACAACAGTGGTATGGAAAAGAAAATTTGCAGATAAAATAATTTTGCAGAGTAAGGAAGAACTAGAACATATTAATGTTAAACGATCTGCATGGGAAACCGACAAGAGTAGGTCTGGAAATTAATATAGCTAAGACCAAATACATTAAAGACAACAGTGGTATGGAAAAGAAAATTTTTAAGAATATGGAAGAGACCTATGTCGGCAGGGTACCGCTGAAATAAAAAGTACTTAATAGCTGCAATATATTTAGTATTTAATTCACATTAGTACAAATAAAAAATATGCTGGCACATCAAGCAGCCAAAGAAAGTACCACCACAGGTATTCACAGGCGACTGTCGCTCTCCGTAGTTGACTGGAGAAACTCGTTGATGCTATATAACACGTGTTATCATATAATAACCAAGGCTTCAATCTCCAGCTGAAAACCTCCACACTCTTCGAATTTCTCACATGATCGGGAATCTTTTGCATCTTTATACGAACGACTCAACTCTGTATTAATAACTTTCCACGTTGCAATTTTGGCTTAGTTTTTAACAAACTTGTGAAACCCACGTAATCGCTGAATATATGTACAAGTAACGTCAATAAATATCTTTTATTTTCGCAGGATGTTCTAATTCCATTTGTAATCCTAGAATTATTAGTTTTTGAATTGTTTCTTAATTTCACTTTCGGAAAGACGAACTCGAAGCATGGAAGGAAGACCTATAAAAGCACTCAACTTTTCGATCCGCATAATACACCGATCCCATCCCACTTGAGAGAGCTGTTCTCTTTTCTGATTTATTATATTGAAATATCTCCGATATTCTGAAAATTCTTTTTTCTACGACTGCCTTCGAAAACCACAAACAAGGCACAGCAACCATGACTCGAAACTGTCTTTTTTACACGATATGTGAAAAAATCCAAAAAACACAGTCCTGTCATGTTTTTTGTACGGTATTGTCAGAAACAGAACTGACACATCCCATTTCCAAACTCAACAACTGATTCAGCGGAATTTCCAACAAACATTTATGTATTCTTCAGACACTGAACATTCTGGTGAACAACACAAAACACATTCGATGTCACCCTTCCCTATTTGCTAGCTTTAGCCACCCGTGTCGTCGTCCTCCTTATTCGGACTCTGTTCGATATGGACGTGTTCCTTCGCGCATGGACGGAGTTTCTCCTCTGCCTGCACCAAGGTAATTTTTTCTCCATCAACAACAATGCGGTTAAACCTGAGGTACGCACGCGTATACCCTTGTCTCTGGCTAACTGGCTATAGGCAGCAGCAACTTTAGAAGATTTCTCTTATTTCTTACATTTTCAGAAAAATCTTCAGACATGTCGTAATTCGTATTCTTCAACATTCTTCCATTCTTAAATATATAGTTTTTAGTTCTGACCCTGTCAAATTTTACAATAATGTGCTTCTTCTTGTTCTTGGAATGCCCAAGCCTGTAAGAGCGCTGGATAGCTGCGCCGTCAATTTTTAACTTTCAGTTGTCCGCTAAAAACTGAATAACCAAAAGCTCGGTGTCGTCTCATTTTCAAGTTCTTCCACCTCGTCAATTACAACATTGTTTCTTCTGAAGTTGGTCCACTTTCAGTGTCAACTGCTCTACTGACTTCGTTAATTGTTTATTTTCTTCTACTGAACAGGGTCATTCTGACAAAAACATCATGGCTTGTGAGATTTTATACAAGTGAATTCAATTCGGTATAACTTTTTGGTTGACTGTAGGTTGGGTCAGGTCAGATCAATTAGTGTAACATGTACGGAAATCTTTTCTGGAATATTCTTTCTCGAGGACAACTAAACAACACGTGATGCCAGGTAAAGCGCCCTAACAAAAATGCTGACGTAAATTTACTTTCACTCTCTCAAGTTACATCAAAAACCATGTATGCAGATTTGCTTAAAGGTCTAGTTTTAAGGAGAAATATTATAAATAATATTCTGAAGCAGCGGGGCGGTATTAATAAAGCCGGCTACTGGCAAGAAAATAAAAGACCATAAAACTTAGACTATAAATCATTTTTGCCTACAAGACCCTATACCTACAATGTTACAAACAACCCTCAATATAGCTCCAATAAAAATTGGTCAAAGAAGGTTTCCGGCACTATACTGAAATAAAGAGATGGCCAACATGACAAAGGGTCAAATATTTCTGTAAGTGTTACCGACTCCCTGTCGACATGGGCGGACATCAGATACCCACAATAATATAACATCTGTCTGGAAGCTTGGACTTCCGATGTCATAAAAAGATAGTGGAAACAAGTTACAATAAAAGATATTGGCCATTATATATTGCAATTAAAATGCTAAAATAAATTAGTAGTGTTATTTTATCAGCCTATTAGTCATAAACACAGGGTAAGTCCTGTATTAAACACATACCAAAAAATTAATATAGAAACTATTATACTAATACGAAAAACTACACAGGTCACTACAACGACTCTGAGACAATCAACAATAACTTTTGAAATTACAAAGCTGAGGAAGGAAGAAAATTAAAGAATATTCTGTCCCAGCATAGACGTGAACAACTAAACTACCAAATTTTGGCCACGTATGGATAAAGAAATACCGCGAAAAATACCACGTGTTTTATCCGAATTGTACCTATCTATATCCTCGTCGTTAAAGCACATATACTTATAAACATAAGCCCCGATAGAAATTATTTTAGGTTTAGTCCCATTTCGTGCGTTCCCCTTTCGGGCGTCGATGAAACTTGTGCCGTTTCGTGCGTCGTCCCAAACCTCTACCTGGTTTGAGTGCCGTTTCGGGCGCTGACCTGCTGATAATGGAGTAAACCCCTAATTCCGGTTTATCTTTACAACACAACGCTGTTAATAACTAGACTTCAAAGCGGAATTGTATGTTGATTTCGCTCCTATTGTTTTCAAATAATGTTTCTGTTTTGGGGGGAGACTTAAACGCTCTGCTCGCTTCGCGAGCTGAGCTTGCCCACAAACCAGAAATGTGGGCCGTGGAACCATTTTTTTGGCCGGATTCAGTGACGGGCAACTATAAAACAAAGCTGTACGTTTTGTATGCCTTTATTGCATCTAATACCTATTTATAACGCCCGAACTGGCACTATTTAATTACCCAGTAAATTCTTGACGCTCGAATCGGCACGAAAACAGGTAGAAACCCAAAAACGCCCGAAACGGGAACGCACGAAACGGGAAGATACCATTATTTTAGTCAGAGAGTGATTCCCGAGAAGCTGGGCGCCTTTTAGTATATAAAAAATAAGTGAAAGGATAAGGATGGTAGAGTGATAACAAATAAAAATAAGATTTTGAAAAGGACAAAAATATTGGTATCTTCCCGTTTCGTGCGTTTTTGGGTTTCTACCTGTTTTCGTGCCGATTCGAGCGTCAAGAATTTACTGGGTAATTAAATAGTGCCAGTTCGTGCGTTGCACAACGATATCCTTTACTTTGAACATGTTGTACCTGTTGCAATAAAGGCATACAAAACGTACTGCTTTGTTTTATAGTTGCCCGTCACTGAATACTGGTAAAAAAGTGGTTCCACGGCGCACTATTTCCGGTCTATGGGCAAGCTTAGCGAGCGAAGCGATCGGATCGTTTAAGTATCCTCCCCCAAAACAAAAACATTAACATTTGAAAACAATAGGAAAGAAATCAACATACACTTCCGCATTGAAGTCTAGTTATTAACAGCGTTGTGTTGTAAAGATAAACTCGAATTAGTGGATTACTGCATTATCAGCAGGTCAGCGCACGAAACGGCACTCAAACGAGGTAGAGGTTTGGGTCGACGCACGAAACGGGCCTAAATCAAAATATTTATTAAGTTCTGTCCTAAGATTAAAGCGCTACAAAATAAAACAAATGGAACCAAGAAACAAAATTATGTTAAAACATTAACAGTATAAAATTATGAACAAGTTTATACATAGTTTACTCAAAATCGCCTCCTCGTGCCTTTACGCAGGCTTGTAATCGTCGAGGCCCGTCATCCATAGCAGAACGTACGACTTCCATGTCAATATCGGCCACTGCTCGAACCAGAGATGACCTTAACTGCTCCAAATTTCGGTGGCTTCTAGCGCAGACCTCACTGACGAAATTTTACAATCCGGCGGATTCAGGTATGGGCAATGGGCTTGATGATGGCAAATCTTCATGTTAAATAAAATCGATATTTTGGTTACGAAACCGCTCTTTTGAAGACTTAGGGACGTTACAATAATTATCTCTGGAACGTCCTCTTTATATACTTTAGCCCCGGTCTTGACACCTTTCTGACAAAAATAAACAGGGGTAGCGCCCAGATAAGGCACTCCCCGCCAAACCATGATACATGTGGGATGGTGACCTCGCTCATCACGAGAGACCTCTTCAGCAACTTCAGCACTGGTATAATTCTGTTTGTTCAGATGCCCCTCAATTGTTTTTTCATCTGTAAAAAGTAGGTATTTTGCGGTGCCTGCTCTGATATTTTTCTCCGGTTACTTAGATCTTAGAAATAAACAATAAAAAATTTCTGGGACAGAACTTAGTCTGACTACGTAAATACAATGAAAACATTTGAATCCGAATCCGAATACAAATACAAAAAATTAAAAAGTTATGCCTAAATGTAAATTTTGAGGAAATATACTTGAAGTGGCAAGAGTGACAAACGTTTTAGCAAGCTTTGCTGCCTGAACTCCAGGTGGGAGGTGCAGTACAATACAGTACAGTCCAGATGGGTTTTGTTTTTGTAATACAGTTCAGGCCATATCCCCCTGAAGCTTGCAGAAATCCTTTCCACTTTTGCCCATAAAGTTGGTTATCTCGTACCATTGATTGACCAACGGTCGTCCATATACCTTACGATCAATGCTACCAGAAAGCTTTTGATAGAATAACAGTCGGACTGAAGTGGCAAGAATACTTAGAAGAAAACAGACTAAAGCGCAACGAAGTCAGCAAATGAACAGAAGAAGGGCAAGAGAACGAGGAAAGAGATGTCCTAGATTGTGCTAAATTTATTGTCCATTTACTGTGTATGTATTTGGATCCATGGTTTTTTCCCTTCCTAAAATCCTCATTTTTGTTTGTTGGTGTTTTGCTTTTACCTGTCCACTTGGTGTGGATCCAGCATTCGTTGTCGTTTTAAAATTTACAGTGCATTATCGTTAAAACACATACAGTCTAACGTAATTCCAAGTACCATTTGAAGTGATTTTATTTTATTTATATGTCCCCGAAGTAATTAAGAGCGTTCGGAATTTTAAAATGGTAAGTTATTAGAACTCTTTTAAGGAGTCCTAATCATTATGGGAGAAAACACATGTTGTAAAAGTGTTCTAACATGGCAAAATACTTATTGCATAAGCGCGTGTTATTTTCTTATATGGACACTCTGTTAATACTGGATTTTATTAATTATTTCTGGCCAATTTATATGGGTAATTGGAGTTAAAATGTTCGAGCAATTACGGTTTACACCTGAGTATTGCACATATCTTCACAAATTTTAGATTTGATTATTCGCTATTTTTGTAAAAGCGGACCAATTCAAGTTCCCTTTCGCCGATGGTTGTGGAATAAATTGCAAACGTCAAAATATGATATGCGGCCATACCAAGATGCGCATCACGATATCACGCATTTGCTAGTTTCGGAAACCGCAAGGAACAAACGTTTGGCTAAATGAACAATTGGAAAGTTGCTTATTTTCAGGCTTTAGGATGGTAGGATATCTCAGATACGAAGAATTACTTTGCGGTGTACTACTAGGGGCGGGGCGGAGACATGAAAAACGAGCTAGATATAGGTCGAGAGTTGGGGATGTAGGATGTTCTACTTTTGGGAAAATGTGTAGTCCAGGGGGTATAGGCCGCTCTGGCGGTGCGATGAACAAGTTCTCAACTAATTTTCGCTAAAATTAAATAACTTACACTATATTCACTCTGTATCATTTTATAATTTTTCGATGCATTCTGTATAATACTGATTTTCTGTCTTCTTCATTTCTTTTAGTGATGCTATAATTTATCGTGATTTGTAAGGGGGATTGCTATTGCATAAAGTTATTGGCTTACTGGTATATAAGCTGTGTGCGGCGTGTATGCTGCATGTCGCAATATGTGAAAGTGGCAAGAAGAAATGCGGTTTTTATTTTGCAAGTGAAGTTCAAAGTTTATTTTAGGCTGGCCCGCAGACAACAGCATTAACAATACAATGGTGTTAAGAACCTATAATCGCCTTTACATGTAATATTTTTAATAATGATATCATCTGTTTGCGAATTTCTACGCCCTTATGAAGATAAATAAAGGCCCATTTGTGAATAATTTAAGTTTCGTGTTTCTGAAACCTATACGGTGTGCTTAGAACTTCGCCTAAAAAAAAGTTCATTAGTTGTTATTATTAAAGTGCATAAACTTTTAATTTTAATAAAGTCGCGCTGAATCGTATTAAATGTAAAGGTGTCAAAATGTCTCGCTTTTCTTTGAATACGTATAAAGTAAAACTGAACTCTACTAAAATGTAGCAGATAAGAATAAGTGATGAAAAGGTGCGATACTATCTTAGAAAGGCATATAAAGGTTTTTTAATTTAGTTCGACATACTTTTTCCTATAACTTTGAACCGCAAAAAATTCAATATCTTTAGAGTTGGCTCATAACTCACGAGTCGCCACTGCCATAAATGAGCCCCTTTGTAAGGGCGAGGAACAAAAAATCTCGTCAACGTTTGACACAAAAGACTTCTTGCACAAAATTGTACAACACAGAAGATATCCGGCGATGATTGCATGATGAAAGTTGAAAACCCCACATCTGATACTCTTTTATAATACCGTAACAAGACACCATATGGCAAGTTAACTGTACTTTATTATTTGGGTTCTTTCGGTAGTCTATAAGAATCCACTACCTGTTCCGCCATCCCTTAGTAATTGTACCGCTGTTTACCCAACGCCCTGTTTAAATCTTCGAAAGTACCGTAAACTACATTTATATTATTGTATTTGTGTGGCTGTTATATTTGTGAGCAAACTCAAATATTTATATTGCTAGTTTTAATAGTTTATGACCGAAGTCAGTGACTCTTGCTGGTGAACTGGACGAAATAATAAAAAGCGCCAAACTGCCGGCACTATTATACATTTGTATGAAGTAGAGAGGAAATGTTTATTGTTGAATTATTTTTACGGTTTACGGTGGTCCTACTTCTATTTTGCATGTCAGAAATGGGTTTGCATATCTAAAAATGAAACATTTTTTGCACCATTGGGAGTTTCTCTTTACTTATAAGTTATAAGCGTTGCTGAGAGAGTAGATAGTAAGTGGTTCTTAGTTTCTTAGGGTGGTAAGTGAACCACTTAATTTTGGAAAAAGCTTTGCCAATCCAACAAAAAATTAAATATCCAGTAAAATTATTGGTGGACTGCTTTCTTCATGCTGACTTTCATCTGAATTCGTATTATACATCGCTTCTTCGGATGTTATTAAATATAAAAGAAGGACCATTAGAACTATTGTCTAAAGAATCGGAAGTTGCTGAAATATCTTCCCAACATGGACCAGGATCTGCCTTCTACCACCGTCGATGACATCCAGCTTCTTCATCCTTTTAAGGAAGGTATAGGTATCCATTTCTCCTTGCTTCTTAAAATTGCAGTACGTATTCTTCTTGGAAAAGTCTACTTCTTGACTGAGCCATTAAGCATTATTTTCCATTCTGGCATTTCAAAAAAACTTCAAGAGCTTATACTGATAAGGGCATATATGCCAAATATTCCCAAAAGTGGATTTTCGCTCCTTTATCGTCAATAATTATTGTGAATGTTCATTGAACAAGGATCAAATCTGAAACTTCTTCTGTTCTCCAAGCTCCAGCTTTACCTATTATCGTAGTTTAATAATAATTTGAGGTTTAGGTACCATAATGGAAGCTTTTTGAAACAGACGATGATCTCGTTTATTTTGATATGTAACAAAGCATTTTTAATGTCTTTTACTTCACTTACTGTCAAAATTTGGAATTGGATTAATTTCGTTCGTTGATAAAACTGCCAATGCATTAAGGAGGTATGCATGTCTTCCCTTACAATAAATGTTTTGAGAAAATATTTTCACGTTGTTGATACGGCAAACAATGTCCGCTGTTTGTAAGTTTCTATACCTACATACTTTCCTTGTATTATTATCACAGTAACACCAAAAACGACAAAGCACCATTTTTTTCTATTTTGATTACCGGAAATTTTGCATTATATGCGTTAACTACTGTTCTTCCGGGGCTAATATTCGGAATTTGGCAACGCTCGAACTGTTTACCGAAGGTGTGTATTTTTACCTCAAATTCTATTTTTAAACTTTCGATGAACGACAACTGAATGAGCTGCGTTTGTGTTCGACATGCATGATTCGTTTCTCCACATGTAATTGCAACATCTCATATATCTGCTTCTAGAATCAGTTAAAGGCCTAATAATTTTTTACTGCTGTACGGAATGGTAAAGCAGATGACTTCAGTTTAATTTTACAGCTATTAAAAATGTGCTTGTCTTACGTTTTTTACGCAGCAATAAAATTTATGCCACGTTTTTTATAACAAAAAATGGTATAATAAACGTATTATATTTCTGTTTTTTGCTAAATGTACAAAGGAATCGCACTCAAAATTCCCAGTCTCGAGTACATTAACCTGATGGTTTATAAACAAACTAATGTTTAGGGTCATACCAGGTGTGATCGGTTAATAAGAATATTGTGAACGTGCGGATATTTTCATCACCCACATTTTCCTGGATTTAAGAAATTAAAAATATCCATTATCCATCATTAAAAATTGCTGTATTATAATTATAATAATAATACACTGATTGTCTATGAATACAAATATGTAGTCAACAGAAGTAGGTATATTAAATTAGTAGATTTTTGAGGAACTAAGGACAAAGCTCAGCCTCCTGAAATAATATATTTTAGGGGCTGTTCCTTTGCTTTCCGGTGTTTAAAAATAACTGAATATATCTGAAATAATGCAAGAAAACCATTACTAAAATAAGTGAAAGCGAGAAAGCAAGGAAAACAGAAAAGAGAAAAAACAGGAAAAAAGAAGAAGGGAAATCAAAATAGTTAAAGTTTTTGAAGTCGAAAAACTGGATGGAGAAATTTCATTGAAGCATTACAAGACCAGGACCTTTGGAACTTTCTTTGCTGTGAAAAATAATTGTTTAACTGTTTCCCACAGATATTGCTATCACGAGCGTCCGTTCTAAAATCTAATTTATGAACAAAAGATACTCAAATTGAAAGATTTTATAACTGAAGTATGCCATTAAATAATCGACATTATGATGTACATCTTCAATCAACCCACTATCCTGGGAAATAATTCCATCCGTTAATGCTTCATAGTGCTTCTCTTACTTTTCCAACAATATTTCTCCATCCCAAGATCTTTTGCTGACTCCGGTCTAGCTTACAGTTGAAACACCGTCTCTGTAACAGAACTTCATAATTAGTGCATCTACATTTCAATACCAGAATACACCCATGAATGACCACAATTGAAACACATTGCAATCGTCAGTACTTTTATGGTGCTTCAAATTGCTATAATTTGTTGTTGTTTCATATAAAAAAATCTAAATAACCTTTGTTGTTGATGATCTCGTCAAAATGGAGTTTCAACTTTCTTCTAGATAGAGGCTACTATAGAATATGGTAGAGGTTCTGCACAAAAGTATGTGTATCTTCCAATGAAGAAATATTGTTGAAAAATAACAGAAACGTCAATTGTGCCAACGCTGGTGTTCCATGTATGTCAGTAGGTGTATAAAAATAGGTACATAACACATTAATTTCTTCGAATAGATTGATTTTCGGAAAAAATAAATGAAGGATCATGAAGCACTATCGAATTTGACGAATAATATATTTTTATTCTCAAATTGTCGTTGTTTCTACACTAGGCTAAGACTATATCACTATACCCTTATACATCATGCTGATTTTATAAATCCTTGGAAAGCAGGTACTTTCACTAACACAAATATTTAAATTTACCTCTTTAAGGTAGGTACTTATACCCAAAAGGCAAGTAAAGAAAATTTGGTGGTTTTATTGTCGGCTTTCGAATTTCTACGAACCTGTGGGTATATCAGGAAACTTTACGAACATACCTACATAAAAGTGTCGAACACAGTAACAATATAATGCCCCAGTTTCTGTATTTTTTTTCTCTTTGAAATGGAAATAGTATTGATTTTGCTCATTTTATTCATTATAATTTAATATAGGAGTCATTAAAGCAAGAAATTTTGGGATTTTTATTTTCACAGCAAAAATTAAACAAGTTATATTCCAGTTTATTTTGGTTACTGTATTAGCGACAAGGAAACTAATTGAATTGAGTTGTTAATACTTTCTCAGAAATCCCCATGGCGAGGATGGCAATAAACGCTCGCGATTAAAAATAAAAGATGTTTCTTTTTTGTTATTGACAAGGGTGTTACGCAAGCTACCGGCAGATTTCTCCACCAAACTGGAATCTTTCACTTGCAGTTCTCCGGTTCGCGCGGGGCCCGCAAGATCGTAAGTGTTTCTTGGACTTACCGGTGGCCGGTGGATCTCTCCGCTATAATCGGATGTGCCGTTTAAAGCGGGCTTAAAAAACGATCACATGTCTCCTGAAAAAAGTACAGTTAGCACTCACCGTAAGTAGGCATGCGCCGTGTCGGTTTGATGTCTACTTTCTAGTAGAGACTTCGATGGTGGTACCGATTGGCGAGTGTCTACCAAGACGCCGCTGCAGCAGCATAATGTCGAACTGAAGTTGTCACCGGGTACATCGATTACGTCGTCCTCGCGGTCCTTACGTCACAGGACAACGCTTGCGCCGCGTTCGGAGTGTGTTTTGTTTTGGTTTTCAGTGGGCACGTGCCCTTCATGAAAATGGATCTTTTGCGGAAATTTTCTCTGAAGTGTGTTATTGTACCAGGGCAAACTCTACCAGGAGCGGTCAACCTATAAAAAGGATTATCGTGATACGTTTTTTATTCAAAGGTGCGTAAAGGAGCCGAGGGAAATTTCAATAAGGATATTATGATCGTGCCTGCAACCAAAAAAAGCGAGAGCTTTCACGCTGCACATACTAATTACGTTCATATTTATATAACATACAATTAATTCAATAGACTTACATAAAACTCTAGTGTTCGTTACCGAGCAAAACGAAAGTCAAACAGTTGATCACCGTTGCATTTTGTTTCAAAAAGTTGTCGCTGTTGTTTTGTTTGCGGTGCGAGCGTTTTCTGCGCGAACGGAAATTTGCAAACGCTACCCGCAAATTTGGCAATCCAGCCGCGGTTGAGGGATTTTTCTCTTGCGTTTTTGCCGGTCTTTTATGTACGACGTATGAGGAAAATGAATGCATACAGACTCTGGCGGGGAATCAATACTGTGCAGTTTAAAGAAGATGTGACGGTATCATGCCGCTTTGTACACATCTCTTTCCTTACGTAATGTATTACGGAATTCTTCGTTCTTGGGCACTGTTTCCGTTCATGTAAATCATTTCCGTTCGTTTGCGTGGACGAAGATCTAGTTTAAAGATTGGTCGAATCCGCTTGTTTACCCTAACAACTGGGATCGCGAAGTACAACAAAAGAATAGCGCTGGTGGTTGTTTGATTTTCTTTTGTTTGGATTTCTGTCACTAAGATATATTTTTCTCATTAAATCTTGCAGGAAGGGCAAAGGTTTCAGTGATGCTCCTGCTATTAACAAAACTTTTATCATATATTTATTGAATTCTTACTGGTCATAGAAAATCTTAGTAAAAAAATTAAGCTATACGTATATGAAAGTTAGTTTTTATAGGGAAAACTTAATTTTTTTGAAAATTTACTTATTTTTGAGACGGTAAAAGAATGAAAAATGTAGTCATGTGCCATCCATTTTTATTGAAATTTAATATTCGATTAAAGAAAATAAAAAATTTGAAAAACCGTGTTAATGAAAAATGTTTTTTATAATTTTACGCCGACATGCCAATTTTCACTTTTTTGAAATCGATAAGTAAGTATGGTATTTAAAATAGGTAGAAACGCAATTTTTTAAAAATTTTTTTAAGAACATTTGCACAGACGAAAATAACTTTTGTTAGTACAATTTTTCGCTATTCTCAATAAAAAATCTATTTATGAAATTTTTTAAATTACACTTGACAGTGAAGGAATGTCACGTGACTTCTTTGTCGGGCACTTTTTAACTTATCAAACAAGCACCAGTATAATATCAAATTAATATTTTCAACAAAATGAATGTATTTACATTTTTTAATTGTTGAAACAGTTGGCTACTGTGTGCAGATTTTGAAACCATAAAATCGACATTGGTTTATACACAAATGCAGACACGGTCATAGTGACCTCAGTTTTTTCTTAGATTCTTTGGAAACCACGTATTTACTGTGCCAAATGGATGAAGGAGAAAACCCCATTTTACAAATTTAGTTATGAAGAGATGGAAAGTGTATTGCACCAAGCGTACGAAAAATAAGTGTAATATGGAAGGATTGCAGTTTTTTAATTCAGAACTGGGTTAAATGTTTTTTTTTTATTATTGTGAATGAAAAATATTTTATGTGATTTCTTTAAAAGATAGTTTTTGTGGATAATCCTGAAATAAGTGTGAAAACTGTACAGGATGAGGACTAATAAGTGCAATTACTGAAACACTTTCACAAAATGTTTGAAATGTGGAATAATGTTAGCTCTAAACTTGAACAAGTTCAGCAGTCACAGAATCAAGCGCAGCAACCAACTTCTAGTGGATCTATTAAAGGTAAACAAATTTAAATATCCTTAATTTTCAATAATACTACAGGATGACTAACTTCAAAAAAGATCCTTATATCGGGTTTTTAAAATGTTTCCGAATATTCGCACATCATAGAGAAAGAAACCTGCCACTGCAGAAGTCTAGTTAAACCCTCGGTTAAACCTTAAACCTATTAATGTCAGGAGTAGCGAAGCATTTTTCACGATTCTCGCATCCACAGAAGTAATCCAAATTCTTTTTTGACGAGGTACAGGATAATTCAGAATAACTTCAAAATAAAGTATAGTCCAAAAACCCTTCGTTTCCGAGACAAATGACGCCAAATTTTACTTTTTTTAAAGGTATTTTGGTAACTGAAAGATTCACCATCTTCATTTTCGGTGTGCTTCCTTGATTGGTCGTAAGTATTATTTGGTGCTGCAATTTATTGTATTATAGGTACTCGTCACAAGAAATGAAACTTTTTAGGGGTCAGTGCCGGGGATGGCATACAATTATTTCAAGTGGGTTTTTTTTGGAAAATTTCATGTGATAAAACCTCGGATAAAACCCAGTTTTTATGAATTTTTATTTTAAAGTAAACAGGCATATAAATAGAATATGAAGAAAAATATTTTACACTTAAGTATTAATGCTGAAATTAAAAGTTCTCAAAGACAAAAATAAAGCATAATTTTCAAATATTTCAAATAAATACGTAATGTTATACGAAGTTGATGGCCACACTGTTATTAACTGCAAACATTCTAGAAATTGAAAGATCCAAATGTAGTAGTCCAATACAACTCCGTGGACTGTGTGTTTTTGGAAAAGAAAACGAGCTTTTCCAACCCTGATTTAGTATACCCATAAAACCCAGAACAATTTTCCTGTTACAACAATGAATGAATTGGCTCTTAAACATTACGTAGTAATAATAATAATAATAATAATAAAATGGTTTATTCATGCAGACTGTGCAGCAGACTACAACACAAGTAACTTATATATCTATATCTATACTAAGCAAAATATATTTTAAAAAGTTAAAGAATCCTTCGTAGCAGACAACGATGAATAAAAAAAGAAATTAGACATGTAAATTACTCAAGTCGATTTTCCCTCGTAGTAGCAAAGTCCTCAGGAGCCCCTTCATACACCTGAATGCATTATTTAAGAAGCCTCCAGTTATAAAGCTGGACTCGTTCTTGGCATTTTTACAAGGGGCTGTCCTTCATGGTAGTGTACATTATGGTTGCTAGCCTTAGTGGTAGGTACCCAGTCTGGTGCTCACATTTTGTTAAAAAGATTGCCCCTTTACTTCAATTTCAGCTTTATCTTCCATGTTTTGCCGTAACACTAAAAATTTTGTCAAAAATTAACAAAGTCAAATGCCAAAATAACCTTATTTGGGTTTATAATACCTGGTACTGGATCGTTTTTCAATGATTTCTCTATATTTACCTGCTCTCCTCATTATTTCCTCCGATTGCTTCATTTTCGTACATCAGATTTCCTCTGAGAATAACTCCCCGGGTTTTACGTGTGGGGATGCGAAGCATACGGGAAAATTTGTTTTCCACGTTCCTAAATGCAATGCATGGGCAAGATTTGAGAATCTGCGCTATCGTCTAAATTTCTTCACATTTTCAGAAACAATGGACATAACGATTCATCATTTTTTGCAAATATACTTTACAGATCTTGCCACAGACGCAATGTCAACATACCCATTTTAAACAATGCAACGGATATAAGAAAACCTCAAAACCACTAAATTTGTGGTCACATTAATGTAATTTATAAATATACATAGGTAATTTCTATCAACCTGACACACGTCATAATAAACTAAACAGTCCATTATTTTTTGTCTACTTCGACGAAAAATTTGTTCAGTACCCACTTACTAAAGTACGCGTTATTTTATTATCAAAAATGCTGAGTAATACGGTAAACAAATTCTTCTTCTTGAGCATTACTTGAGCACTAGTACACCTTTGTTGTACTGTTGGTATTTTGCATGTAATTAAATTAATTGTTCAATGCAGCAATTTCCAAAATGTTAAGAGTTTGCCAGTAATTTCAACTGAAGTTGAACCGCACATGAATACAATGATGTAACACATAACACTTGTATTTTTTTAGCATTATGTGAAGATGATAGGCGTAAAATGTACACAAACCTGTTTTTTCTTTACTTTCTTTGGTAATTCTTATCTGTCGCAGTTTATTGAACCGACTTGAAATAGGTCACGAAGATTGTCAAATAGAAATAAGTTTTGTTGTAACGAGTCCATTACGATGTATTGTTGTCTCGACTTTTCAAGTGTTACTTCATGTTATGCATTGTAAATGTTTACTGTTATTTTTTATCAGTAGCTAAATGAGGAAAGACAGTTTATTCGACAAGTGAAATGGGGTATACGGTATAAAACTTGAGGCACGTGGAAACTGAAAAATAGTTATCTTTGAAGCAACTGCTCGCATAATCTATGAATAAAGAATGTATCTCGTGGGTGTTCCAAAGGCGTATTTACCAAATTCGTTAAGGCTGGTCGAGCATTAACGGGTTATCAACGGGGCAAGGCGGGTCGGAAAAACGTTATTGTTTAAAGGCCTTTGTTTAATATTTTCCCGACTGTTTGTTTTATGGGGAACAAATGCAATAAAATAGAACGGCACAGGTTGGAATTTGAACTGCGACTTACGTACATGCCTATGTTTAATGAGCCAATCACTTCAGCAAATAAACTTCTACAACGCTCTCAATTTTGACTACATGATATACTTACATTTTTATATCGGTCTTACTATGTGCAAGTTTGAAACCAGACGCGGAAGGCCAAAAACTATATTTCGCCTGTGGTGTATACAGCATTTTTTGCACAACCTGACTACTTATTTCTTTCGGAACTAAAACAGTATGGAGCATCCAAACATTGTGCTTTTGGTGACTGCAACGGTGATAGCAGAGTGAGTAGGCCAAGTTATCGCTTGGGATTACGATTTTATCCATTTCCTAAACCCTGCCTAACACTGGGGAAAATCTAAGTTAATAACTGGGTCGGTGACCATATGAGGACTTGTTCCATCTATATAAATTGCGTGGATGAAAATATGCAAGAGGCGAAATGGAAAAGTGTACCTATTGAACGTTTCCAGGTTTTACGTCATTATTTGTTAGGTCTTAATAAGAATTATTTGGAGTTGCATACCTACATTGCAGAAAACGACACACCTGTCTATTAGATCCATTTTCTCAGTTTTCTTTTAAAAAATTGATTGATTTTCACCGCTACATATTAAAAACCTGCATGATTGAAGTATGTTGGTTAACATTCCCGTATTTCAAGCAAAAACCAGGAACGGCTTCGGGATTCAGCCTCACAATTTTAGGAGGGATATCACTGGGAACTAACATTTGTAATTTTCCGTCTTTCAAACACCTTCCTTGTTTGGTATTCTACTATTTACTTACGAATATTCTACACGAAGTTTATAAGGCCTGACAGTGACATTCGTCCGAAAAACTAAGAACAGCTGATAGGTATAAACAACTCTAAATATCTCTGCATTTGACCACATCAAGGTGTATTTAGAATCGTTGTAGACTCTGGGAAATTTTACTTCCACGCTTTCGTTTTTCCAATAGAAGTTGAAATTATATTGTACATCTGAGTTTTCTAGACAAACGGACTTCTTTCTTATGAAAACCACTGTCACCTCTAGAATGAGAAAGTGTCCTTCAAACAGGCTGAGGTAGTTTACGTGCTTTAGCAGATCGTTTCTTGGATTTTCTTCTTGTGAAATGATTTACTGCACATTTAATTTTTGTGTTGTAAAATAAATGTGTCATGCAGCCGTGAACCGTGGAATCGTGCTGGCATGCGCGAGTGAGTAGTCGTTAATGGTCAGCAACAGTGCCCGCGGTTTGGCTACGGATGGGTGACTCATTTCTGCGCTGTGCCTAGGGCGCGCCTTGGATCACCTATCCAGCTTTACCTAATGAGGTTTTCCAGGTTTTCCTCATTCTCGCACTAAATGGTGGATAGAGTACTAACAACTGTAGGTCGTTCCTGTGACGCACCTGCGGCCAATAGTAATATGCCGCCTCCTCCGTCTCGCACAAGCTATATAGATAGCTTCTGGAGCTAACCTTAGGGTTAGTAGAAGTGAGTAGAGATATTATTATTATTATTATAAACGATTATAAACGCCACTTGAAAAACAACCCCTATACAATTTATTAAATTTTGAAGTATAACGCCCATTTTCTTTAAGAATTGTCAGGGTGTCCAAAATTAAGTGCGTACCATTGTTAACTTTGTTATTATTGGACCTACGAGGTTGGTTAAATGGGCAAAGAATTAGTCGAGGAATTAGTATTTCTTATTACGAACAATATGGTGAACATCGCATTTTCGTGATATTCACACAAACAACAATGTTTTAAATGGAACGCCCTATATATTTCTGTAAGTGTTGAAAGAGAATAAAAGTCTGAATAAAAAAGTCTTATGGAACAACTATCCCAAAATTAAAAATAACATGGCTTTTGAAGCTCGTTTTGAAGGATCAAAACAGCCCGCTGACGCTGGTATCACGTTAGGTCTCACGTTAGGTAGTCCATAAAACAAATTTGGTTGGCTCCCATGTTTAAAATTCGCAAATAAGTAGTAAAATAACAATCAAATACTGTTAACACCCGCCGACAATAATTATGACGCAAAATTAGTTTCATGGCCTACCTGATGTGATATACTGGGCTCGATACTGGGGCATTTTTATGCTCCAAAAGTCAAGTTATTTTTAATTTTCAAATAGATGTTCATGTACACAATTTTATACTCTGTTTAAATGTGCAAAAATACAGTGTGTCCACGGATTGAGTTGACGAGAGGAAAAAAATCTTTATTAATGATTTTACGACGAAAAGTAATTCGTTATAAAAAATTTTGCTTGTCGAGAAAATGAGATTGCCCTAAAGGAAATTGAGATTAGATGTACAGGGTGTTAATAAATTAAAAAAAACATGAAAACGCTTCAAGAGATAAGTACCATTATTTTTTATTTTAGACAAAATGTTTATAAAACAAAGTTATTTGTAATCTAAAATGAAGCCTAAATACAAAATTTTAAATCGAAATTCTAATTTTTACACTTAAAATAATAATAGTGGTTTGGTACATTTAAAAAAATCAAGATAGTTACATGATTCGGAAATATTAAGAGAGCGCATACGGGAAGCAATAAGTGAACTGAATGTGCCGCAAACTATTGGTCGAGTGTAGAAAGAATTTATTAGAAGAGCAGAAAAGTGCGTAGAGGCGGGAGGGAGTTATGTAAAATAAATGTAGAAATTAGAATATCAATGTAAAAATTTGTATTTAAGCTTTATTTTAGATTATAAACAACTTTGTTTAATAAACATTTTGTCTAAAATAAAAAATAATGGTACTTATCTCTTGAAGCATTTTCATGTTTTCTTAATTTATTAACACCCTGTACATCTAATTTCAATTTCTTTTAGGGCCATCTCATTTTCTCGACAATCAAAATTTTTTATAAAGAAAGACTTTTCGTCGTAAAATCATTAATAAAGATTTTTTTTCCTCTCGTCAACTCAATCCGTGGACACACTGTATACATGTTGTCCCATCATTTAAAAAATTATCGTTTATTTTATGTGAATATCTCGAAAATTTGATGTTCGATTGTTTTTTTGTTTTCATCATCTTATTCTTCACGAAAAACACTAATTCTTTGCCCATTTAACCGACCTTGAACGTCCAATAATAACGAAGTTAGCAATTATTGTGGACACTTAATTTTGGATACCCCGTATATGTATGCATGATGCGTTAGGAACTCTTCCCTAGTTTGGATGTGTGTTTCATAACCCCTCTAATTAATATTAAGTATTGCTTACTAATTATGTTACTCAATTGATAAAACTTAATTTCCCTTCCTTTCATAATAAATTAACTGAAATTTTAGCCCCCACGGTCGTGGTTTTCATAAAAATGCGAAAACAATAAACATAATAACAATGCTATTGTACGTCACCGTGTCTAAATCGAGACCTACATAACATGATTACCTACCGATATTTACAATAACTAAAATGACATGTGTTCGAGTATGTATTCAAAAAATGCTAGATATTCTTGCAATTCGCGAATGGTCACCACAGTTAAATACCGACAATTCTAGATGACCAAAGTAGATACTGAAAAGCCGGCAAATCGGGGCAAAGTCCGGAGATATTACATAACTTTAATCAATCAAAACCGAATTTATCAATTTAACATTATTCGTTTATATCGAGGTTCATATTCGCTCCCAAGAGTTCCAACATTTAAAAGATTCCAAACATAATTATGTGACAAGGTCTTGGACACGGTAGTTAATATTATCTTCTATATTACCCCTCAATTTCGGGCTCAGTTTAATTCACCCCGCATCGATCTTGTCCAATGCTATTTCTTAAACTATAGGTCCACAAATTGCATAAAAAGCGAGTAAAAATGACAGTATACCTCGCGGTATACCTAAAATTTCATTTTGTTGAACAGTATATACCTACCTACGAGTACCTAACTAAAATAATATAAAAGTCTATCGTTAAAACCTCCACTTAAAAAGCTCTTCACTTCCAAAAATTGTTATCCGTTTTTATATGAATTTTGGTACCGATCATGCTATTTGCGGTGATGTTTACAAATATTTTTCAGAGTTTAAAATAGGATGGCAACTATCAATTTACATTAAATAACAAATCCAGGAATACTTGTAGGTATAAAGTTCATACCATTTTTTACTCGATTTTTTATTTGCTTTGAATGCTCACCATGACCCTACCACTCACTGTTGCTACAGAAGAAACTTATTACATATTGTTCACGTCCCAACAATTGAGTCAAGTCGAAGTCACGCTATTGGCCGTCTACTGTGGCCTCATATTTGCTTCTGCGCCGCGGAGAACGCGACCGGCCTACCGGCCAATGTTTTTACTAATACTAGTACGTTTGGCTCTAAGAGGGAGTAGAAAGTTTTATAAATATCGGTCGACTATTTCCAGTACTTCCTAGGTATTTCCCTTACTATTTCCAGTATTTCTTTGAATATTTCCACCATTTCTTTACCATTTCCTGGGTATTTCCTACTATTTCTGAGTAAGAAATACTATTTCTGGACTATTTCGTAGTATTTCTGCACCATTTCTCACCATTTCGGAAATACTATTTCTTGACCCTGTCCCAACCATTTCCTTAGTGGTAAACCCCTCGTATAAATAGTAGTAATTAAATTGAGCTGAAACTGGAAGTAAAAATAAATGTTCCAATATTTACGTTTATTGTTGGATTTCTGGTGCATTAATTATCGATAACAAGTTTACTAATTCAGTACATACAGTTTGTGAAACACTATCAGTTAAATATTAACACGTAATAAACTTCCATAGACTGTGTGAATTGAACCACCTAAACTGTACTTAACGTTACCGGTGATGAGAAACAACATACGCCGGTTAGATATACCTCCATAACACAACATATTAATTTCTAGTGTCCAAAACTGTCAGCGCACTTAATTATGTAATCTCACACCAATTTAATCCTCAAAGGCAAATCGGTTTTCAGCGTATAATGTCATAGACCGGGGAAATAAACACGTAAGTGGAAGTTACCTCCCAGAAAACCTGCAATCGTTTTGAATATTCATGAAACGCATTTAGCACTCAAACATTGAAATGCTCTTGTGTTTACCAGCATAAATGGCGATATACTATCGCTTCTCTGTTGAAACTTTTGATATATTTATGCAGGGCTGTATTCATATGTTCGGATGTAACTGTGGCATTAGGTGCTTACTAAGGGCCGGTTGTATAAACATGTTGAACTGTAGTTCAACTCTGAACTGCAGTTTTAGGTAAAAAAAGTGTTGTATAAAGTTTAATTCAGCTTAAACTTAGTTCAAATTTGAAGTTCTACAGAACGGTCAATCTGGACCAAGGACGCTGAACTTGGTTCAAGTGGCCAATGTTATTACGTTATTAGTGATCTACCTACCTAACTTACTTTCTTTTTGATTATCATTGCAGAATACTGAAAATAAATTGAAATTTATAGCAAATCAGCAGGTAGATGCATGTTTCAACTTAGTGCGGTGTAATACGGTCCGTTTTTGCGGGTCCCGTTTTGCAGGATGGCGAGAACGCACGAGTTTAAACTGCAGGTCCGTTTTTTGCGGTATGAGCGGGTGCATGCTGCCGCATTGGAGGACTGCAGGACGCGGAAGCAAGCGACGACACAGGCAGTGGATTGTCCCGTTCTGCAGCATCCCGTTTTGAAATTGAACTCCAAAAATATGTTTGATATGGACAAATTCATTGAAATAACTCATGCGCTGCCGCTGTGCATAGCTGCACGAGGTTCCTAATTATATTAAATTTTAAGGTCTATTCTCACATAACGACGCGACACGACTCTTCAAAATCGCAGACTATTTTCTCACAATGCAGCCGCAACGCGATGCGGCGCGACGCTTCAAAAGTGACAAGCATTTGCAGAGGGTGCATGGTTAGTTAGTTGACAAACTTCATCATGAGTAGTTCATCATCTTCAAGTGAAGAAGAAGATAAGTATAATAGTAGTGGCATTACTGCATGAACAAGAAGAAAAGAAAAGAAGGAAAAGGCGCTATTGGGTCCATGATATCTGTAAATACGGATTAAATTAGGGAGAATTCCACACACACACACACACACACGCACACACGTCTTGAAGAAGATTTAAGAACCCGACACACTAATTTACTAAGAATCCGGGGGTTCAGGGGTACGGTGAAGCAATTACAGCTTGAAAAATAGGTACTTCACGTAGTAGAGCGCAGTGTATATACCTGCATATATGATGAGTAACATTGTCTGCAAACCTACACCGGACGACAAAAATTATCTGGAAAAGCAGGGAATTAGTCGGCCAAACTAATACTGAGAATGAACTTGTGGGTACACTTTCGGGATGGGCTGATTTAGATGAGCGACTTTGATTAGTAGCCGAAAGACAGGCGAGAGCACAAGCTAGGACGAAAAACTCCGAAACGGTACCGCTGCTTACTCATAACTTTTTTGTTTTCGGTCGAAATTGAAAATTTTATGTCTTCTTACAAGCCAGAGGTTCAGTATACTATACTACCTACTGCTTTTCAGGAAAGTTTTATTAGGTTCTATAAAAAGCAGTTTTTCGCCACTTGTAACATGCGACTTCGTTTATTGTTTTATATTTTTTTAACAAATTTCAAAACAGTAATAGTAGATTTGTATTTTAAGAACTGTTTGCAAACAAAAAAATTTCATATCATTTATAGTTTTTGAAATATTTGCAGAGGCAAACGTCTACCATGCTCCAAAAATCTTGTGTGTCAGGCTTTTAATATTACCTGAAATATCTATTTAGCAGGAAAAAATAACAAAACCAACGCATATTTCGATTACTATTCAGCATAAATTCACTTACTTTACTAAATAAAGTAAAAAAACACTGGTTTAGCAAATCATTATTTATAAATAAAGTACAAAACGATTCTCTTGGCGCCAAATAATAGAATCAAACACTTTTCTGACAGAACTATTTTCACTAGGTTCAGAACTGCCAACATTGTAATATCGGAGATCACCCGAACTACAGTTCAAATCATTTGGTACAACACCTTTCCATCAGAACTTCGTTTAGCTTTTGAACCGCGTTTAGCTAAACTACAGGTCAATTTATGTTTATACAACCGGCCCTTACTCTGAATAATTCAGGGATCAAGGAGTCCTGAGGAAAAAATAATGCATAATCTGTCAGTTATTAGTCTTGAAATCTGATGCTTCTCGGTGTTAGGTTAAGGGAAATGATTTAGTCCCATTTCGTGGGTCGATGAAAATTTTCCCGTTTCGTGCGTCATCCCAAACCTCTACCTGGTTTGAATGCCGTTTCGTGCGCTGACCTGCTGATAATGCAGTAAGCCACTAATTCGTGTTTATCTTTACAACACAACACTGTTAATAACTAGACTTCAATGCGGAAGTGTATGTTGATTTCTCTCCTATTGTTTTCAAATGTTAATGTTTTTGTTTGGGGGGAGACTTAAACGCTCCGCTCGCTAAGCTTGCCCACAGACCGGAAATAGTGGGCCGTGGAACCACTTTTTTGGCCATATTCAGTGACGGGCAACTATAAATCAAAGCAGTACGTTTTGTATGCCTTTCTTGCAACAGGTACAACATGTTCATTGTTCAACCGTCTGTTTGACACGAATTGGGTTGATTTTTGTATTTTAGGATCAACACCTGCAAATGTGGTCGGTGATGTACCTATTTGAGTTCTTTAAGTACTTATTTTTGCCGCCTTGCAACATTTGAATCACCTGTCTAAGTTCAACCTCCATTCTTTTAATGAATAGGTAAACACACTCGTTTTACTATTTGTTTGGGTAACGGTGTGAAGTGTTTTCGCGCTGTTATTTAATAACTGTTAAGATTAAGAGCCAAGTCTCCCTGCTGCATTTTCGAGCGATTCAGACGTTCGCGCCTTTACAAACTGTACTGCTATTTATTTATATTTTGCTTTCTAATTTTGCAAGCATATACAGAAAGCATTCCCTAAGAGTCGTCTCGTCGGCGATTTAAAAAAAAACGAATAGAAGTTTGTCTTTTTCGGCTTCAAATATACCCATATTCTGCGTACTTATAACTTACTAAAAAATCACTCTTTTAAAAATCCGAGACGAGAGGCCTATTTCCACCAGTTTCTTCTTTCAAACAAAACAAAGAATTTCAAAATCGGTTCATAAATAAGGAAGTAATTTGTAAAGAGAGCTGCCCTTGCAAACACAATTTAATGCCCTGCACTGTGGCGACCTCTGCTTCGGAGCAAAACATTCTTGATGTTCGCGATCGGATACTTGGCTCTTATGATTTCTGTATATACTTGCAAAATTAGAAAGCAAAATATCAATAAATACCAGTACAGTTTGTAAAGGCGCGAACGTCTGAATCGCTCGAAAATGCAGCAGGGAGACTTGGCTCTTAAGACAGACGTTGCCGTGTAAGGAACAAGTCTACAACTTTATCGGACACCGACTACTGAGAACGAGACTGAGAATATTGTTTGCGGTTTCTCCGAGGGTTTCTCAGAGTTTCGAAACTCCAGGGCATTGTTACCGTCGCGTCCCAAGGTTGTAATATAAATGAAATTGGTCTTTGGTAGTTACATTAAATTAAGTTGAATTAAGAGCTTGCTATTTGGAGGAAGTTGGTGGGAATTTGAGAATTTGTTTAGATAGTTTACACTTTATTATTCTTTGTTGTCAGAAATTTTATAGGTAGCATGTTTTCAGGCTCTGCAGGAGGGCATTACTCCATTCACCGCACAGTATGAATTATGATCCTAAATATGCAATTGGTAGGACTGTATAATATGAAATGACAATTCATAATTCAGTGGCCTTGGTCGTTAAAGGAGGCGGCCAAAAAGTTGTTTCAAGCCCCAAATTGGAAGTTTTGTTGCGAGGTTTCATTTGTTTTCGTTTCTGATGAAAACTAAAAGTAGTTATTGCAGTTTTTTTTATTTTTGTCGTAACAATAAGAAATTACATATATTTTTCTGAGGATAAATTCTGGAATAAAAGCGATCATTTTCTGTATTTTAAAATATGTACTTACCTATTCTCTCCTTTATAGGGATGTTCAATTCCATGGCGTTTGCGTAGGTATATGATGCAAAATTATATCACTAAATTAAACACAGCGGATGGGCTGCAAGTGAATTTAAAAAAATCCAAATTACAATTTTTGCTTCGATCATGAAGATTCAATTACATATGAATTTTCTTTTCATAACCTTTTTGAAAAACTTAAGTACCTTCGCCTACCCAATTTATTTTGTGTGACAGGGGAAATCTGAAATTTAATTGAATAAAGGAAATTGAAATTGCATTTCGAGCAAAAACTCTGGATACTTATACTAAATTCTAAGCATTGAAAAAATCTGCCTTTAATAGAATTCCCAGCCCCTTATAAGTCTTCGTAAGGTCGAATGTATTTTCTAAACTTATATCTCCTTCGTGGAATAACATTTCATTGTTTTTCGAAGTTCCGCTGTCAATAAACAGGAGCTATAAAAAAAGAATGTGCGCAAAGTGTCTAATGGTCAAGATGTATCAGCACAACCGAACGTTTCTACACCTCTACTGTCATATCTACACTTATGAAGGAATGGGTTACCTTCTTCTTCTTGAGCCTGGATTAATCCACTGCTGGATGTAGGCTTCTTCCTTGTCTTTACAAATTGAAAGGATTTAGGATAACCTATACCAATGTTTTCTTGATGCCATCCAGCCCTCCATTGGGGTCTTCAAACGCTTCTCGTTTTCTCGGGGCCTACACTTCAAAATCCTGTGTTCCCATTTGTCTGGCCCCATGACCAACCCACTGCCACTTCAACAGGGCTACTCTTTCTATTATGTCCACCACTGACCACCCCCGTTCTTCTTCATATTTCTTCTTCATTGCGAATTATGTCTCTAAGGTTAAGACCTCTGCCCTTTGTGTACATGCATGCCATATACACTTTTCCTAGTAAGGACCATCGTCTCCAGTCCATCTGCCGTTTTCGGTAAAATATATATTTTGGTAGTGCAACTCAATGCAATCCTTCTCGGTATCTCTGCATTCTGGTTCTCTTTGCCGAGCTTTATTCTGTGCCCCAAGTATACATATCTTTTACTGTTTTGATTACATACTTCATTTCGGGCTCTTCAACATTAATCTCCAAACCTACTCTTTGTGAAGCATGCAGTAGTTTCTTCTACTGCATGATTTTTACTTCTGTGATGTTATCACTCATAAGGGCTTTGCCATACGCAATCGCAAATATTCCCCGTTAATCATTATGCCTCTGTTGTCCCAGATCAGAGTCTTGAAAACATCCTCCAGTGCCAATAGAAATAGTTTTGCTGAAACAGTATCATCTTGGCGACTCCTCCTTCTATGCGAATTTTCTGTTCTTCATCTGTCTTTACAGTAATTGTAGCGTGAACAGTGATTGCCCACGTCTCTAAGAAGTCAAAAGCTTTTCTGCAATCAACAAAGGCTAATTGGATAGGAATACTGTATTCGGAGACTCTTTCAATTAGGTGACGTACAGCTTGGAGATGGACTGCTGTGCCAAATCCCTTGCGGAACCCTGCCTGTTTGACTGACGTAAAATCAAATTGTATGGCTGGCGATATTAGTGGGCTCAGTTATCATTCCAACTAATCGTGGTACATTCCCTATGAGATCATTTTGAAATTTCTTGTAGGCATAATATAATTAAAAAAATGTATGCAGTCAATGTAGTCATCGTGATTCCTTAATGCGTAATTCTGTGTAGTCATGCTTATTCAACATGACCGAGTAGTCACTTTGTAATCTTACGTAATCATTATGGAACACTGAAGTCACATTGTAATAAAATATAGTCACCATGCATGTAATCCAGTGTAATCAGTGCGACACCACTGTAATCGTATTGCAAACGTCGCGTAATCTCATGAAATCTTTAGCTATTTTTTCTATCATTGGTTGGTTTACTGTAGAGGCGACGTAGTTTTGCAAAACGAAGGCAAAGAATGTAATTGAAATCTTTTATGAAAAACAAACACTGCGCCATGCTTTTTAATTAATTTTAGCTGTATGCTCCGTTCAGAGAGAGGTATTTTTATGGACATGCTTATATGTACATAGTTTCAAACACCTTTGCTAGTTCAAAACTGCCACAACCGCTATGCTAACTCGTTAACAGTTAACAGTGTCCACCTCGTCGCGTAATATTCCAGAATTTCCGATTTCCACACACCGCCTCGCTCCTTGAATTCAAATATGGATTTTGCCAGATTCGGCTGTATTACGTGCGAAGGTTTTCGGTGTCGCCACAACTAGAATTTGTTTACGATTCGTAAACAATTTATTTATTTATCCTTTGGTGGGTTCAAGAGAGTTCATTTTCAATGCAATTCTGTTGCTGTTGGCGACGGTGATGCAGCGTAACGAGCCAGAGAACACAATTGGAGTTTTAATTGAATCAAAAATTTCTGACACCCGAAATTGAGATTTACACGTCCGTACAAGGCGCTCGGGAGAAACGCACAGACTCTTATGGCGTAATTAATACACATATGTGGTATTATTATGTAAAGTATGTACGTACTTACATACAGGATGATTCATATTTTTTGTGCAATAGTATGCGAGGCACGAATTAAATACAGAGTTCTTTTCAAAAGCAGGCACGAATAACTTACTACGTTTTTATGTGAAATGGAACAATCGGTGCCTATAGATACGTCTGAATTTTGGATTATTATTGGAGTATTGATGAATACTAAATATTACACACCTATTAGAGAGATCTTCTTATGGCTGCAACATTTGGGAAAAACGCTTTTCTCTGCTCATCACATCTTCCATGTATTTTTCTGCGTTTTTTTCTTGTACATTTCAATAGCAAATTCTTTACTAAAATTCTCATTTATATATGATGAACCATAGAACGGCTGATTACGTTTACTAAGAGGAAATGTGGGAAACAAAAAACCGATGGCGAAAAGAACTCTACTTCAATAGGCCCGCGGTAACCAATACAAATTTTCGTGAAACTACAAAGCGGAAACCCGAATTTAGTGGCCAAGTCCTGAAACCGGCCAGGTAACAATCTCCAGCCAAGAAGAATTTACAATGTTATAAAGGGCGAATTGTACTAATGTTGAAAACAGTCTGAAAATATTACTTTTGGCGAGAATTAAGTTGAGGTTGAGTTGTAATATACATTGCTGTTTCAAAATTTCATTCAATACAAATATTACCAAGATGTAGTTGATGGAAAATGTATTTCGAAATGTACGCGTCGTCAACACAGCAATGAAATTAAGTTTTGGGAAAGATCATGAATCCTTGTGATTATTAATCACGGATTGTTCAGTTTTCATGAAATTTCTGATTGAACGTATTGTCAGAGGACACCTTCTTTTAATTTTACCCCTATTTTATGAACGCAACCTTAATTTTTCGTGTGAACTCATTGACATAAAAAGTTCTTGCCTTAGAAGTCGGTAGTGTGTATTTAGATTAAAGTAGGGCCAGGTCAGGGACGAGAAGTAGTTGACACTCCAGCTTCTAGACTTGAGCACAAGAAATTTTGATAAATTTCACTTACCTTAGTGAGATGATTTTCTAATCAGAATCTCGGATTTTTCGAGATTGTTTGATATAAAAAAGTACTGATAACTTGAGGTTGTAGTAGTTTACAGTCCCTCCACTTATTTCTTAGTATCAGGCGAGGTATCAGGTGTGTATGTTCCGCGCCCCTCTCAATGCAATAAAACTTGATGTAGATCTGTGGGACGGTGGAAGAACACACTATTTCAAGTAAAGCCTTTAAATGAGCGAAGATGATCGTTGATAAGCGCATGTGCAAGTGCCAAGTCTCCTTTTACCTATTGGTGTAGGGGCGAGTGTAGGGGTAAACCATTTCTACTTCATTCTTGTTCTTGCCCCTTCACAAAATTCTTCCGCTTCTTTCTGTCTTTAGCCAATTGTCTTGCCTCTTGTCCTTAGTATGCAACAATTAATTTTGCCACTACATTGTCCCAGTTCTCCGCAAGTCTTCCTCTGCCTCTCCTCATCGGTCTTTTGGCCTCCAAAATTCTTCTAGTCGGTATATCCTCTTCCATTCGTTGTATATGGACCCACCCACCCACCATCCCAGTTGCCTCTCTTCTATGCATTCTAATAGCGACTCTGTTTTCAGTTCATCTCTTACATCTACATTCCTCATTCGGCCCATTCTGGTTGTCCCCCTTAAATATTTAATCTCTGTCGCCTGAATTCCACTTTTTTCTAGTACTCAATATTCACGTCTCACTTCCGTATGTCAATAGTCAATATTTGTCGATATATTGTCTTAAATATGGTCGTTTTTGGTCTGTCTTGAAATACCTGTCTTCCTTACAAAAGTTTGGTTCATTGCATGGTACATCCTGTCTTTTCTATTCTTGGTTCTTGGTTATTCCATACTTCCAGATTATGCTCTAAATCTAAACCACTCGTACTCCCAGTGAACGCACACTCCGTTGTAGCCCAACATTAATTTCTTCAGTTTTGGATGACATTCCTTCATAATTGCATCGATAAATTAATACAGTGAACAATACCGTTATTTCTGTCCTGGGCGCTCTGGTCACGTAAAATCGCATCAGAAGGAATCTATTATAACTCGAGATCACAACTGTACCATTCGATGAAGCGAATGATTTTTGATTTGGCAACTACGGACTGAAATATTTAACAAAATAATACCTACATATTTCAAATGATTGCGACCTGACCTGAAGTGAACCACCCAACAGAACATCCTTTTTGTAGAAAAATGTGCTGTATGGCATTCCGAAGCCTGGGTGAAGTGTGTAGGAAAGTTCTACTATATTTGAAAATAAAAGTATGTACGTAGATATCCGATTTTTAAAATTTGACTAATATTACGAATACAAAATTTTTGTTATACGCAAGTGCCACTTGTTTCGAGCTTCTGCTTCCCCAGCTGGACTCATCTTTCCTTGTGTACTCAAATGCTATAAAATTTGCTTTGCCACATACCCATCAAGTGCCACGATACCGTTGGATCGAGTTAGACATTACGACCTTCCTCAACAGCACTATTTTCAGTTTGGGAAGAACAAAATGTACATTTTAAGAAATTAATAATAATACCTACAGTAGCATTTTGTGTAAGCCCACTTTACGCCTACCAGTTCGCCGCAGTTTCACGTTTCAGCGTTGCTATTGAATGTATAAGAGAAGCATAAAAATATTTTCGGAAAGAATGATTTATTTATCTGCACAAAAATAGTTCAATTTTTAGAGTTTGCTTGAAACTCTGTAACTGACTAAGTACCAGAAAAATGTAGTGTTTGTTAATTTTATAGAAACAAAATGAACTTCGTAAAAAATGTTCGACAAAACGAGATGCCCTGTCAAGAGTTGTTGGTTAAACTTTATCTTGATTGGGTTACCGACTAATAACTTTTGTAATCCATTACTAACCATCTTTCTCGGCATTAATTAATTTCTTACGTAATTATCTTTATAACAGTATTGAGTAAGTTAACAAAATTAAATTGTTTCTTTGCCATGTTGGAATCTTCAAGAAGCAATGCTGCACAAGAAATAATAGGCACGTGTTGTACAGAATAAAAGGGCTGTTATTTTTTCGGCGAAATTTTCAGGCATTGTACTTGAAGATTTGCAATTAACAATTTTTTAAATCGAAAAATAGCTTTCCACGTATTTCGAACATTCTGACGTCCGATATAAACCCGGTATTCTGTTGTATTTCGCAGCGGCGTATTTATTATGCGTTCTTATGTCATAATGTGCTGTTATCTTTGAACACCATGTACACGAAGCGGTATGTAAATAACTCTTGCATGTTGAGTACGGCAAAAGCGGGCCGCTATCAAGTTCTCGTGGTACGAATTAAATGTGTAAGTAGGCCAGAAGTTGAAAGACTCCTGCCAAGGACATCGAGGTCCGCGAATGTACGATTCACCATGATCTAAGAGATACAGTTCAGAATGATTGTTAAGTGTTTAATTAAAGGTATTTGATTACTTTGGGCGCTCGACAGATTTCTAAATGAGCTGTTTTGCTCCGGGGATTTTTTATTAACCAGGCACGACGAATTGTAACTTGTAAAATAAATAGAATTGTTTATTTTCAACGATAGTTTAATAACTGATTTTATCGTGTTCGGTTAATGTTGTTGTCTATTTATAGGAGCCTTATGTATTATAATTCGATTAAAATAGTGATTGATTGGAACCTAGTAAGCATAAAAAAAATGACATATTGAGTAACATGCGTAAAAATTTCTATTTATCAAAAATTGAAAATTGGCAAATACCCCGAGGTGGACACCTACTAAAACACTAAAAGCTGGTCCTATAGGGTAATTATCACATTCGTAATAAAACATTTATGGAACAGACGAACGATTTAAATTTTCGTTTCATACAAATTTTTAACCTCGTTGATAACTTAGATTTACATTACTGGCCAGTCGTCACTTTGGCGGAAATCTCGATCACTACAGGAAATCAGTACCTCATAGGTATATGACAATTCCTTGTTCAACATGTGATTGACTGTCTTCCCAGAATTCTCTCCTGGGGTTGCTCAACGTGAATAATGCACTAGGTTACTTAATTCAACTGAAGGTATCTATCGAAATCGCCATCACACCTTCCATGTTAACGATTTTAAGCACACGGAAATGTAAGGCAATCAGAAACTATCACACTCACCGTTAACGGAATATTGCCCTTCTACAAATAAGTTCCTCGATTCTATTCCAGCAGCCCTTGCTGGAAATTCATAGGTTGTAAGTTTGGCTTCAACTAGCCCTCGTTATGTCCTTCCGCCTTAGTTCTGGGTCTATCTATTCTGAGTCTCCATTCGAGGACTTTGCGACTCCATCTGTTTTCTTACCTCCCCTTCAGGTTCTCTCCTACTACCATTTCAGTGATGCTGTGAAGAAGAACTGAATCTTCAACACTTGTTTTGTTCTCATTTGAAGCATTGTTCCTATTTGGAGCATTAGGTTTTCTGCCGTGTAATAGCACACCCAGCATTGATCGTTCAATAGTCATTTTCTTCCTTTGCCCCGAGTCTTTCCGTGATAGTTTCAGTTATGTGCCATGTTTTCAGAGTGCATATGCAAACTGGCCAGGACGCACTAATTAATCGCCTTGATTTTGAGATGTCGAGGAGTTTTGAACGCTTTTCGCAATTTGCCGAACGATGGGAATAGGCGTATTCCTTAACTGACATGCCTTTTGATTAATCTGTATCTCCAGTTCGTCAGCTAACGTCAGCTTTTTGCCCAATTAGATAACTTCATGATGTGATATTGCGTTGGGCCTATTAGACAATCTTGGACTTGGAGATATTAATCCTGAGACAGGTCGTACTCTCAAGGTCTACAATCATCTCCAGTCGCCCATATTATCGGTCAGTAAGACAATATGCGACAGATATTCTCCGTTAATGTTAATCTTCTTGGAAGAGACCCATAAAAATGTATGGATGATTTAAGGAAACGGGAAATATACGGAAGACAACAAAGAATATGAGAGATAGGATGGTAGGACATCCTTCTGAGATGTGAAGGATTTTATATCAATATGTTACAGCTTTTAAGCAATCCTTCGACACAACAACCAGAAGAGAAATTTACAAAACCATGATGTATTTGGGAATACCAATAAAACAGAGAAAGGGAAAGATTGAAAACGGGCTTAGGCAGGGAGATCCTTCGCCGACTATTTTGTTTAACTTGGTACTGGAAGGAGTGATGAGAGAGAATGGATTGAAGAAAGATGGAACAATATACAATAACACACATCAATGCTTGGCTTTTGCAGATGATATTACCCTGATAGCAAAGACAGAAAAAGACCTGAAGAATGCAAAAAGAGAATTTATAAGACAGTTATAACGTTATAAGACCAGTGGTGACATATGCGTCAGAAACGTGGACAGTGAATAAGAAGGACTTACAGAGGTTAGAAAGGTGGGATAGAAAGGTTTTGGAGAAGATTTACGGGGGAATTAAGATGGGTGATAGGTGAGGACAAATTCTAAAATTAGTGAGTTATATGGAGAACCGGACGTGGTGCATGTGGTAAAAAGACAGCAGTTGGCATGGTTGGGACATGTACTATCAGTGCCAAAACTGGTCTTCCACTTTACGGTTCAATTCCGCTTAAATGCCTTAAAAGGCCTTTTAGCGCTAATATACATATGTTACAGCCGAAGTAGAGGTAGGTCCAGATTACACTACTGTTCATGAATACTTGGGGGCGTAGGATAAGGATATTACAGGGTGGATGAGCGCGTCTGACCAACCATCTTCGAATTGAATCTTTTATGATGTTTATGAATTCGTCCAGCGTGGCTTTTATACTGAGTTTAAATTTGTGGCCTTTTCTTGGTATTTACGCCGATTACTGTAAGAGCATATGTAGAAGCTATATTTATGAATTACCATGTAACGTCAAATATGTATTATTTTATCAATACATGTAGAAGAATCTCATAGAAGATTTTCTTTATATACCTGCTGTTATAGGCAAGTTGCTTTGTTATAGAATGACGTCTAAATATAAGAACTATTTGGAAACAGTGCCAAAAGTCAGTCCAAACTACTTCGGTTTAACCTAACAAATGCCAATAATCTCAGAATTAAATATGCTTAATGCACTAAAACTGCAACTTGTTATGAACAGAAACAACCAACACACTTTATTTACGTTACATTTCAAGTTCATACTTTTCTCGTGAGCTTCGAATGGCTACTTATTTTATCAATGGCGCCAACTTTTTAAAAATCTGATGGAGGGGTACAGACTGGCGTAAATTCTGTACATCACATACAATGCTGATACTGTTCCAAGCCCCCTCCACTCTGCGATTAAGTTCTTTAGTGGGAGGCCAGCTTCCCTTGATAATCGCTTGCGTTTATGCATAAATTCATTACACGATAATTGAACACGTGTAGTACATGCATTAATATGCGATGTTTATTTCTGCTTATTTACGATATAAATAAAGTGAACTGAAACTTATTGTTTGTTATTACAACTTGTGATAATTTTATTATTTTGTAACATACATAGAAGTGGTCCGTTTAATCTTACTTTCATGATAAGCGCTCTGATATTTCGTTTTTTTTTTTTTTTTTGTTGGTAAGAGGGCACAAAATTAATTATTGTCATTCACGTAACTTCAAAGACAACGCGAGGGTTAACTTATGTACCCTTAAATGCACAATTCCAAACCAGTTGAAATTTGAGTTGTTAATAACCCATTCATTTACTGCCCACAAAAATGCAAAATACCATTGGGTCATCTTCACCAAGTTCTTGTATAAAAAACTCAAAATTATTCAGTCCTGTTTCCTCTTTAATACATTCACACTAAAATCAATCATGGATACTTTGAATGTTTCATTAACCAGTATGAAACAGAACAGTGTACCCCACAATTTCTGTTCATTCTAATGAATAATTTCTTATAAACAGTTCCCCGCATTACTAAGTTGTGGTTTTGTGTTGGAGCATACAATTACCCGCAATTAATAATTTGCTAACAAACTGTTGCATAAGATAACACTTGATGTGTATACTAATAATAGGCCTAATGATGTGGTGTAAATTATAAAAAGAATCCACAAGTAATTCTGCCAAAATGATTATTCACCGATTTCCTGATGTAAAGTTTAGAGAGTGAAAGTTGTTTAATTGAAGCTGGAATTGTAAGACGCCGAATCGGAAATTCTTGTCAGCTTGGGGCTTATATTATGCAAGTAACATATTTGCAAAAATTGTACGAGAGAATTCCGAAAGTAGGTACCTATATTATGTTAATTATAAGTAATATATTGACACATAAAATGGTGAGTTTGGTATAGTAATTAGTTGTGGGCTGCTAGGTCCATAAACGATCGACCACTTGAACAAAACAAAACTTTCATACTGAAATCAAAATTATGCGACATTCCTGGCATCCGCATGTTCTTGTTGGTCTCTTCTTTTCTTGCTTGTTCATTTTACTTCCTTGATCTTCCCTACATCTTCCTACTGCTCTTTACTTCTTCCATATGTTGTTCATCTTATGCTTGTAGCTTCTTGTTCTTAACCTTTAAGGCTATCGGAACGCTTGGAATATTTGAGGGATGTAACGTTCCCGCTGCCAATGGATTATTCCAACATGGTTTAAGATATTCGCGTGATTATTTTTTTCTTGTTTCAATTAAACATAGATCTAGGACTGTTCGCTAATAATTTTCATTAAAAACCAGAAATTCAACTTTAAAATCTACTTCACAATCTATGAAAATCGGACATATTGTAGCTAGAATATTTAACACATTTTTCGTTTTTTTTTAGAAATTATAATCGTAGAGTCATAGATTAGACTTTTCATTTTGACGGTATCAAAAAAATATAATAAATTTTTGATAATAATGAAGTAATCAATTGGCTCCTGCACCTCTGCATTCGCCTTTTCAAGGGCCTAGAGGTGGCGGTGTCTAGCGGCGATATGTTTAAACTTCCCAGATTCCAGAAACAGGCTTGGCTAGTTTTTGTATGTATTCAGGAATTATTCTTAGGGCCTATTTTTCGTATCGACGACCTTCCAAAGTAATTTCCGATTCTTCCTAAAATTTATTATTGTTACACATGAGTTGAATATGCAGGTGCACAGGTATCTCATTTATCAGAAAAAGCGATTCATCTGTATTGTGTAATTTAAAGAAAAATGCCAAATAGATACTCTCTTTGTTTTTAAATTTCCATAATTCAAATTACTTTACTTATACATGGCGTCTCATTTCTTCTGTTCAGCAGATGCTAATCTACACAACTTGGATTTCTTAAATAGAACTCCTGTAATATCATCCCACTTTTTATTTCCCTGTTCCCTGTTCCATTTTACTATATGATTGTGTAAGAGTTGCATTCTAGACTGAACTTATTGTGAAACTGGGCATCTGTTCATCATCCTCAAAATGTAATTTTTGAAACATCCCTCTGTGTGACAAAAATTTTAAAAGAAAACTGAAACACAAAAATATGGGGTTTAGTTTAAAAGCAACTTACTTCGTATGCATACTTAGTAAAATCGATCGAAGAATTAAAAAACGCAATATCTATAGTGTCCCATTTAAATAATTCACCGAGTATCAACTCCCTTTGTACATAAGGTGTTCCGTACTGGCTAGCAAAATTTCTGAAGCACTTATATCAGAAACCGCATCCTGAACCGATTTTGATGAAATTTATTTATTGCATAATTAGTTGCAATCGTGAAGACTACGTAAGTACCAAAATTCACGATTCTACTTTAAATAGTTCCCAATTGCGACAGGGGGACACAATTGACACTCCCCGCATGTGGTCGTACTGAACTGTAAAAAGATAAAAACAAAAAAATGTTTAACATGCTCTAGTGTTGCAAACAAAAAATATCTTTTGACCCTTTTTCGATGTTTCGAATTTCGATGTATGAAAACCGCCCTAAATATGTGCACACAACAAACCATTTAGATTTGTCTGAGTTTGGGCCATTACATATGCGTCAATTTTATTGTTGTATAGCACTTATAGTTCAGGAAAAAGAACACTGTGAGAGACAAACAGACATACAGACCGAGAGACAGACGTACGAACAGACAGAATGGTAAAACAAAGAGGGGTCTCTCATATAACTTCGCATAAATGGATCAACCTGTATAACAGATTCCCGAGGAGTGAATCACTGGTGGATTTCTTGTACACTGCCTTTGGATTTCCGTCGCCAACCGAAGATTTCCATTGCATTAATACAGCATGTTACTGGCCAAATGAGAACACATAACACATCCTATGAGCACCGGATTGGACTAATTTCGTATAAAACGTTTTTAGACAAATAATCTACGTCAACTTCCAACTACGTCTTCCGTTATTTCTGTTCTCTGCGTCATATCAGGTAAAATCTGTCACGGAATTACGATGGACAAGAAATTAGCCGGGAAAGGGAAAGTTTAAAATTTGTGTTGTCACAGAAGGATTGGAATTTTAACATTTAATGAACTGATGATTATTAAGAGTGGCGTGTACCGTGGATTTTCTGTTGCAGTCAGATGCACACTTATTATGACAAAACATTTTTTACCATTTAGGAATTTGGAACACAGGTTCATGGAAGTCTATTTCAAATGTTAGAACGTTATGGAAAAAAATCAGTTACAATACGTAAAGCGCTAAAAGAGGCTTTACTGAGCGTGTCTGACTGCGGCAGATGATAACGGTACAAGACATTATTAAGGAAATTTAGACTCAGCAAACCATTTTTTGTTTATTTTTTCCACCGCGCGGCTAACTCTGGGGTACTGCCCCAGAGGTGGCCAGTTCGATGCTCTCAGAAAAGAAAATGTGATACGACATGATGAGTGAACCCAGAAAAAGCTATCGGAAGTGGCCAGTCAAAAAATTGAATTTTCCGTTTTTTGCAGTCTATTTTTCGAACTTTTCGGTCAATCGCAAAACATACTTACCTAGTTTTTCTTTTTTACTTATAAGTAACCCACTGCGTTTTCTTGGGGAAACCAGCATCCCGAGACGAGTTTTGTTTACCCGCCTATAATTTGGTTCAACGTTCCTTGTTTTCTATCAGGTACTCGTCGGAATATAAATACTATACTATGATATTCAATAAATCCCGCGTTTCGTCTGTAGCTTCGGTGTTGTGTTTGTCTAGCTCAAAGCGAATGGAAAGCTCCGAGTCCTACTCTGTACGCTGCGAAATGCTCCCCCTAATCTAGCGCGTCCAGCAATTTTTGCATTCAGTGTCCGCCTACTTTGTACTTTTGGAATGCTACGTCCCTTCCGATACCCCCCCCCCCCCCCCCCGCAGTAACTGTTCGTCGGCGTTCGGACAGCCTTAATTAGTAGCTTGTTGCTGCACTTGAAATTGCCTTACTATCTGCCGTCTACATTTTCTGCATTTTGATCATATACAAAAACTTATAGGTGGGGTTCTCAATTTTTGTTCTTTGTAAATGCCTTCAAGTGTACCTTTCTCTATTTGTCTGCGTCTATTACTGTATATATGTCATGAATTGCGAAAGTTGAGCAAGTAAGCAATTTCTTCCGTAAATTTCTTCTCGTTTTATTGCTCTTCTTGATATATTCTTATTATTTTAAATTCAATAGCTAGTTCAACAATCTGCTCTCCAACTGGTACATAATTAGCTTCCGAGTGAAGCTGTTTCTGGCAGTCACCTTTGCATGAGTCTAGGAGACATACTTCTTGAAAGCAGTTCTGTCAAGTGCAACTTCCAAGCTGCTGGGAGAAAGATAGGCTTCGAGAATGAAGCAAACCAATATGGTCTTACCAGGATTTCGGCGAAGGCAGTTTCTTTGCATTACACAGATTCGCCAGGGAATCTTGTATTGTTCCTTTGTGCAAAAATTGCTAAGTCGCCCGCATTCATAAAATCTTTTACGTAGGAGCCCAAACACTACCTTGCCATAAACTCGTGGGTGACACGAAAAAAGAACGAAAATTAAACTTGCCGAATTCCTTAAACTGAGAGAATGGTACGAGAGGATGGTTTGCCGAAGTGGAGGAATAGTTTTCGATGGTTGATTCTGTCGCAAGCTGAAAACAAAACCACGAATAAGGCACCAGTAATTTGCTTTTGACTTATTCACCCTCTTATTTTCGATTAGATTCTACTACACTTTTCTACGATTTTCAGCAATTCCATGTAGAACACTCTGTATATTGTTGCAGATCAAAGTATATCCGAGTAATGTTTTGATGATATTCTGGTATTCTATAAAATTAATTATATCTACTACCATGACCGCTGTACTTATAAATTCATATCACGCACCGAGTTTTAATCTGCGTGTATATTAATATCAAAGAAGTGCATTCAAACGACGGATTTTCATTCTAACACATAAATTCTAGAAGGTGTGACTGAACGCTTGGACAGCAGAAGTGTAAACAAAACAACTTATTTGAATATTTTTTACCGAGAAATTTTCGAAATATTCTCCCGCAATAAATTCGCTTTGGAGAAAGCTAGGCAATTTCGACACGAATATTGTGCCATCGGACAAACGCAGACAAAGAAATATTCATTGCATTTGTAATTTGTTTTGTTGTTTCAGGTACAATTGCTTCAATTATGTGAGTTTAAACATAAAGACTATGTTAAGCAGTTGTATTTGCATAGGTATATACTCATGAACAAGTCCACATCTCTATAATTATTTGAACAATACTTAGTTTGTAGGTAGACTTCCAGGAACATATAAGATAATATTTTACCACTTTTCTTGCACAAACTTAATATTGATTCATTTCGGTACTTTGAAAACCTAAAAGAATATAGTTCCTCAACCACAATTTCATTATTCTTTTACGCCAACCTTAACCATTCACAGCTTAGAAAAAATAATTTATTTCGAAATCACAGACGGACAATAGACCTTTTCATTTCGTTCTGTGTTCGTTAGTGCGCATGTGTTGACAATCAGCTGTTCTTAGATTTTCGGACGAGTGTCACTGTCAGCTGTCAGGCGTTATAAACTTCGTGTGAAATATTCGTAAGTAAATAGTAGAATACCAAATAAGGAGGGTGTTTGAAAGATGAAAAATTATTACAAATGTTAGTTCCAAGTGATATCCCTCGTAAAATTGTCAGGCTGAATCCCGAAGGCGTGCCTGGCTCCTGGCTCTTGCTTGAAATACGGGAATGTTAACCAAGATACTTCAATCATGTAGGTTTTTAATGTAGCCCTGAAAATTAATCAGTTTTGTAAAAGAAAACGGAGAAAAAGGATCTAATATAGGTACAGGTGCGTATTTTTCTGAAATGTATGTATGTAACTACAAGTAATTCTTATTTTAAAGACCTAACAATATTGACATAAAACCTGGAAACGTTCAATACACTTTTCCATTTCGAATCTTGCCTCTTACACATTTTTATCCAAGCAACATCATTTATATAGGTGGAACTAATCCTCACTTCCTCACATGGTCACCAACCTAGTTATTAACTTCGATTTTTCCCAGTATTAGGCAGGGTTTAGGAAATGGATAAAATCGTAATCTCAAGCGATAAATTGGCCTTCCCGCACTGCTATCACGTTGGCAGTCACCAAAAGCACAATGCTTGGATGCTTCATAGTGTTTTAGTTCCGAACTATTACTAATGTTGCACGTTTGCAGTAAAATTTTACCAAAGAATTAATAAACACTTTCAAACAAGCAATACCGCCTACCCCTATAGGGGATATTGATACAAGACTTTGACATTCGTCCGAAATTGTCATGGAACGTTCGCGCATGCGCCTCAACATTTTTTTATAATGAAAAGTCCTATTCAATTTTATTTTTGAACTCTCAAAATGACATTTCGCGAACCCGACAGACAAACTCAAACATAGTATTCGCGCACTAGTGCGCGAAATCTAGCAAAAAGCACTGGCCCTTTCAGGCTTTCTAGAAATAATTTGACTTGATAGTAATAAAGTTTGGTTAACAAAATGCCATTTCTCCAATTTGGATGTTGAAAATAGTGAAAGAATAAAGATAAATCGCTATTAATTCGATTGACACTTTGACAACTCAATTCAATAAATTAAACCAAATGTCATTTTCTACAATTGTCAAATGGAAACCTGTCAATGTAACCACTTGATTTTTTGAAATTTTAAATTGGAAACGTATTAGATAATAATTTAAAAAATATAATGTTCGTTTCAAAAAATATTGTACGAACCTCGATGTGCGAAGACGTCTTCGGCGCATTCGCGCAAATGAAGCACTCGCTCCTTCGTCGCCCGTGCTTCAAACATTGTGCTCATGCGCGAAAAATGTCTTCTCGCACTCGTTTCGTAAAATTAAGTTCTGAACGCACTCGGTATAAGTACAACAAATTAACAATTTCAAAGGAAAACTTAGGTTTCTTCAAAGAAGGAACTTTCCCATGAATAGTAAGAAACATATCAGTTAGTCGATATACTACCTTTCTTTTGTCAGGGGATGAATTGCTTATTTTACAAGAATATATTCGTTTTCTAAAGGTGCTAACACGCACGCCCATAAAAGGATACTGTTTGAAAATGATGTTATTACAGGGCAAATGGCCGAGAACTTGTGATGCATATAATTTTAGCCTTTATATTAATACAGTTGGGTTAGTCCTCCACCTTGCCATTATTGCTTTCTTATTAAAGTTTTCACACGATTATAAAAGATGCCACCAATACATAAAAGGAATAATAAGGTCGACTTTTAGGCTGGTCATTCGTAACTTTACTCATTCTGAGGGACGATCCGATTGTTCTGCCGATAAATTTCAGGTGGCGGTCCACTCGTTGAAAAACAGTGGGCTTGGAGCTGTCACAACCATACCTAAAGGAGACTAGTCCAAATTGAGTTTCTGAGCATAAAAGTGGGCCTCCTATAAGATCTTGGCATGAATCAACCTTTCGCACAACAATTCCACAAACCACAGTCAAATCCCTTCTTCCTATCCGCTTCCAACACAAATATCTGTCGACCGGTGTTACACCAGAGCATTGAAGAAACGGACTGATTGTCTGCGAGTGGAGGGCTGTGCAATTTTGTGCTTCCCATCCAAACATCACAGGCTTGTCACAAGCTCGCAAAAGTTTTGTTGGAAGAGCAATTGGTGTCACTCCGTACCCCAGTGGAAGAGTCCATTGCAAAGACAGCATTCCTATATCACTGCGAAACGATTTAGGATTGAAGTTAGGATGTAAATGTACTTCTCTGCCAAGTGAAAATTGTGTATTTTTAGTTTTATCGCTCCTAGACGTTCCGGTAATCACTCGAATTTTCCCTACTTGGTTCGCATATCTGTTAAGGCAATTGCCACTGGTTAAAATCCAAAATCCGTTTAGAACACTTCCAGTGCAAAAGTGGCAGTTTTTAGAATCTCTCAGTGATACCAAGAAAGGATACTTCTCCACGTTACAATTTTGTGCATCCACAAAATAACAAAGTGATTGAAGAGGAATTATAAATTGTAATATACAAAAATGAATGATTTGTCCCATTTTTACGCTTGCTAATATAACTTTTCATTGCAAACTGTCCAGCAAGTACGTGATTCCGCTTATTCGAATTTGCTGTAGTCACTTGTCACTTCAAAAATTAAGCAACTGCTGTCAAATTATATATTACCATGTCAATATTATTATGCCAATTTATTATCTAAATGTTTTTATTTAAAAGCTGTTTCAGTAACAGCGTTTCTTTCAAGGAATAGAATGTAAAATGGATAATAATTCGGATGCAATATTTAAAATGAACTTACAAAATTGATATTGGAATGCGTCCATTATTAACTATACGGAATATTTCAACTTTTGGTAAGAAAACACCATGTAAATTGTGTCTATTCAAAACCTTATAAAGGATGGGCAGAACCAATGTTGATAGATCCTAGTTTGCAACACGATTTTTATCGTAGTTAGTAAAGACAGCTGTATTTGGAAAGCCATACAGAGCAATCAATACTGTCAAAACCAGTCATGGACAAATAGTTGCAAGTAGAGCTGTCAATTTCTGGAAAAATTGGTTTAACCGGTTACATGAATGTGAGACCATCATCATAAGGTTCTCAGTCTGAAGACTGGTTGGATGCGTACCTCCACTCTTTTCTATCCTGAGCTAACCTACGCATTTCCCTAAAAGTAGAACATCCTACATCCCTAACTATTTGAGAGCAGTAGTCTAATCTAGGCCTACCCCTACCTCTTTTTATTCCTATCTCTGCCTCTAGTATGTCGCGAACTATTCCTTCATGTCTTAGAAGGTGTCCTACCATCCTATCTCTCCTACTCTTTATTGTCTTCCATACCTTTCGCTTTTCCCCAACTCTTTCTAATACTTCCCTATTGCTAACCTTATCTATCCACGGTATCTTCATCATGCGCCTGTAGCACCACATTTCAAACGCTTCTACTCTTTTTCGATCCGCTTCCCCTATTGTCCAAGTTTCGCACCCGTATAATGCCGTACTCCATACATACGACTTTAAGAGTCTCTTCCTAGTCTCAATATTAACCGTTCTCGAACATAACAGTTGTTTCTTTCTGTTAAACGCAACTCGGCCCTGCGCTATTCTTTGTTTTATATCTTTAGTGCTCCTACCGTCTTGAGTTATTTTACTTCCTAAATAGCAGAAATCCGTGACCTCCTCTATCTTCTCATTTCCTATTTGTATGTCAACTTTAGTTCTATTTTCACATCCCCTACATACCAAAATTTTAGTTTTCTTTTTATTGACTTTCATGCCATAGCTCTGTCAAAACTGCTTCCCATGTGAGACCGGTTTTGAAAAATAACCGGGCATAAAATCATGACCGTGATCGGTCAACAGGCGTGACCGATTAATGACCGTGGTCGTTTAATGGTCTTGAACGGTTAAATGACCGGCCAATTTAGTCCATTGTATGGTCGCAGTTTCATAAACGGTTAACATTGAAGAAGAAATGAGCACCATTGACAAAGGAGATAGCGCAGTTGCAACTCAGTCTGCCTCTGCCGCAACAATTTTGTTTCCAGACGAAATAGGCAAATATTTTTCGGAGGGTTAAATTCGCAAAGATGACATTTTGAAATACTGGGAAGGTTGCTTATGCATACCAGTCACGTCAACCCCGGTAGAAAGAGAATTTTCAACAGCAGGAAGCTGCCTCCTTCAAGAAATCGTGGACATGTTTATTTTTATATTAAAATTAAAAAAATGTGAATCTAAGACGTAGGTATAATGTAAGTAAATAAAACCATATCTGGTTAATGTTGTTCTTACTCAGTTGATATATTACGAGCTATATTACAAATGATGAAATTTATTGCCATTTCTACATTATAGGTAAGCGCTAAAAATCAATGCGTGTGTGTGTGTGTGTGTGGTGTGTAATGAGCATTAGCGGGCGTTCTAAATAGTATAAATCTTTCTGGCTCATTTAAAAATTGTATGTAGAACAAATTTAACGGATATTAGTTCCAAGTTTTAAGAAAATATCTTCCTTTATATTTTTCTCTACTCATAGATAATATGCATAAAAGAATCGTACAGAACATTGAATATGTCTATTAATCTTCATCTTCAGATACAGCAATCGTCAGACGTGATGGCGAGAGACAGAGATGCGCAGTTGAGCAATCCCCACTATTCACCCACTACGCTCTCGACCGGGATTGCTTTTCGGTAGACGCACGCAACTGTCGGTGGCGCACGATTAACTTCATAATAAATTCATCTATAGTCGAGGGAACCTCGCGCCACTGCCTGAATCTGTTTTAAACTAGGGCGTGGCCTTACCTGCGCGGGCTCTCGCCATCACGTTTGACGATTGCTGTACCAATCAAAGACGTCTAGAATGGACCTAGCGTCCTTATGCAACAGCTGATTTTGTTTTGAAGCCTACACGTTCGTAGGCCAGCGGGTCGCGGGGATCGTTGTTTGTTATTATATTCAAGCAACGGACCAAGCGAATGTTCCGCGATATTCTGTTTTCGCGGCGGCACCTGTTTACTACACAACTGGTCGGCTGTTTTGTTTTGCCTTTTCCACACACAAACGCTTAGACTGTGAATATTCACCCTGCTTCAATCGAAAATGTAAATAGCTAAGTCCCCTCTATAAGTCTTTGGTACCAATGGTGTTTCATATCTTTATACACTTAACAGAAATGTTATTGCAAATTAAACCCAACCTTAATAGTTGAATCAGTCAACTTCAACTAATGAATTTGCAAAATCACAGGCCAGGTTCAGGTTCAACAAGTAGAACCGACTATTAATAGGGTCAAATGACCAAATAATTTAATATTTATCTGCAAAAATCACTTCTTTTGTAAAATTGCAAGCTGTAATTTTGTGGCTTTTATTGCAAAAAGTCATGGTTATGTTTTCTCACTGCAGATCGTTTATGAAATCGTAGACGTTTAACGATTAATAGTCAGGTTAATTACTGTACATTAAAGTACGTGCAAACGAGGGGGTTGCAATTAATATAACATAAAATACAGACAATAAGAAGCGTCCTTCATAATTACAATAGTCAGAAGGTAATGTAATAAAATATCGTTTGTTAAAAACCGATGAGTTTTTGTAGAACAACTATGAATAATCGAACCGAATCTTTCAGCATTCCATACACGTACCGAAAACTAAGCTTCATTTTCAAGGAAGTTTTGAGTGACGCTTGCAAATAATTATTGTTGCAAAAATTTAGGAAAATCAGAATATAAATTAATTGTTATTATAAATAATAGAATAAAAAATTTGAGCAGGAACTTGCAGATGTAGATATTTGGACCGGGGCAAGACTTCTAGTTTTCAGTTTTTTATATCGGAGTGGCGATTAATATTATTAAGGCTAGAGCAGCTCCTGGAATTAATAAACGGCATTAGAAAAAACAACAAATTTGTTCTCACTAGAATAAAATAATATGCCTTATTCCATAAATTTCGATTTGTATGTAGGACATTTTTTAATTGGACACCACCGTCAGTTAAGGTAGCAAAGGTTTTTGAATAAACGAAAATATTTTAGAATATCAGGACATTAACTGCTTGCCAGAAATGCTTATTTCTTATGCATTTTAGGTAATAGCTTTCACTCAGTTCATCCTAATCATGATTCATGAAGCAACACAATATTCTCTTAGCGAAATGAAATTTTACAAAATGATGTGCAAGGCGAGTCAATAATTGTGCGGAATTCTTCTATATGTTCTAAGTATTGAGAAATACAAAAACTTTAATATAAAAGTAGTGGGTCCTAGTGAACTGCAGCACCAGCTGAAATTATTTTCAGTTCTACAGTTTAAAACAACGAAGTTGACTTACACACAGCAAATGCGGCATACGTTGTATAAAGTGGTGCCAAAGTTTATGATTATTTATATGTAGTTTCATATTCTACAGGTAGCCACTCTGGTTACCTACATGCAATAAAACTACCTTTAAAGACTAATATGCAGGTGACCTGAATTAAGTGTAAGTAATTTTCGACAATTCTCTATTAACATAACTTGCCTCATCGATTATACATCTCTAGTTTTTCAAAATAAGTACAAAAAATACACTCAAGCTCATGCTTTTGTCATCCCTGCATAGATTTACTAGCTAAACAATTCAGACTTCGTACTTGTAGATCGATCAATGTTTTTTCTCCATTCATCCATTCCAAGTTCATCGCGGATTAACACTTCTATAGAAACAGAGTTCAGGACGCGTCTTTCCGCCTTAAATGAGTGATCCTCACCCGGGCCTCCACAGGACTGGGGAGATTTAATTTTTGCAGTAAAGTCTAAGTTCTGATCACTTTTTATCTACTGTACCACGTGAAGTCGTAAGTGACTACTATACGCTTCAGTTCTGATATTGCTTTGTTGTGGCGCGACATACTTTTGACCGATAGTATCGATGAAAAAGTTGATATCTTAAATTCTTTTATTGTCTATCTTGCCAATCTTCATGTTCTCCTTCGTGTTTCTAAAGCACGTAGAACAAGCTAATATACGCTCTAGATAACATCATCAGGTTTATGATGAAATGGAAGGACATCACTCTGAATAAATTCAAGAGGATTTGTTCTCTCTACCCATTGGTCTTATTAAAAGCAATGGAGAAATTTCACCATTTCTTCTTTGCGATCAGAAAAGAAAACTTATCCGAATTTTAAATTCCAGAACTACTGCTCTGTAATTTAAGACATCGTGTTTATTCACGTCTCCCGGAAACTGAAATCTCACCAGGCACACGATTGAAAAATGTACTTTCATGTTGAACAAGTGTATTTTTAATTAATGAACACGATATTTGCATGAATAGATAATGAAAGTAAGTAGGCGTCCGTCCGTAACGTAAAATGATTTTTCCATGAACATAAAAATATCTCATCACATGAGTACAGTTTGTTTACAAAACACAACAGAACTGAAATCGGAGATTGTCGCGTCACCAGTTACTGAACTTGCTGGTATTTACAATCGTAAAAATAAAAGCCCGTTGAACTCTTATTTGCAGTATTTTTTTCGTTAACGAGCCCAACCGGCTACTTGTTCGTTATAAATTTGCAATTTCGCAATCGCAGTCCATTAAATGGCAAGTCCGCGGCGCAAAAATACGACAGACAGGTGTATAACTGTGTCATACGCAGCTATAAATAAAAAGGAGCAAATTGTTTTTACGATCAAGTTTAAAATAATTCAGAAGAAAGTTGCCCTTGTTACGAAATTGACCACTAGTGTTTATCTACTGAACAGCACCTGTTCTAAAGTTATTGTGAATTGTGTTATTGTGATGCTGCTTGTGTAAATGTAGATGATATTCTTCTGAAACTAAAAGGCTGGAATGTATCCCCACCACTTTTTGATTGATTCCTACAAAAAACATTGACGATTTCATATGCCTTTGTTGTACTGTTTAACTTGTAGAATTTCGAAATGTCAGCTTCTTTGCGAGTTTTACCCTTCGAAGGGTATCTTCTATTTCATTCTGGAATTAACATTTCTGTTGGCAGAAGCAGAAGCAGACTTCTCTTGAGTTGTAGCTAGACCATCTCTTATGTCAGCGGTGCTCATTTCTTCTTCAATGTTAACCGTTTATGAAACTGCGACCATACAATCGATTAAATTGACCCGTCATGTAACGGACCACGGCCATTAACCTGGCACGGTCATGATTTTATAACCGCTTTTCAAAACCGATCACGCCTTTATGTAACCGATTAACTCAGTTTTTCTGGAAATTGACGGCTATGCTTCCGGTGTCTTTGTAGAAAATTTAATTCTTTAAAACTTCTTCACTTATTTCTTTCGTGATTCGATGCCTATGAAATGCACAGGCAAAGTGTGTCATCCATTAGCTTTACTTGGACTAAGAAATCTGCCGACAAAATTAATCATAGAGCTATGGAACGGACATTCCTTGGGAGATAGAGTTCCAAACGAAGTTATTCCCGGATAACATGTGAGGTGTGGAACTGGACCGGGTTTATAACGCGAAACGGCGCGACGGGCGAATGATAGGATCGACGAAGGGAAAATGCTATTCAAAAAATTCATGTGGTGTGATAGCATTTAGCACAAAAAAAATTGAATACAAATGGCGCAGAACAGAAGAAGATGAAGAATGCGAGAGAAGACAGTGTTCAGTATTGAACCAATTTAGCTATTTGATAAAGAAGGATGAATTTAGACCCACACTTCCAAAACTTTTTCCTTATTTTACTGTGCAAAGTCCCGCTGTTAATGTTTGGATTTTGGAGAAACACATCAAGACCATCCGTACTCTGGGCACTGCGCCGTGGACCTTTCAAGAAATATAATTACGTTGAAAATGGACCCGCCAAATTAGATTTAATTATGAGAAAAGTTTACTAAAAATGTATGATTTACTTAAGTACTTCAGTTCCTAATGTAGCTAAAATTATGTTTATTTTGTTGCGAAAATATTCTCAAGCTTCTTGCAGTTCCCACCGTCCTTAAATAAATAACAGGACAATTTATACTGTTCAATATCGCATTTCTCACAATATTACAAGATGGTTTTGTTAAAAAACAGTGCTCCTTTTTACAATTTGAGTACACTTTTAAGATATGTACTTAAATTTAGGCATATTTCATGGAACCCATTGAAAACATCAATTCCAGTTTTGGTTTATATGTCAAATGCACCCATGCACATTGCACATTTAAAACGCGGAAATTATAAATAGGTACGTGTTTTAAAGTAAGCGTAAAAATGTTGCACTATAAATGCCGTGAATATACATTGTGTGTACAGTTCTATTTTTAAATTTATAAGTTCTTTAACTCTGTTTTATTTACATATGGACGAGATTTATATAATTGTAACGGTCCCGTATTGAATGGTGAAGGATCGTTATATATTTTCATTATCGTCTCGTTTTATGGTAATTAGCGGTCAATTAGCAAACATCACTTTGCTTTATTGTAAGTGCGTTGAAACTTAAAGCTGGTAACTTCGATTATTTGCCGAAATTTGCAAAATCTTTGGGGAATAATTACAATTATTGTAATAGTTTCAGGAGTTCGAAAATATCAACATTGGTATGTATTTAAATTATTTTAAAGTTCTGAAAAAAGAAAGGCCCTTTTGTTATTTCTATTCTTTCATTTTGTAGTATTCTCCACTACTGTCAGAAATTAATATCATCTGCAAAAGAGTGATCATCGCAAGCTGTGCAGCATTGGCCAAAGTTGATCACAGCATGTGGGACTCCGAAAGATAGTTACCTATTTCATTAGAAGAGTGATTACAATATTTAGAAATATACTTATATAACTTATAGGTACTTACTTTCCTTTTACATCTCTACCCTTTTAGGAGTGAGGTGACTTTGGAATTTCTCTACCCTTCATTCTGTAGTATCCTGCTTCATGTTTTAACATTTGTTCTATGTTCTAGCATCGTTTATTACTTCGCCTATCGCACTAGTGAGAATAACATAGGGCTGTTGAGCATTGACAAAGTTCGGTTCAAGCTTGTGTGGGAAGAAAGATAGTTATTTTATTAGAAGAGTGATGGTTATATTTGTTACAGTATTTACAAATATACTTACCTACCTTATACTTATTTAATACTTCTGATTCTCTATCCTTCCTGGTGTAAAGCAACGTTGAGCATTGACAAAGTTCGGTTCAAGCTTGCGTGGGAAGAAAGAGTTATTTTATTAGAAGAGTGATGGTTATATTTGTTACAGTATTTACAAATATACTTACCTACCTTATACTTATTTAATACTTCTGATTCTCTATCCTTCCTGGTGTAAAGCAACATTTCTCCATGTATCTCTCATTGCATCGTCTAGTACTAGCGAGAATAACAGAGGACTCTACAGTATTGACCAAGGTAGGTCCCAGCTTATGGGACTCCAAGAAGATGAAGTTATTCCATTAGGAAAGTGATGGTTTTATTACAGTATTTAGAAATATACTTACCTAACCTATACTTACTTAATCCTTCTACTGTGGCATTGTTTTGTTATTTCTTTGCTATTCATTTTACAGTATCCTATTCCATACACTTTAATGTTTCTTTCTTGTATATTTTATTGCTTTGTCTAGTACTAGTGAGAATAACAGCTTTGGCCGAGGTTGGTCCCAGCTTGTGGGACTCCGGGCAATGAAGTTATTTCATTACAAGAGTGATGGTTATATTTATTAAAATATTCAGAAATATACTTACCTAGCTTGTACGTGAGCCTTCTACCTCTATATCTTCCCAGGTCTGAGGTGAATTGCTATCCTTTTCATATATTCACAGAGGGCCGTACAATATTGACCCATTGGTCAATATTGACCAATGACCAACCTTGGTCATTACCAAGGTTGGTCGCAGCTTGTGGGACTCATTAGGAAAGTGATGGTTGTGTTGCAGTATTTAGAAATATACTTACCTAGCTTATACTTATTTAATAGGTACTTCTACCTCTCTACACCTCAAATTGTAGGTGATTGTTCTACCCTTTTCATTTTACGGTATCCTATTTCATATATTTTAATGTTCTTTCTTGGGCCTTGTATTGCTTGTTCTAGTACTCTTGAGAATAACGGAGGGCTGTACATGTACAGTATTGACCAAGGTTGGTTGCAGCTTGTGGGACTCGGAGAAAGTAAAGTTACTTCATTAGAAAAGTGATGATTGTGGTACAGTATTTAGAAATATACTTACCTAACTTATACTTACTTAATCCTTCTATCTCTCCACCCCTCCAAGAGTGAGATGATTGACATAGTTTCGCTATACTTATTGTTTTCATAAGAAACATTCCAAAGAAGCTTGATATTCCAAGTACTAGCGTCTTGCTGTCTTCTAATTTCAAAGTCTTACTAAAAACTATTTACAAATACGCAGTTTTTGCGCTTACGCTTTTTAATATTTTTACCTTTGACCTACATCAGGTGTATGAATAACACATTTTTATTTCCTTTCTAATTTCAACTGAGTTCTGAATTTATATTGCCTTATTTTTTATCAGAAACAAGGATACATTTTGTAATGTTCAAAGCAGGTTTCAGTATGTCCAACTGTCGTAATACCCACAAACAGGTACAGTTCTGAACTTTTCGATGAGAAATGAACTTTTAATAATTCTTCCGTTTTTTACATAATAAATTGTACTGGAAAGAACTTTATTTGACTTGTTCGCTGAGCATACTAAAAAATAAAATTTTATTAAACGCACATCACAGCATTCTAAGTTATAACAAAAGAACTGTAGCCATTCGTGCAACAATAAAACATACATCTTAAAAGTCATCCATTTACAAACGCATTTTAACACGAACATTTTTTCACGCGACCCTTGCTCTTCAAACAAACCGTCGAAATAATTAATAACCCTCCCGCGATAACGATACCTTATACATAATTAAAAAATACGAATCACCATATAATCTAGTAGCACCTCGAAACAGCTGGATTCCGCCTATCGATTGTGTATTCCCATGCGGCGAAAATACCCAAACGCGGGCGACCGGCGACTCCGAGTCCGACAAGGCAACGAGCCTCGGTAGTGCAATGACCCAACTCGCGTCAAGTCTCAGTGACCCACTTATGAAACATATGGGAGATCGTAAACGGTCGGGTACCCGACCTCGCGCGAACCGGTCGCATGCCGCGGTCGCTGGACTCCGATAGTGATTATGTTTCTGACTTGCTGGTTGTGCGCCAGCTGGATCAGGATTGGATATGCGTGTTCTCAGTTGTATTTCGATGTATCAGTTTTGATGCAGTTCATAAACACCGAGATAAGAAATCATTTCAACTACTTGGTACAGATCATTAAACTGAAAATTGTTTACAGTTTATTTATATCCTTACATCTGAGTCAGCATATGATACCTAATTTGGAAATTTTTTAATCGCACATGTTGTAGACAAAAAAGTAATTCGGGCTCAAGATAAAATATGCACATTTGATATTGTCGGAAATGAGACGAAAATTAGAAAATACCCATCAGTTTCTAAACTTAAACTGAAAACTTTCCTAAAATTCGTCGAAGTGGTCATATGATCGTCTTTTACCTACGTTGTCTATCACCCATGCCATTACTACAGACCCCATTAATTTGATAAGAAAGAATCACAAGTAAGGATGTTAATAATAAACATAAAGTTAAGAAATAAAAATTTATTCATATCTTCCAAACTAAAAATTAGAGTTCAATCATTTCAGTACAAAAGTACATACTTTTACTGTTTGCCTTAGTCACGTAAAAGACAAAGCAATATAGAATTTTCTAATTAGAATTTGCCATGTCTACTTACTGACGACAATCAAACCAGCCTGCAATTTGTTTAATTTTATATGTATTTATATCGTATAGTGTTTGTTTTTACACTTTAGTTAATTGGTACTAGTTGTTTTTACCTTTGTTTTTGCCTTTTGTTTGTTTTTACACTTTAATTGGTAGGTACTGTTCGTTTTTGCCTTTGTTTTTGTGTATTATTTGTTTTTACACTTTATATACTGTTTGTTTTTACCTTCGCTTTTGTATATTATTTGTTGATTACACTTTAATTGGTACTGTTTCTTTTTACCTTGATTAACAACTTATTAACTGGTCAATTGGGTGTCAGTAGATAATGATCGACAATATTTGTCAATATAAATTTCAACAAGCATGAACTCTGTTGCAATTTTGCATTACTCCCAACTCCTTTCTTCTCTCTAATTTCGTTCACGACCACAATTGTTTCTCTCTACTGCGCCATCCGTTGTTTATTATTTTGGAAGCATTCTATGGTATGTAGCGTTATTATTGTAAGAACAGTAGCTTTGTTTGTAGGTTATCCTGAAAGTAACTTAGTGAAACAAAATAGAGATTCTAAAGTATGATCATCAGGTTACAATAACAAAAACAAATTAGCTAACTTAATTATCTGATGATACAGTATTGGCTAGTGAAATAGCGGAGAATAATTTACTCTATAGAACAACTAGTACAGGCTTTCTCCGAGATCTTACCGCTAGAAAGGAAAATCATCTGAATTTCTCTTATATTTGGAAAAACCTCTTGTGAGGAAAAACCCATTTAATATTGTTTGGGAAAACCTTCAAGTGAAGTTATCGGTGTCTAAAAACGTAACGCTTTTTTCATTTTTATCTGCCTGTCTATCGAAACGAGCTAGGCAACCCAACGTGCATTCCCAAAGCTTGGTTATGCAACCAAACATACTCCAGTTGAGTAAATTCCGATTTACTTCAGTACTTTCTTTTAGAAAAGTTAAAGGAGCATGTAGTGTCAACTACTGTTGAGTGTGAGGTCTTCGAGGGTATGTTTAGTACAGTGCTGGTGCTGAGTTACCTTTATGATCATCTACGATGTTTATAAATTGTCCATGCAGTTTCCACTTTTGTTTTGCCATTGGTTCGGTTATATTAATCGGCAGAGAGGGATTACTCACCTTAATGATAGCTATCGAGACTTACTGGGGTCCTTACATTTGTTAAAGACTCCCCCCCTGACACCACAGATGACAATACAAGAAGATCGGAGGCTATTTCAAACATCTACGTGAACATAGATAGTGGTTAGCATTTGTGGCACATTAAGCCTGTATTCCTAAAGACATTTTATTGTACAGGCAACCCCGATTCCATCATCTAGTACCTACTACCTAGTGACTTTTCGGTAACTGCGGTTAATTTCTAGTTTGACAAAATGTGCTTCCGGAGAGGACCATCCGGCGAGTCTACATCTAAAATATTGATCTGTAGAAGATCTGTAAAGTAAGAATTATAGGTATTATTATTTGCATGCGTTATACTTACCGTTTTATAACTCATTCCGTTTAAAAATGTGTGAAAAAGTAAATCCTCACAGTCTATTGTATAACTTACTTACTTTACTCACAAGCTGCCCCACGCCATGTCTTCTTCGTCATGGGAAATTCCCTTATTTCAAGAGGCAGAGGGTTCGTTAAATGGGAGCAATTATTATACTCACAAACAACAATCCTGTGATGTCTTTGGTTTGTCCCTGAAATAACATTTAAACCATCATTAAAGATATATTGGTGAAAATGGCCGAATACCGAATTTTGTGGAATGTCCCAGACCAGAGGTTCACTATAGTTTACGGGAAAATTGCTTGAGTTACGACGAGTTTCATAAGAATCTTTTCACTATTCTTAGAGTCACACGCGGTGAGGTAGTCAAGAGGAAATTGAACTATGTTCCTCCGAAATTTCAAATCGAAAGGGGGTCGTGTTATAGGCCATTAAAAAGGTATTAAAAAAATAGGCAACTTTTGCCAAAAAAATTTCAATTATTCCAACCGTTTCAAGATGGTAGTTAAATAAAAAAATAATGGGGGGATAATGAATATTAAAACTTCTAATTCGCTTAAGCAACAACAGGAAAGAAAACTATATGGGTTGCTAGTTGCAACTGAAAGGACTTTTTGAATAATGCGTCAAAAGCCAACCTTCTTCCATTCCTACGTCATTCCAGTTATACCTTTGTCGAAAGGCTTTTTTCCTGGCTTCTTTAATACCTACAAAGAAAATTTAGGTTTAATAAGATGTCATGGGAAGACGTTAGGAAAATAACGAATTTATTCCCCCAAAAAGGAAAGTTAGCTGTGTTTCTTTTCTATTATTAAGGAATTGAAATTATTGTGAGTCCGCAACATATCGTTTTCCCAGAATTTTCAGTTTTCCTCAGTAATTTGAATACGCGTTTGCTCTTTTTTTGATTAGAAGAAATTGGTCAGCCCACCAAATCTTACCTTTGTGGATGTTTGGCTTTCTGGCAGTCTTAAACACCTTGTGTAAATGAACCCACTGACACTGACCACGACACAACAAAGCCTTTGATATGGACGTTCCCTGATTTTGATCTTTTATGTTGTAACAGTTTAGTTTATTTAAAATAACAATTCTACATTTCCGCTTCTGTTAGCTACTGATCAATAAAAACGGCTTAACTAATACTTTTTCAAGCCCAGAAATATTCGTCGGAGAAACATAGCAGCTTGACAGAATTTTATGACGAGAATCGATTTCCCATCCGTCAAAACCATTTTTTGCCCGTAGCAGGAAGTTGGCACTGAGTGCAACTAGCAGGAATTCAAGTTCTCTGCAGGAACAAAGTTACATAATTAAAGCCGTACTTGCCGGTTGCTTGTAATTAACACATGACTCACGCGAATGTTTGAAAACGGGAGCAAGTGCGTAGTTCATAAATCTCGACCGGTGCCAATTACTGCGCCCCTTGAGTGACATAAAAAGACACTAATAATCGTAATCAATAGGGTTGTCACCGGCTATAATGGCACACAATACAAAATATTTCTTTTGGAAATCCGCGAGCGTAATCGATATTTTCCGATAAATGACGAAGAATGTAGAATCATAGTGTATACGAAGTTCGTTGACCTCAACGCCCGAGAGGGGATGCTGATACGTCACAGCTTCGTAGTTACGACATACGGACGTGTGCTGGCTTCGATAGAATGGTTCAGTAGACGAAGACGGAGCAAACCGAGGTTTTCTAACCTGCAAGTACGTTCCCCGTATTACTACACAGATACACGGACGATTTGCGGGAAAGGACTTTCTTCAAAAAATGTCGAAAATACGTGTCAGAATTTAGAGTACAGTTTCAACGTTTTTTAGTGCAAGTTTAATTTTCTGTGAAGTTCGTGTTCCGTGTTCCTCTTGTACAACTCGTTGTGAGTGTGGGTCGTGTAAATGTGTTGCGTAAAGTTATAAACAACAGTGCGAAAGTGCGTGCCTGAAATGTTTAAATAAGTTTTCTAGTGGTGACACCGGTTTATTCGCCCACTTTGAAACGTCCTTAGTCGAAAAAATAAGTGAAACTTATTATTTCTATTGAGTAATTACCGAAATCGACTGTCAGTAGAAGCTTCGTCGGCTTTCATGAAGCGATCGGGAGTTTTGTTTTGCTTTTTGTAGTTGGCACTTTTGTTTTTTGACATATTCGATAGTAACTACTAATAGCTGTTTATTGTTTCCTTATCGTAATTTAATAATCGGTCATTCACATTCGATTTAAAATGGTATCATCGGTCTGCCCGTAATTTGTTGTGAAAATCCACATCAGGCATTGTCCTTTTCTACTTTTTATCTTATCTCGATGCGAGCATTTTTGTTTTCCCGCATTCGTTAAACTAAACAATTAATATTTGCTCTAACGAAACTGTTTGCGCTTCCGCGGTGGGTGTCGTAATTTGAAGCGCCGATTTTTTTCGGGAAATCACCAGTAATGCATCAGCGGCGTAACAGTAAATAAACGAACGCGTTCCTCACTCTACCATATTCGGCGGTTAACAACCTCGGGTTCATTGGCTCAAGCCGCGCCTCCAAACATAAACCGCTTTATTGTCCTGTATGAACTACACGTTGGGTGTATTTCAAGCCGGAATACCGCTGCGGACGGTCTCCCAGCAAATGACAACCGATATTTTCGGATTTCCGTGCAAGAATCTCCGGTTTTTGCAAAAAATCACGCCAATCTCTCGCCTCCAAATCAACGAACAATCAGTTTTATTCGACTTACAACTCACTGAATACATTCTATGCACACATTTTAGTGCGTAGCCCGGGCCAGTTAAAAATTTCGTTTAATTAAAAACCCATATGCGCGAGGTCAATGACCCGAGACATGCCTAAATATTACGGTGCGTTAAATTTACCAATGTCCCGCCGCCTTATCACTAAGTAGTTACTAACGTTCTGCGCTGCTTTCCAAAATTGATTACCGGCAACACTTTTCACGTTAGCACTAACATTTTATAGCTGTCAAGTTTCGACCAGTTTCTCAATAGAGCGGCAAATGCTGAAGCAGAGAAAATTCCTCAAATGTTGAAGATTTTAGTCAGAGTATATTTAACCAATTTAATACTGAAAGTTGACTTGGGAATAATTTCTTATTAATAAATAAAGGGGTTTCATGTAAGCGTGTAACATGTCTTTTGATAGTTTAAAATTGACACATCTCGCGTACGTGGTTCGTTCAAAACAAAACGAAAACGACCGAGTCATCTTTTAGCATTAACATTCAGAAATTGAGAAAATAACCTCCATCCACTGATGTTCTACCGGGAAATTCTGATTGCTTTTGCGGAATTCATGTGTTACAGGGAACATGGAATACGACGTCTACAACAGACACAAGTGTTATTTACCGGCGTTGTTTACATAAAGTGTTTTTTTGAACTGTGCATTCGGTCAATCGAAAAACATTAGCCGCCCGGCCATGCGACGTGTTCTGTTCTGTCGGAAAAGTGCACAAACCTTCACCGAACAATGGACTCTTTGCAAGAGTTATTTAGTGGTGGGGAAAATTGGGCAGCCGGGGAAGGCGTCAGGAGTGTGAGAACTACTGATAACGTTTCTTCGGCCGATTCATCGACCCCTCCCCCACAAATTCACCCGAATGATGAAAAAGACGACAGGAAAAGCGTAAATTCTATAAGAGGTTCGTTTTTTTTATAAACCAGACGCGGTGGTAGGAGCAGTTTGCATCATTTTTTGTCTAGTAGTTTGGTTTTTGACGGGATTTCGCACAGCCACTTGCCTTAATATTTTTATGAGTGATTGATTAATAAACATCATGTATCTAACTGATTGTTGTAACTTTATGTTAGACATCAAGCCAAGGGACTATATAAGATCAAGTACGTATTGATATTGTGGCGTTTTGTTGTTTTTCTGTTGTAATTGAATGCCAATTGCTTAAATGGAGAGTTGATATTTTTTTCCTATCTTTAAAATTTGCTTTGGGAAAAAACAAACTTACCGGCAATTTTGACATTTGAGCAAACACGTGTTTTATCGAATTCTTCCAGTACATGTTATTATTATTATTATTATTGTATCAAATTAGTAATTAATTAGGCACTAATTTTTCCAAAAAGCAACTATATGTGTTAACTAATTGATTATTATCTGTAGCCGCCAGATTTGGCAACGAGAGGCAATATTTTAAAATTTGGCCGAAGAAGGAAATTACAATTAAATAAATGTACCATATTCAGTGGGGAACATTCACATCTAAAACGCATAAATTTCTAAGTTTCGTTTGTTTTCCGAAATATCAAAATTTGTACTTAGTAGGCAACTAAAAGGCTTAATATTATTCGCGATTGTAGAAGTGCGACTGGTAGGGACATAAACCAACGAAAGACGCAGGGAAGATTCGTGTTTAACAGAAAGAAACAACTAGTATGGTCGGGAACGGCAAATTTTGAAACTTGGCAGAGGGTCTTTAAAAATGACGTATAGAAAACCTCATAATGACGTAGCTCGTAACAAGTTGCAATCGACGAATAGATGTATCGATTGAAAACGATTCATTGAATATTTTTCGTTGCCTGTCTTGATGTCGTCCAGGCCTACGTCTTTGTTGTTATGTTAGATTACTGCAGTAAAGTCAAAGAAGTCACTTTTTCCTACCTTCCCGTTGGTCTTTCCATTGATCAGCAGCTGGTTGGCAATCCAGTTCGGAGTGACATGCATGTTAAACGGGCACCCACAGGGTTGATTCTTAAATTCCTGATCATTTCCAAGCTCTTCTACTCGAGCTTCTACTGTTTTATTTTATATCAAGATCTGCAAGGAGTCAAGAAGTTTCCTCCTCTTTCTTATTTCAGTTATGGTTCTCGATCTTCTCCTGCCCAAATTGTTTCATCCGAATTCAGATCAGGAAAGTATGAGCTGAGTGTGGTATCCACGATACTTTAGTGGGTTTTACAAAATTGTCGTAGCGGCTTGGCTCTGCTGCCAACTTGGTAGCTTCGCTGACCAGCTCGCTGTTCAATCTGTCCCACTGGATGTGCAGCTCGCTGACCGTGGTTCTCATTCGCCAACTGATTTATTTTGGTGCCCTGAAATCGAGCCTGAAGTGTTGGTGTTATTTTATTCTTGCATTTTTAAGCGAGTACCATGTATAAATTTGTGGATATTGTTGCTATTGATGTGTTAATGTTATTTCAAAAGCAGTTTCTCGTTGATTTAGTAAAGTTTGGCTATGATCACGTCTCTGCATCGAATCTTTGATCTCCAAGAGTAGAATTTTCAATGGTGTCGAATATCCAATAGGTATTTCAGAGGCGTAGTCTTGAAGCCACACGCATGAGACTGTTTTGTCGTTGAACTATTAAAGATTATAATAATCTAATACAACACAAGTAGGAAAGTACCTATATGAAGGTTAATACAAAGCAAATTCAAAACAAATAATGCAAGTTAGTAGCTTTTGAAAAATGCGGCTCCTGGTAGTGCTGTAGCTGTCAATAACTTGCCCTCTCCGCCTGTAGTAAGTGTCATAATAAATTATATTTTAACAAGCCTTATGCGTGATCAACGTATACACCACCCAAGACTCTTTATTTAAAATTTTTTGAAGAACAACTTACCAGAACAATCCTGCAACTGCAGGAAGAGAATTGTTACCAAACTTACGTCACTGTCTCAAAGCCAGAGAAAGGATCTTCAGCTTTACTAAGTGCCATTTAACATTTGTGCAAACTATCAATAAATATACACGGATCATGTTTCCACTTAAAATAATTGTTAAAACACTTACTTTTATAGCCATTTGCTGAAATTACCGCAAAATATGATTAATTAATATTTATTTATTGCTCAAGCCTTCCATTTTGTAAAAACACTGTAAACTAAACATATAGATATCTCGAGTCGATGTTGTACTACACCATTATGGGACTTTTTGTTGACACTATAATGGTTTATGTATGCTTAATCCGACTACCGTTTTACTTTGTTTTGAATAGAAGAGTACATAACAGCTGTCAGCGACAACTCTTTATTTGTTTTTCTTTTAAGTAACTGTTTCTTCTTGTGTTTGGTTATGGTGATTTACACTCGGGAATTTTTATAACACTTTTTTTATAAATCAACACGAACATGTTATATATACAGTGTGCACCCCAAAAAATAATACAAAACAAAACAATGCTACACCAAGAGCATTAATTCTACTTCACTTTCAGATTTGAAAATGTGACGTCAAAAATAGCGACTTGATCTGTCATCTTTTTTACATAACCAAGAAATGAATCATCTGGTCTTTGTGAAGTTTTCTGTTTAGGTTCAATACACTATCAATTTTGTTTGTCTCTAGAGATAAATATTCCAGGCAGAGACTATTTTAAAAGTTTCAGAAATTCGATCATATTAGACGTTATTTTGACTGGGCATTCAACTCTCAAATGAAGTAAATTTTGAAGTACCGGGGTGAATGAAAGATTAATATTCTTTCAACTTGTTATCTGCTAAAATCATAATGCGCCATACTAAATTATATACTTAATGTATATATTTTTTTCTTCGATGTAGTGTATAAATATTTGCATCTTTTATCTAAATCTGGAGTTCGTTGAACCCTAAGGCTGAAAAGTAAACAAAACATTTCATGATATTACTTGCTGCACGATTAGGTACTAATGCTGGGTACGTGAATGCCATTTTTAATAAATTTGTGAATTTAAAAAGTTAAAGTTTTTTTATTTTCAACAAAAAAGATTGTTTTTCAATGTTTCATTCATAATATAGGTAAGCACAGCTTTAGTCCATACATTGCTTTTTCATTTAGTAGATAGATAACGGAAGTTCTTAGTCTGACCTATCGTTGAAATTTTAATTTCCGCTAGGAATAAAAGGACAACTTTTACCAATGTTTGTTTGCTAAAATACGCCGTTACTTAGCAACCATTTAATGCTCATGTAGAGGAGAAATTTCTAATGCCTAGTGATTGTCATACACCCACAAAGTTTAGGGGCACATTGAACATGCTAATGATATGGTAACTCTAGAAAGTAAGAAGTAAAAGCACTAATGATCACTTTTAACAAGAGTTTTTATTAAATTTTATTGAACAATAGTTTGGCGTAAAACCACTACGGACTCTTTATACGAATACCCCACACGCCAAAAAAACAGTGGCACAGTAATTAAACTCGGCACGTGTTACGCTGGCAACGTCAGCATTCTTAGGAGTATAAAGAAAGCTTAATTTTCATACTGTGAAGTAGGTATACTTACACGTTCATTATTTTTCTTGCTTGGTCGATTCAATTTTCTCCTTCTTATTCCTTTCGTCATTCCATTGCTGCTCTACAGAGTATATATTTCTCTATTCGTCATTAACAAATATGCTGGTATGTGGAACAGGTAAACTGCAGCGACATGGCCAAGTTAATGTGAATTACTCCATGTAAATTAGTGTATATCATGATCACTGGCGACGTCGTCATGACCATCCCGTGGAAAACGGCCATTTGTTTTAACCTCACTGGGCAAGTGATAACAAGGATCAAAACGAAACTTAACTACCGCAAGTTCCAAAGTAATCTTTAGTCGTGGATTCAGAAAGGCGTACTGTTATCAAAACCAAATCCATTCATTAAAGGAGTATGAGTTGCTGTGAAATTCTAAATCTAAACGGTTTGCCACGACCTGTAGCACACTTTTTCACTTTTAATTATTAAAAGTTTTGTGCACTGTTTTAGACGGAAATAAATTGAAAACTTTTAAAAATATTTGCTTGAATATGACAAAAATCCATAATGGCTTATTCAAAGACAAACAAACATGACTGCTGGTCAGTGGCGGCTCGTGAATAAAACGGTCGGGTGTTCTGCAGGAGAAAATTTATGAAATTTCAGATGTGCCAATGAAAATTTTCTCGAAAATTTTAGTAGGTAGGTACCTATTTTTCCACTAAGTCGTTCTGAATTTCTTTAGACGCGCCTTTGAAAACCGTAGAATTTTGTAAATGGATCTAGTCTTACTTAGTTCTGCCGGAAATTAATTATTTAAGCAGTGAAATATACCCGTGTTTTGAGACTTTTCTGTTTCATCGTGACCTCTTAGAGCCAGTTCAAAAGCGCCGCAGAACTTTATACAATTAATAATTTTGGCCAAAACATACCTATTTTTTGTACACTCATCCAGTTGAGCACGACTATTTGTTTTTCCGAATACAGCCAGTCCCATTTGATTGTAAACGTGATTTTTGTAATTTTAATGTTTTCCAATCTTTCACTCAAATGCACAAAGTACAAAGCACCCGTTTCAGTTCAAGTATTGCCGCCTCCAAATAACACACACGGAAAACAAAATAACGCATTTTTTTCGGTTACATCCACAAATCCAGTTCTTTTTGGCATAAATTTCTCTAGTAAATTGTCGTTTGTAATTTTTGCCGCGGCTACTGCCCAACACTTCGATAAAAATTTCCGGCAATGGGCAGCCTTCGGATTGTTAGCTGGCAAAACCTTTTTACGCTTAAATTGTAAATTACTTCCATTTTATGATTTAAAAAACCAATAATTTATAATACGTGTATGCGGATACACGCAAATTGTACTTGTTTATGAACGACAAAACCACACGGTCCCCCGCGCTTTCCGTAATACTGAAACTGGAACAAGTAAGATCTGTGCTTTGTGCAGCACATATGGGTCCATAAACTGCATATATTTCTATTCAAATAAATGTAGGCGCTGCGGCGTGTGCGCGGGTTTACGGGGTTGGCTAGGGCGAGCACAGAACTGCTTTGAGTTGGCCAGCTAGTTTCTAATAATATTAAAGCGACGTTCGTTTTCGATATTGAACTGTCTTGCTCGGTAATGCAAATACATACGATGTCTACGTTTGTTATGGTTTTATGCGCCGCGCGGGGATATTCTTCGTAAATAAATGCTGTAAATTATCATTTTACCTCCTACTTTAAATTTTCAACTAATAAACTAACAAGCAGGTATTATAAAATCATATTAAAGAAAATATTTGGTAGTATTGCAGCTCTGCAACACTTATACAGTAGCCGCCACTGCTGCTGGTACGGGTAAATTCGAGGGGGAAACCGCAGGAGTAATTTAGTGTACAACCTTGAGTAATAGAGTAATATTGAGTAATACTGAGTAAAGTGAGTAATATGTGAGTAATTGTGAGTGATAGCCGAGTAATAGCCCGTAATACATGTATTCTAGTGATTGTTTAAGTTTTAACTGAGTGAAAGAATGAAAGTTGGATTGGAAACAACCAGATTAAAGACGAGAACTATATACGTTCTTGTATAAGAAGTAGGTACCCGTAGTACCGTAGGCACATTTACAATAGCCCCTATGTGACCACGATTGCTCGCGTCTACCAGTTAGTAATTGGTGTGCCCCGAAGTGCACTACAACCCTCGTTGGATAGCGCGATTTCGTGTGTCAGAACAGATTTTATTGGCATTTTCGAAACAGACCCCTTAACTGCCCCCCACCAGACACACGCACTATTTGTAAGAAAAAGATAATGTAAAAACAGAAGAAAAAAAGAATAATATCTGCGAGATTTGATCCCACCCAGCCTCAGACATCAGACTAGAACTGTATGTGTTACCTACCTGCCATACCGTCACCGCTGACGCCATCGCACTTAAACGAAAATGTAACGCACACAATTTCGCTGTGTTCTGGTAGGTTTTGTAGTTTTTCAAATGCTCACAGGATACAGCGAGCAATCGCGGTCACATAGGAGCTATTGTAAATGTGCGTACCGTAGGTACCAAAATACAAGAAATCTCAGCTAAACAGTGCCAAAAATTATATTTTTGTAACTAATAAGATTTTCAGATAGGCATGAACAGATATTTGGAATTAGTTTCTCAAAAAGCTGAACGTGGAAAGGTCTTCTTTCATTCGAAAATATTAACTTTATGAACTATTTTCCCTCGTATTTTCCATACAAAGAAACAAGTGTGTTATGCACGTATTTGATGTTAGGCGCCCCTTATCAATCATTATCAGCTTAATGCGGGCCTTATAACGTTATAACTTACGCACACCATAACTGATCGCCACCATAACACGTAGTTGCGTTTTCTAAGAAAAACAATCGGAAATCACCAGCATTTTTTCTGCGAGTATTCAAGTGGCGAGAGTTTCGTTCACAGTTAGTGCTTTGTGCTAGTGAAGTTTGCTAAAAGGAAAACCGAGGAAAACGTTCACCGTCTGGATTGTCCTTATAAATCTTTGATACTGGAAATTGGTGCAAGTGCTGTCATTCGACTCTGCATTAGATGCCTTCAGAACAGCCGTGACACTAGCAATGAAACGCGAGCTCTCACCCGGAAAGTAGGAAACCTGAGTTCGAGTCCTAGTTGCGTTCGTATCATTTTTAGCGAAGTTTCTCATTCGATATCTTTAGAATTATGCGAAACTAACCAGAGTGCCGCAGTTGACTTTAGCGCCACGTTTGTAATTTAAATACAGGGTCGTCAGTCTGTGTTGTTATCCTCGTCGCCTGTTTGACAATTGACTTGCAAGTACTGTCAATTTGAATTAGAGACTCCTGCCGCTCGTATGGTAAACGCCACTTGTACACTCCCACAGCCTCAAGGTCAATAAGATTCTCGAAGTTTTCTAATTGTCGAATTGAAATGAAATTTAACATAGGCCACAAAAGTACAACATAATTAAGAGTTTTACTTTTCAGCACTTACAAAGTAAGTAGGTACCTACCTATATGTTGTTTTCTTACTTTTATTCGAGCACATTCATCCCAAGGCGAGGTTAACATTATTTATTTTTACCTTGTTGTATTGTGATTGTGCGTTAAACCTGCAGTATACTATTAATATGGAAGTGCTTTCCTTACTTCCGCTCGCGAAACTGTCGTATCCACTCAAGGACGACCGATGGATTATTATTTGTTTACTTTGCGTTAGCCGTACATTGCCAGTCTCAATTTGAATGTTGCGGTTTGAGTTTATTTATAAATCCCCAGTACGTTATAATCGTTATAATATTCTAATAATAGACACATAAATGTGTGCGATATAAAAAGTGAGTACAATTAAGTTTTCAAAATGCATGTGAAAGTAGCAATGTGTGGTATTTATTGGTTGTGACATACTAATTAAGTGAGTGCAACGGCAACCATGTGCGAGGTCTTGCAGTTCGGAAATTCATTTTGGCAGCCGTGTAAATTCGAGAACACGTTCAGATGCGGCTGTAAGTTCAATTCATTTTGGCGACAATGTCGTTTTATTTTATTCTAATATTCTTACAAAATTCAACATGCAGTTAACTTATTTATTTTTGGATAATTTGGACCGGTTTGGGTTCATCTACTGACTATCCATAATAATACCGACTGTATATACTTAAAAAGATTTCAAAATTAGAACAATAAAAAAAGTTAAATTAAAAATTTAAAAAATTATAAAAAAAATGAAATCTTTAAATAGAATTATTTTTTTATTTTTTTTATTCTCCTAATTTTGAAATCTATTTATATGCAATCCCCGGTCTGATAGGTTGTTAGTAGATGAACTCGAAACCGGTTGCATTTATTCAAAAATAAAAAGGAAGTGTCTAAGAATACAGGGTGATTCATAACGAGTGTAAAAAATTCTGTGATAGAGGAAGCCAAAACAAGAAAAAATATTTCATGGACATCTGTCCTAAAATCGCTCCCTACAAAGATACACTGTGAACAAAATTCTCGAAAAAAATTGATTATTTTTAATATCTCCGAAGCCATTGAATTCATATTTTGAGTGCTATTGTCCTAAAAAAATTTGCTTTTTTACTGCCATCAGTGGCGCCGCTATAAGCTGGGGAGCCCTTTCTTTGGCTTACACGATGTTACGCCACTGGTTTCTAAAGAAAAATTGAAGTTTTGGATTATGCGTTCAATTTCAAATAAAAAAGGTATTCTTAATTTTTTTCCGTACAACTGTTAACTTCCGAGTAAAACAGCATTTTGTAAAAACATCAAAATCTGAATTTTCGGTTAAAAAATTGTTCATAAAAATAAATTATTCTCGGGTATAAAAGCAATATTTTTTTGATGATAGAGGTCTGCACTCTGCAAGCGACAAATTGTCCCTAAAACTTTAATTTAATAGCTTTCTTAGTTTTGGAAATATTAAAAATAATCAATTTTTTTCGAGAAACTTGAACACCCCGTATTTTTGTAGGGAATAATTTTAGGACATATGTTCATCGATTTTTTCTTATTATTTTGACCTCCTCTATCAGCCCTCGAAATTTTTTACACTCGTTATGAATCACCCTGTATAAGCAGACTTTTATTTTCCTGTTATACAAGAACATACCTCGATAATACACGGTTTCCCAACAAACACTTGTACCCCCGTAAAACTCGGCAAAATAAACGTTTTGACAAAAATCCAAAAACACGTCGATTTTTATATCAAAGGGGACCAATTTTTACGCAATAATCATTCTTGCAAATCTAGCCGTGTGCGGGGGGGTAGCGACCCCCCCAAAATTTTTTAATGGGACGGGGGGTCAAATGATGCCTACTTTGGAAGGGTATTTCATTACTTACACAACCGTATTTGTTTTATTCAATTCGATCAATTTGTTACCGAGAAATTGCTTCTTGAAGTTTCCAAGTTAAAAAATTAATAAAAGCACAAAAAGGTTTAAACTATCGAATGTATTGCTCGAAATGACCTTCACCAATTGTCATACAATAATACATTCTGGATTCAAATCCAGATCTTACATTTCTCAAGACCTCAGGAGTTATTAGCCGGCATTCTTCTTTGGAATAAACCATTTTGATTTAGTAAATAAACACGATTTTATAATGTGGCGAATAAGTTTATTTTGACATTTGTTCTGATGTTCTTTTGTTCTTACTTTTTATTCTTATTAGTTTACTTGATTTTGTTACTTTTGAATTCAAATACATTCGATAGTTTAAACCTTTTTGTGCTTTATTAATTTTTTAACTTGGAAACTTCAAGAAGCGATTGCTCGGTAACAAATTGATCTAATTGAATAAAACAAATACGGTTGTGTAAGTAATGAAAAACCCTTCCAAAGTAGGGATCATTTGATCCCCCCGTTCAATTTAAAATTTTTGGGGGGGGGGGGGGGGGGTCGCTACCCCCACGCACAGGGCTAGAGTTGCAAGAATGATTATTGCATAAAAATTGGTCCCCTTTGATATAAAAATCGACGTGTTTTTGGATTTTTGTCAAAACGTTTATTTTGCCGAGTTTTACGAGGGTACAAGTTTTCGTTGGGACACCGTGTATAGAGATCTCGATAGAGATTCAAACTAGAATTTGTAGACGCCAAGTCGGCGCATATTCAATGGGCAACAGGACGGCTTTTTTTATTTCAAATATTAAAAATTAGGATGGAAATATTTGACCCCTATTTTTGTGTTTTTCTCTGTGCTTCACTTTTAAGGCAGAAAAGTTATTAATAATTTTGTCTGGCGCATCCGACGTCACGCGTACATCCTATATTGATGTAAAATTATTCCGAGCTGTCCTGATGTCACTTATAATGTTTGCATAACCTTTGCTTACTGTTTTGACATCTGGATCTGACGTGAAACTAGACATTGACAAATCAGTAAAAATGACAAATCTGCTGTAGCTAAAATATCTCGTATTTTAACTGGTTTTAGCGCAATCTATGTCATCAAGTTTAAAGTTTAAATGGCGGGCCAGCGAAAAACCTATTTGAAAAAGTCGATCTTCGGAAGCGTTTCAAATAATTATTTGTCATAAACTTAGAACTTTTATCAAGACGCAATGTGTTAAGGTGGTATTTACTACGATATTAAAAGAAAAAATCCCACAAATTTAATTAGTGTCCAGTTGCCCATCGCACTTCAAAAGTTAAGGGACTCATAATATATCGCGGAAAAATATAGTGTTCCTCTGCTGTGCCCACTGGGTTACGTTCAATGTGCGGTCGGCTTTAAGGTAACCCATAATAACCAACAGTTGCAACAGTTGACGCAAATCAGCCACTGACACTCGCCCCATCTTGTTGGAACCACATAGTATACATGCCAGTTTGCAACCGATGCGACGTAATTACGTAGTAATCGTAACACCTGCGCTCCATCTTCCTCCGAAAAATCAATTCTTGCGATTTTTGCGTTATGATCTGTTAGATGCGAGTTGAACGTCGCTAAAAGAAATATGGTCGTCTGATGCACCGTGGCTTCACACAGGCAGCCGTAGCAAGAAAGTTAAACACGTTTCGAAAAGTGTGATTTCAGACAATCTGGATCCGTAGAGGAGACCAAGAATTGCGAGACACCAACAAAACCATCATTTGACACATTCTGCCCGACGAGAACTTCTATTTCAGATTCAGATGCCATGATTTGGGAATGCAGGGGTTAGGATTTTCATTGAAATATCGATAATCTCAGAAACTCTCAGGAATTTACAAATATTTCAAGTAGTATTAATACTTTTAGAGGTGGAACAATCATGTGTGTTCTGATATGGTATTTGTTTTGATAGCAAATCCTGTTATGTGAAAACTAGATGAATAGTCAAGTGTATGAAAATGAGCGTGTTTAACTGCGACATATCAGAAATTCTAGAAATTATGATTAGATACTGTTTTATGCTCATTATGTTGCAAAACAGTCTAATTTCTTTTAATACGAGGTATGGTATCGTTACATTCACATAATGAGTTTTTACAGGTTTACTACGAGTATAACATTTATTTTCTGTCTTCCAGTAAATTTATGAATTTTTAACCTCGTCTTTAACTTTTCTTTTATTCCCTTAGATAAATTGTTCTTCGTTTATTGTTTATTTTAATCGTCTTTTCTATTGGTATATATGGTAGTGCCAGTTTTAGTTGTGTCTAACTTGAGAAAATTTTTAATTAGAAAAATCTCTTATTCTATATGTAAAAATCTAAATAAGTGCCTACATATAAATTATGAAAGTTCTGCAAGGTGGAGCTTTCAAAGCTTCTTGTTTCAGTCTTTAACCGTTAAACAAAAACATCCCCAAACTTTGACACATTAATCGATGAATGATTCTTGACACATAAGTCGAAAATCCTTTCAGTTACAACGAAAAGCCCGCATAATTTCATTTTCCATTGTTGCTTAAGTGAATTAGAAGTTACAATATCAATTGCCCACATTTTTTGATTTGCTCGGTTGGTTGGAGCAAATGAGAAATTTTTGAACAAAATTTAAGACAGTCTGTACGCCGCAAATTGTTTACAGGTTGAGACTTGCTGCTCGAATCTTTTTATAATTGTATATCAATCTATTCACGCACCTATTCTATTCAAATACCCACAACACAGCGACACTTGTTTCCATATTCGGGGAAATTCAGGTAAATGTAATTCTCAATAGCAAAGGCGACACTACATTGAATATCGCATAGGACTAGACACCCAATTCAGATATGGATTAAGAATTTTGTCTTTTTATTGTTTGACACTTTCACACAAAAATCAGTCAGGTTAATGTCAAGCGAGCAAACGACTGGCCAACGAGCTAAGGAACGAAAATCTCACATCAAAGATGCAGGTAAATTTTATGACTGCCAGTGTCGCTTTTGCCCCATATTCTTTATTTCATATAACTTTAAATAGAATTAATAATAACCAAAGCCGAAGGCTTTTAATGAGTACTGAAACATTACTATTTCCATACCTATTTACAGGTAATTACAATACATCAATGAAATCATAAAAACATTCAATGTTTCGTGTTTTAATTCACTATCTTATTAAACGCATCATTGCTTACAATGTAAAATAATGCAAACCATAAATAAATATTTCATATTAAGTACGTGTTATTTATTGACTGTCTGATGGTTTCTAAGACTTGTTTTGGATCATAATACCTAAATAATAAATCATGAATATTATACGGAAGTAGATAGGGAAGTATCTCGGGAAGTATAGTTGTATAGAGACGTGTTTTCAGCCTTCGGTGATAGGTACTTCCGTGTCCGAAATGTGACTCCTACCGTGTACCGAAATTTGTGTGCAATTGAATACGTAAGACTTCCATGTTTACACTTCCTGGCGTTGAAATTCTAGGGTTAGAGTAGTAAAGTCGTTCACCCTGTCCAGTTTGGGTATTCCGTATTTATTTGATTCGACCTGTAATATCGCGAAAATGAATTATTAAAAATTGAAAAATCAATCTGGGGATATCCCAATGACGTCACAGGATTACAATATGGCGTTGCTATAGTTTTGACGTTTAGCTAATTTATTTGTTTTGTGGTAATTTATGTAGTGTTTTCAGCACGAATTTTATTTTTCAAACAGTAATTAGTGACTAAGAATCTATTAGTCCAGCCAACGGGAAGCTAAAATAAAAAATAATAATACATAATATAAATAACATTAAGAATATTGATTTATAGTAATACTTGTTTCCATGTAACTTTGTTATTCTAAAATATACAACTATCGGCATGGAGCAAAGTAATGAAGTGAATTTTTCGTATTTGTATGTTGAAGAAGATGCCGACACATTGATTGTGAGGGCAGCGATCAATATGCCCTGATCATTTGGTTCCGTCTTTAATGTGGGAGGAGACACAGATCGTCTTGTTCTCTTATTAGCACTGGCAAGAAGTCATCGGATGTTTATTTCCTAAAACTGGGCAAAGAAAAAATCGCAGAACAAGTTTATTCTCCACAGAGTTTGGGAATGGAAGAGGAGTGAGACTGGAATTACTCCGGTCAGAAATCCTGCTTCTGGAGGAGGTTATACCTCTCCATCTTATTCGAAAAACAGCGCTTCTAATCTAGCCATTCCTTAAGTTAGAAGTATCAGATTTTTCCAATGAATAGTTAAATGACTGAAATTGAATCCTAAGTGACAATTTTTTGCTTCTTTACTTTGGAACAAAACAAATAATGTTCAAAACGCAGTTTCAGTCACATTTACATTGTGGTATGTTTTACTGCTACAAACTTATGAGAAACCTGTCGATATAGGCAATATGCTCAACATTTTCCGATTCTAGAACAGTTTATACAATTTTATTGCACCACGCCATCACCGCACCAAGTCGACAAATTGCTCGTAGTATAAGTATAACCTCGTCAAGTTCCTGAGCTGGAGACGCAAAAAGGGTGCGGCTCGGCATGTAGCTGCAGCGGGCAGTCCTACGAAAACATTTCTAAAGTTTTGAGCGACTGTGAGGAAGAGGAATAAACCGAGACCGTCATCAATAAACTGTTGGCACAAGAAGATGCCGAGGAAGAGGAGAATGGCACTCGGCCAAGCACAGGAGAATTAGACATGAACAAACCTGGTCCATCTAAAGCATCGGAACGAAGGAAAATTTACTGCATTAAAACCACCAAAACAACAGTTGTCAATTAGGTCTACTGGAGGAAATACAATAAAAGACCCGCCGTTTACTCACAGTGCAGTGGTGGGGAAACACTTAATAATAATTAATCTATAATAAGCATAACTTAAGTTTAAAATTGACCGTTTGTGTAAGTTTAATCTTTCGATGAGCTTAAAAATAACTCTGAAATTATTTTTCTAGCGAAAAAAGTTTTAGACGAAACTTTTAGAGAATCTTCATAATAGCTATCTTTTGTCTAGAAGATATTGTCACCAAACTTATTTTGGACGAAATTCTTTCAAGACGGCGCCGGCGGCACTAGCGGCAACGTTAAGAGGTCGCAAATTTGGTATGTTATTCACGACATGAAGCTATACGAAACTGGCAAGTTACAAAAATCCAGGATTTTTTTCAGGGCAAATGTCTCTATTGCCTAAGCTATGTTGCCTGTTTTGCGTCAATTTGTAACAATCTAAACAAATTGTTGCTGTCAAGTCAAACGCAGGAACAGTCAGTTTGACGCTGTGCAATACGAATATGCGGCAGAAGCGGCACAGAGCAAAAGCTAACGACTGGCACTGATAACGCTCCGCTCTGTTCGCTTCGCTCCGCTTGACCTTAACCTGACATATTTTTGTGCGAAAAAGTGTAAAACAAAATAAAAAATCTTAATCTGAATTAATTAATTAATTATGTAATCCGAATTGAGCGTCTAGTCCTATGCAATAACCCCCACTTTGCGATATTCAATGTATTGTCGCTTTTGCACTGTGTTGCATTTGGCCAGCACCCTGCAATAACAACCACTTAAACAAAAAGTTTCTAATTCCCTTGTGACGTCGGGAGCAATCAGAGGCAATGTAAAAATTTTGAAGAGGTATACAAAAAACCCTTTTGCAATTTCGTTTGAAAAATAGAAGAAATACACAATGAAAAAATTAGAGAAATTACCATTACCATTACCATTTTTTTAAATGCATGATTTACACTGCAACTCTAGACTGGACTTGCTGCATCGTTATTAAAATACAAAATACTTTAAAATGCAACGATAGAAGTATTAAACATTATTATATTAAAAGAATATGAACGTTATCGGGCAAAACGCAGGGCCAAGAAACTTGACAATACAAAATAACTTAATGGACTTCCGAAAACGTCATGGAGTACCGATTCACGTTGCTGCAAGTTAAATAAAAATAATCATAAAAATATACAAACAAGTGTAAAACAACTTTAATGGCACACGCACAGATTCATCGTCTGGGTGTCCAACTCGAGGTCATTTACGTCAAAAATGAAATCACTGAGAACGAAATATCGGTGGTCTTTAAGAAACTTCAAAATTTTAGTCACCCTACCCGCCGAAGTTTTATTGAAGGTATTATAGTTGTTTTCAGTTATTTTGGCTCGTACGTCAATATGACAGTATGGGTCAAATATGTTTTGCATTCCAGCAATTCTCAACAAGTAGAATTTATGATTATTTGAAAGAAGGCATAGATTAATAAATTGCTGGAAAATGCATGCACTTATCTATGTAATTCCCAAAGTAGTTTAACGATTCAATCAGTATAATAATTACTATATTTTCGGGAGTTTCATTGGAATATAGCGACGCAGATAAATTACAGAAGTTCAATTTTAGCTAAATGAACAAAACTTAATGCAGACAATAACTAAAGTGATGCTAAATAAGTGGTCGGTAATACGTAAACAAGTATAATATAAATAAAATACAATAATACATGTTACCTAACTGAAATAATGAACTGAAGAAAGTTGAAAAGAAAATTAATTTGAAACATTTACGAAAGAAACAATTTATAAAAAATAATTCTAATTAATTGTCGTAATAACTACATATTAGGATCTTAAAAAAGTTCAAAAAATGTATCGTCTTCATCTTCAGAATCTTCAGATGAATCATTCAAGTTTATTATAAGCGGTTCAACTTCATCAAAGCGCACTTCACGTTCCCAGTCTTCCTCCACAATTTTTTCCGTGTGATTTATACAATTTTTCCAAACATCTGGAGTGACTTGGTCTAAAGCTTTTTGCCACATATCTAAAACTTGTTTGTCTCCAAAACCAACTTCTCCAATATGCAGGTCATAATATTGTTTGCAAGTACCCCACACCAACTCTATTGGATTATACTGACAGTGGTAGGGTGGCAGTCTTAGGACTTGATGACCATGCTCTTGGAGCATTTCGTCTATAGCGTACCTTGGCTGTTGTTTATTCTCTTTACATAAATTTAGAAGTTCAATTTTCAAAGCCGTTTCCGAAAATGGCACATTTTTAGTTACAAGCCAATCTTTTAATTTTGATTTATTCCAGGATGCATGGGGAACTGGCTCTACTAAGAAGCTATGGTATGGTGCATTATCCATTACCACTAGCGACGGTTCCTCAAGGTTTGGTATTAGTTTTTCTAAAACCCACTTTTTGAACGAATTCTGATCCATTGAATCATGGTAGTCCGCCGATTTTGATTTTGTAGAGAACAGCAGCGATGCATTCGGTACAAAACCATGCCTAGTTCCTGAATGAAGTACAACAAATCGCTTCCCATTTGAAGCATGGCCTTTCTTACAGCTTTTAACGCTTTCATCTTGCCATGTGCGCTTACTTCCTCCTTTAGCAAAAATCCATGTTTCGTCGAGAAACACAAATTGTCTGGAATGTTCGCTTTTCATATTTTGTATGTATTCTCGTAAAAACGCAATGCACTTGCTTGCAGTGTGAGGTTGCTCACAAAGAAAACGGCGATTATTCTCCGTTTTGAAACAAAACCCCAAGTTCTTTAAAATACGCCACATACTCGTATTAGATACATCTATGACACCCCTTTGCTTTGCTAATTCATTCAGCGTTTGAATTGTAATGTGTTTCTTGTCTTCTCTCATCATATAAAACGTGTTGCGAATTTCGCATTTTATTTCTTCACTTACATCGTCACTCTTAAACTTTCGCCTGTTATGCGATTTTCCGGGGGTAGTAAGAGGATCACCAGATGTAGATTCTGCTTTGATACGACCTATGGTTCTTAAACTTATTTTCAACGCGGCAGAAACTCTCTCGTTCACAGAAGAAAATGGAATCAAAGGTCCTTTATTTTCTGCTTCTGCCTTAAAATACTCCATAAGATCTAGTACAAATTGCCTGCACTGTTTTGTTATAGTACACCCAGGCATTTTAGTTTAGTATTTCAATACCAAAATTGTTAGAAATAAATATTGGAAATTACTAATTTGACAGTTAATGAAATAAACTTGACGTTACAACTTATGAAATGCCAAAAAACATTTTTGTGCGTTCTGTTTCCAAGGAATTAAGATTGCACGTGCGTTAGCTGCCAAAGTAATAAAATTTATACATATTTTGATTGATACGTATGGCGTTTATTGCATCAACATACGTTCAATACAAAAACCATTGTGATTTGAACGAAAACATCATAAACATGAGGCGTTGCTTAGTGCATACACACGCCAAGATAGCTGAAATGAACTATATCTGTAGTAATACAATAAGTGGTCTGGAATTGTCGGAAATTTTACGAAAGCTGTTGCGTTGCTTGGTAGCCACGAGTGTAAATTTGACAGTTAAAAGATCACGAGCGCTTGCGCGAGTGATCTTCCGTCAAATTTACACGAGTGGCTAGTAAAAGCAACAGCTTGAGTAAAATTACCTAAAAATTCCAGACCACGAATTGTATTTGACATTATTTTTTGAATCGAAGCAAGGTAGTTCAAAACGAAATTTTATTTCAATTAATTCACATACAAAGAAATGTGTCGGGAATATTTGACGTTTGGCAGGTACTAAAGTAACTAGATTATACATTATAAATGCACCTACAAATTCGAAACTATGGCAACTTGTCAACAAGCAAAATTATCAACAGTAATTTGACAAGTACTTTTTATTTTGCCGGATAAATTTCTGTTTTGAACGAAATTTTGTTGCTAGGCAATTTGACGAATAAAACTGACAGCCAGTAAGAGCGCGAAGGCGAAGCCTGAGCGCTCTTGGCTGTCAGTTTTATGAGTCGAATTGCCGTCTAGCAACAAAATTGAGTTTGCAAAATAAAAATTTATCCAGGCAAAATAAAAAGTTCGAGTCAAATTCGGCTAGATAATTTAATGAATATGAGATTACGCATATGGGATACTCGATTTTTAAACATTTTACAATCAAAAATACGAAATTTGGAACGTCGCCATGGCAGCAAAAGGTAAATAAAAAAATTATCGCTATAATAGTTAGGGCTAACTCTTCTCACTGTCATTCTGACAAAAAACATGGCGGCTTACTAGATTTTATACATACATATGAATTAAATTATCGAAAAAATTGCCGAAATAATACACGCTTCCCTTCTAGACCCAAATTAAATGTTCCTATTGGTCAATTTGACGATGAAAAAAATAATCTACAATATTCCGATTTATCCAGTTTACGGTATTTATAGTATACGATGTTTTATAATCCCACAAACAAGCCGTTTAGACTGTGCTTACCTTCGTTACTTCAATCGTAAATGTAAACCGCTGAGTTCCATCTTTTAATGTCCTTAATGGTAACGATATGGATGGTTCAACTCTTTCCTCATTTTCTTCCAGTCTTGGTCGTGGAAGTTTTTCTGATGACAACTGCCACTTCTTTCTTGAATGCATTATTCTTTTTCGAATTATGTAGATACCTCTTTGATCGACAAATGCAATCGGTTGGAAAGTTGGTGATGGTCCGACCGCAATATACAATTGTTGGACACTCAGTTTAAATATAATTTGTGCTTTATTTCTTACAACTTCATGACGTCAAAACGACAATGTAATAAATTAACTTGATCATTGATTATTGCTCTGTAGAGTAGTAGATGGTAGTAACATCATGGCAAATTCTCTTGTAGACAACAAGGTCATCCACAAAGTTTGATGCAATTTATATTTTTAAAGCAACGAATTATACAAATAAAGCATCTTGTTTCTTGCGCCTTGTAAGTTCCTCGAACTTCTCAATGTAAACATAAAATATCATCGATTTGCTTTGGCCCTAGTTAACCCTATCGATTTATTAGGCGCTCATTTTTGAGTCATATCACTTCAGCTAATGAAAATTTTATTGTTTCAGCACAAATCGAGATAATACCGTGCAAGGTATGCGGGGATAAAAGCAGTGGTGTACATTACGGAGTAATAACGTGCGAGGGCTGTAAGGGTTTCTTTCGGAGGTCGCAGAGTTCAGTGGTCAATTATCAGTGTCCTCGTAACAAGAACTGTGTCGTTGACCGCGTCAATAGGAATCGATGCCAGTATTGTCGCCTTCAAAAATGCCTCAGGCTCGGCATGAGTCGAGATGGTAAGTGCTTAATAATTGTTTATAATTGCATTTAAATTGTTTCATTATTCATACACTTTTTATGTGGGCATTCACGGACCGGGCGTGCAATATTTCGGCCCATCTATCTGCTACAATTGATTTTTCGCTCTTTTACTATTTACTTCCAATGCAGGCGGTTCCAAGCCTTGCAGGTAGTAAATATTTAAGGTTCTAGCAGAATGACATGCAAGTCACAAACTAAAATTAAGCAGGGCAGAATGTCGACGTTTCCTTCCCTATTTCAAGGGGTATCTGTTGAGTTAATTAGCGCCGCATAGATACTAAACAACTAAACCTATGGGTTTATGATTTAGGGGGACGCCTACACACTATGAAAAATCAGTCGAGCGTGATCATTTATATAACTAGGCTCTAATAGATGATTCCACGTGCTTTGGAGATTTTCAATTAATAATCGCAATTAATATTGAAATCGTCCTTAATGGTCTTTATATATTTACCAAGTTTTACTGAAGACTGAAAAATGTGCTTCCGTATTTGATTTTTGGACGCATACCTCCATCCTTTTCAATCCTGAGCTACTAACCTACGCATTTTCCTAAAAGTAGAACATCCTCTACATCCCTAACTATTTGAGAGCAGTAGTCTAATCTAGGCCTACCCCTACCTCTTTTTATTCCTATCTCTAACTCTAGTATGTCGTGAACTATTCCTTCGTGTCTCATAAGGTGTCCTACCATCCTATCTCTTTGTCTTTGAAGGTGTCTTACCATCCTATCTCTCCTATTCTTTGTTGCCTTCCATACCTTTCGCTTTTCCCCCATCTCTCTCATACTCCCCTATTCCTAACCTTATCTATCCACGGTATCTTCATCATGCGTCTGTAGCACCACATTTCGAACGCTTCTCCTATTGTCCAAGTTTCGCATACATACGACTTTAAGAGTCTCTTCCGAGTTTTTACATTAACCGTTCCTGAGCATAACAGTTGTTTCTTTTTGTTAGCAACTCGACCCTGCGATATTCTTTGTTTTATATCTTTAGTGCTCCTACCATCTCGAGTTATTTTACTTCCTAAATAGCAGAAACCCGCGACTTCCTCTATCTTCTCATTTCCTATTTGTATTTCAGTTTTAGTTCTATTTTCACAGTTCACACCCTATACATACCAAACTTTTTGTTTTCTTTTTATTGACTTTCATGCCGTAGCCCTCTGTCAAAACTGCTTCCATTTCATTCAAACCCATTCCTAATTCTTCTTTGCTAGATGCTAACACTGCTATATCATCCGCAAATCTGAGCATGTTAATAGTTTGACCCTGTACATTAATCCCTCTGAGACTGTTCTGTCCTTAACAATATTAATCGCAACTTTGATATATAAGTTGAAAACTAGAGGTGACAATGCACATCCCGGTCTCACTCCCTTCAGGATATCTACTTCTCTTCATTCCTGCTTAAATTCTATAACTGCCTTTTGCTCTTTGTAGATATTATGTATTATTCTTCTGTCCCTATATTTCATCCCTACCTTTCTGAGCACTTCGAGCATCTTCCCCCATTTTACATTGTCGAAGGCTTTTTCTAAATCTACAAATCCTATACCTATAGACGCTCTTTCCCCTTTCTATTGTTTTTCTATAATTACTCGTAAAGATAGAATGGCCTCGGGCGTTCCTCTATTTCGTCTAAATCCAAACTAATCTTCTAATATTTCTTCCGCCCTTTTCTGCATCCTTCTTTGCACAATTCTAGTTAATATTCCTTCCACCTATCTACCTTTAACTCTCTTCCGATTAGGATCTCACCTGCCTCGTTTCTAATGTTCTTAATGCTAGATCCAATTTCTCTGAAATTACTCCTAATTATTTTATACGCTTCGTCAGTTTTTCCTACTTCGAACTTATCTTCCACTTCTTTACATTTGTTATCAATCCACTGTTCTTTCGCTTTCCTAAATTTCCGAATAATTTCACACTTGACCGCTTTATACCTTTGTTTCCCTCCTTCATCTAACCTATTTTTATATTTTCATCTCTCCTCTATTAGAGTCACAATACCCCTTGTTATCAAGGGTTTTTTACTTTCACTCTGTTTGAGACCAAATAAATCTCTAGCTTCAGAACTAAACCATCCTTAATGCAATTCCATTCTGCCTCATAGAGGAGTAACTTTTGATTTTGATTTCCGAATAATTTCACACTTGACCGCTTTATACCTTTGTTTCCCTCCTTCATCTAACCTATTTTTATATTTTCATCTCTCCTCTATTAGAGTCACAATACCCCTTGTTATCAAGGGTTTTTTACTTTCACTCTGTTTGAGACCAAATAAATCTCTAGCTTCAGAACTAAACCATCCTTAATGCAATTCCATTCTGCCTCATAGAGGAGTAACTTTTGATTTTGAGAAAAAATCTAAAAAAGGAGAACCTGGATTAATTCTTAAACTTGCAATGCAATGTACTGAAAGTGTAAATTTTATCGTTGGCGAGTATTAAAAGTCTACGATCCACGCCTATTTGGTTCTTCTGCCACCCCCCACCGAGAAATTATTAGGATGTAGGCCACCCCTCCTTAACATCTATATTGGGTGGTGCAAAAAGAGGCAGATAGGATAAGACCCGGGGTGAGTACCTATATCCTATATGTTTACTGGAGACGGAGCAGCACCTTATGAACGTAAGGCCAAGGAGCTTAACTTTTCCTTATTCCTTAACTTTTCCATTTCCTTAACTGTATGCAGATCGATTTTTTGCTACGTGCCTCATAACAATAAATTCAAGTTTCGTCACCCGTCACGATATCGTAAACATGACCTGACGGACTCTGATTAGGTAAATTTTTTACCACCTTCTTGTTCTAATCCACTCCTGCTTACTTGCTGTGGTCAGATTGTGGGGTACTCATCGAACACAGCACAGAGTTATATAACTGGTACATAATCGCAATTGATTATTTGCCGATAGGTTGAACATGAACTCCAATGCATACTATTTTACTGATGGCGACATTTTGTACATTGTCAAGGGATATTTTCAGTGCGCGAAGAGAAGTTTGATGATTTTGAGCGAATTCCTAAACTTATTGTAATAGTTTAGATCTAGAAATGTAGTCTTCAAGAAATTGATTGGCCGATGTCCAGCTGATGAACTGAGTATCTTTGATGTATCGTTCATGTTTAGCCACATGTCCAGTCTCGATAATATAGACAATGCCACAGGAACAAGAAATGCCACCACCAAAAACGGCAGTCATTAACTCTCTTGTTTACCATGCGATCGTCATATTTGCAGCGGCCTCCTTATCATTTGAGCGTCACATTTGCCTACCTCCAAAAGCCCAATTCCTCCTATTTCAAAGTCTAGTCTGTAGGGAAAAATATAAAGAAAGTCAATGAAAAATACTTTAAACTTAAAACAGGGTATATATTAATATGATACTGAATACAACGTGATTATACGACAGTAGTCTAAAGAATGTGTTCCAATTCACCCACTGGACCCCGATGATTCCGCCGAACGTGCCATAACCATAAACAATAATTCGCATAAACGCAGAAACGTCTGACCTTCGCCGTGGGTATCGAATTCCAGGCGCTCGTACAGCGTTGCTCACATTCGGCCATCCTGACATACGTCGTGTCCCCACGACGACAATACGGTTGTGGTTTGTGAAACCTGCGAATTTACAGAACATGTAATTATACATTTTATGTAGGATTATGTCGACACGTTCATACGTTGAGCAGGAATACACCACACATAACAAGGCGTCCCCTATCATATGTGGCGCATGCCAACACAACGACCATCTCATTGTTGTCACTCCTCATTCAATCATCTTTCAATCTACTCAGGAACAAGGGACCCAAACACAATGCCACGATCTCCCACCAGACCCACGCCTGTGCCAGTCAGAAAGATAAGAATGCGAATCTTTATTCGCCCATAATCCCCACAATACTAGCACAGTAGAAATCTGTAAGTAGTACCTTGTTCGAGATTCGTGCATTGGCGAAATCCCATTCCATCTAGTGTACTTACGTACTATTATTGGAAAACTAATTTAATCTACAGCAAAATTAATCCATTTTTTCATATTCTCAGCACCTGCCACCCCTTCGTATGAAATTTGGGATCTCTCCATTCCAGGAATGTTTCGTATTTCATAACGATCATTCCCTAGGACCTTAGTTACCCGAAAAGGACCACGCCACCTCGGTAACAACTTCTTACTACTACCAGTGCTCGGCAAAGAGGTAATCTTTATTAGTACCAAGTCCCCAGCAATATATTCGGGTGCAGGACACCGTTTCGCGTCAAAATTTTTCTTTTGTTGAATTTGGTGCCTTTCTGTATTTTGCCGAATTTGCTTCCGAACTTCCGTAAGGTCTAGGTCTCGATCATCATCAGTTTCCATGGCTGCATTCGGGACTACACGGTAACCCATCAACGCTTCACTTGGTGATATACCAATAGTTTTATTTATGGTACCATTTAATCCTAACTGAATATTTGTAACATTTTCATCCCACCGGTCATCTTCTAGGTCGGCTCCCATCGTCGATAAAGAGTCAAGCAATGTCCGATTGTATCGTTCATTTTGTCCATTACCACGTGGAAGTGCAACTGCATTGAAATAGTGTCGCGTTCCAATCTCAGTACAAAATTTCTCAAAAGATTTCGATTTAAATGCTGTTCCGCGATCGCTTATTATGCGACGAGGAACTCCAAAAGTTTTGATAAGATTCTGTAGAGCCTTAATTGCAAATCTCGATCTGGTATTTTTAACAGGGAAAAGTAAGATAAATTTAGTGAAAGCATCAATGACCGTAAATAATTGTGTGTTGCCGTTTTCGGTTTTAATAAAAGGACCAAGATGATCGATATGAATTGTGTGGAAGGGTCGCCCAATTTTCGGAATTGGATTTAAAAATCCGGGTTTCTTTCCAGACACAGATTTATAATATAAACAATGTAAGCAATTCTTAATATATTTCTTTATAAAGCGGCGCATATGCGCGAACCAATATTTGGACGCTACTAACTCGTAAGTTTTATCAAAAGCAAAGAGGCCAATGTCATCATGGCATAACCGCAAAACTTGGAAACGAGCCAAATTAGGTACCAACCATCGCATTCCCCTGGTCGTATTCTTGTACACTTTTCCTCCTTGCAAGGAATAATCGTTAAAGAAGTCTTTATGTTTATAACTTTCACCTGACAACAAAATTTTCCGTATATTTTGAATTTTTTTATCGTGTTGTTGTGCTGCCAACAGCCAGTCTCCTTCAGTAATCGTAATAGTATTTACTTCCTTTGTTGCACCTATAGGATTACGGCTCAAAGAATCGACATGACGCATTTGTGCATTAGATCTATATTTGATGTCATAATTATGTTCACTTAATTGTAACACCCAACGTCCCACTCGAGCGTTTAACTCCTTTTTCTTAAAGGTATGGGCTACCGCTGCGCAATCAGTGATTATTGTAAATTTCTTCCCAGCCAAATAGTGACGAAAACGTTTAACGGACTCTACAATTGCCAACATTTCTAATTCGAATGAATGATACAATTGCTCGGCAGACGTTGTTTGTTTGCTGAAATAGGCCACTGGTTGTTCTGTTTTATCCATATTTACCTGAACAAGGACTCCTGCTATTCCTATACGGCACGCATCAGTATACAATAAACACTCTAAATTCGGATCATATAATCTCAAAACGGGTTTGGTAATTAAACTCTCCTTTAATGATTCAAATGCTTTCACTTGCGCACTCCCCCACTGCCATGGGACATTTTTATGCAGCAAAAGAGATAAAGGTTTAGATACTCGAGCATAGTTTTGGATAAATTTACGAAAATATGACGTGAGGCCCAAATATTGCCTAACATTATGAACAGTTTGAGGTACCGGGAAATTCTGAACAGCTGTTATTTTTCCATCAGTTGGTGTAATGCATGAATTAGAAATTTCAAACCCTAAAAATTCGATTTTGGTTTGAAGAAAAGAGCATTTGGATAGTTTGAGTGTCAATCCGTGGAATTTGAGAATTTTAAGAACCTCTTCAAAAATAGCAAGGGCTTCTTCAGGAGTTTTGGCAAGAATTAAGATGTCATCCAAGTATACCAATACTTTAGTAAATCGGAGTTTCCCTAAAATATCGTTAATCATTCGTTGAAACACCGCGGGAGCATTGGTTAGACCAAAAGGCATCCGTAGAAACTCATAATGCCCGTCTTGGGTAATAAATGCTGTAGCACTGATTGATTCGGGTGCCATTTTAATTTGATGATACCCGGAAGCTAAATCTAAACTAATGAAATAACTAAATCCTGTCAAACGATCGAACTGGTCTTCGATTAATGGTATCGGATATTTATTTTTAATTGTTACAGCATTTAATGGTCTATAATCAATACACAAACGATTCTCGCCGTTTTTCTTTTTCACCAACAGAACTTGACTCGCATACGGAGAATTTGACTCACGGATAATTTGATGTTTTAATAGTTCATCGATAATGTCTCTAATAACTTGCCTCTCTGTTTCGCTATAGCGTAATAAGTACGTTTACCTCCGTTCTAATTTTAGGTATAACGTACAATAAAATATCTTTCGCAACGCCATCAATATTAACAGAAACTTGAACATATTCTATGAGGCGCCGTTTGTGCCAAAAATAAATAAAAAATAAAACGCTAAATTGTTTATGATATATAAATAAGTTTTAGTGAAAAGAAATAATTTTCAATGATATTAAATTATTTCATTGATAAAAATAATTTTATTGATATAAAAAAAATATATAAAATATTTTCGTTCATATAAAATACTTTTGATGATATAAAATTATTTTTTGATATAAAACAGTTTCTTTGATAATAAAATTATTTTATTGGTAGAATTGTTTCTTTAATAAAAATAATAACTTTCATAATCTATTTTTCTAATGTAATCTTGAAGGGATACAAATTATTAATTAAATTTACAATCTCAAAGAAACATTTATAATATATTAAAGAAACGTTTAAATATCAATGAAAATAGTACCGCCGCTAGCAACAGATCGCGCCACATCTTTACGTGGTTGTCTCTGCTTTATGTTAACTCACTGTTGTTAAAAGGTTATGTATGTTATAAGGTTGGGAGTGACTAATGCTCCGTCGGACCATCACCTAAAATTTTGTTGGAAGACGGTCGGGCATGCGCATACAGAATGTCAACACATTTTGCATTTTGGAAGTGTACAAAAACTAAAGCTGAGAGAACGCATTCTTGAAACACACCATTTAGCTGTCCTCGCACCAGACACACGCATTTTCTGGAAAAAAGATTATGTAGAAACAAGCAAAATAAACCAACCTCTACGGGAGCAAAACTCATCTTGCCCTAGGAGAACACCCGAACACCCACCGAGACTGTTGGTGGTGCTTTCCAATAACTTATTACTTAAACGTCATTTTACTGATATTGTGTAATGCGCATGTCCGACCATCTTGGAACAAATTTTAAAGTAATCGTCGGACGGAGCAGTAGTCACTCCTAATGTAATTGCCACTGCTAGGTTGCGCCATCTACTTTTGGAGGCGGTACTAAATTCATTGATATTGAAAACTTTCCTTGATAAGTATATAAATGTTTCTTTGAAATTTAAAAGTTTTATTGATAATGTTTTGTCGTCACACAAGATTATGTTTAAAAGTAGATTCTTAAAAATAACTTTTTTATCAAAGAAAATCATTTTATCAATAAAATTGTTTTATCAAAAAAATTAAATCAAAAAAATTATTTTATATCAACGAAATTATTTTTATTAATTATTTTATATCAATAAAATATAATTATTTTATATCAATAAAATATTTTTTTATGGACAAAATAATTTAATATTAATAAAGATCTTTTTTTCAATAAAATTTATTTGTATCATTCATAGTTTCGCGTTTTATCAAGCATACCGTTGCATTTTATATTTCGTTTATTTTTGACACAAACGGCGCCTCATAATATTCGTTCGTTTGTAAACTTCCCGCTACGGTCGTTATTTCTACAGACGGATAGACGTGTTCCAGTTCAAGGTTTAGACGCTGTATGACATCATGAGTGATTAAAGAAATTTCGCTGCCCAAATCAATAAACGCTTGCATTGTGTTATTATTAATTAGTATATTTTTATAAAATTTGCGGCTTGAATCTTCATTCACAGAATTCATATATACGGTGTATGGAACTATTTCCCTATTTTGCTGATGTCACTGAAAACATTGTTTTCGAATATGACCTCTTTGTTTACATAGATAACAAAATAGGTGAGACCTAGATGAATGTGCTTTTGGATACGAATGAGACGGCCCCCCCTTGTTTGTATCTTTTATTATCCTCGCATGTGAAGCGGTTTCTAATGTTTTGAGATGTTGGGCCAAAATTGCTGGATCAGTTATTTGGGAAGTTTCTACTGAAAATTTAATATTGGTATCATCTATTCCGCCCATAATTAAATTTACCTGATCTGCCCCCACCAAAGGAAGTTTTAATTTATGGATAAGAGCCAGTTTTTCAAAGACATATTCATATAATGTTTGATTCGGTTTTGGCTTACAATGCAACATGTCTAGAAGCAATTTGTTTAAATCGCGCTTTTGACGAAAATTTGTTTTTAACAGCTCTTTCCATTCTGACCAGGAAAATAAACGAGTTGGCAACCCACGGTACCAAGTTTCAGCTGGTCCCCGCAATTTACTTAATGCCAAATGACTAATGACTGTATCTGACCAACAATAAATTTCAGAATACTCATCCACAGCATTCAACCAATCAGTGATATCAGAATAAAGAGGGTTAAATTCCTGAATAATATTATTTGAAACGGACATACTAATTTGAGGACAAACTTGACCCACCGTATTACTCCGGGAGTCCGACCTATGCTTTCTCCGAGCAGAACCATGTCTTCGGGTTACCCTCCTGTTTCCCGAATGCCGTCTCATACTATCGGGTGTTAATCTATCACGGTTGGGACGGCGCCTGCTCCTTCCTCGAGAACGAGACCTAGCCTCCGGCATCACCCGCTCCTCGTCCGAGGACATAATTGCACAATTTCAACACCACACCGAGCAAACTGATATAGTAATATTGCGAGGGTTGCTTATCCCACTTCTGATGTAGGGAAAAATATAAAGAAAGTCAATGAAAAATACTTTAAACTTAAAACAGGGTATATATTAATATGATACTGAATACAACGTGATTATACGACAGTAGTCTAAAGAATGTGTTCCAATTCACCCACTGGACCCCGATGATTCCGCCGAACGTGCCATAACCATAAACAATAATTCGCATAAACGCAGAAACGTCTGACCTTCGCCGTGGGTATCGAATTCCAGGCGCTCGTACAGCGTTGCTCACAAGTCATACCATAGTCCCAAAATCGTGTTATATCTCTCCCGTCTTCACTGATTGTATAAGGCAAACTTCTTTATAAACAATAATCAGGACCGCCATCACTCCTCTTCTATTATAGACCAGGGATTTCTTGATATTTTGATGCACACCTCCAGAACGTGTTGTGTGTTACATTCCTTGTTCTTGTGACCTTGTCAAAATTGGTGAGACTCATCCCACTCCTCGGTAATCACTCATCTAACTCATTTGCCCCTCACTGGCTATTTTCAGAGTAACTAAGTCCCCTCATTCCAATCCTATCAGTTCAGCGTCCGCCCAGCAGCTTTGAACGAAATGCTAGCATCCGCCAGTCAGTCATTGGCGCCGGTCTACGTCCGTAATTCACGGCAGCCGTATCGAGTGACCATGTTTTCCGCGTAGAATGTTTATTGTAAAAAGGTTTTTCGGCAAACGTAAAAAATACATGGCTTTAGCGGCTCTATGAACGACACTAAACTGTCACTTTTTATGTGGTTAACAACCAGGAGTCAGAAAAAAGTTTTTTTTACTGACAAGCCTGTAAAAATTTTTTACTGGCGCTAATCCAAAACAATCAATCATACAATAAATAATTAATGTCACTACTGATATTTTTTACTCTTTTTGCAAGCAAAATAATCGTGTTTTTTTGGATTGAGATTGAGATAAGTGTATCGACGTTTGCCGAAAAAATAGCATATTTTATGCGGAGCTAAAGTTCTTTTTGTGGCTCATCTGTAGTTGCCGGACTCACTTCGTTCATCACTTTAACTCCTTATAAAATAACATACTATTTTCTTCAAAAGTCAGAAAAACATTACATTTCCCGACTGTATACATCATGAACTTGATGTTTTCATAGATGTTTTCATAGATGTTTTCATAGATATCTGGATATTTTACGGTTTATTTTGAGTAATTATTTTGAATTCTTAATCTATAACGTGTGAACAAAACCTAGCATAGGAAAAGTGTTTTTTTGTGATTGTGATACAGACTCATCACTTTTCCTCCTCATAAAACAATATACTATTTGCAAGATTGTGATCCTTTTTAGTTCCAGATACATAATTTGTAACTTCATGCGTCTAAGATATATGATACAAACTTACACAAAAATTATTAACGTATAATTATAACTAAAAATATAATTTTACGAACAGATTATCGTAATTATCTGTAATTAACGTAATTTCTCTAATCACGACCCGGGTAAAAGAAACTTGAAGATTTATCCGCAATTAAAACCGTCATCTATACTATGTAGATATTAAATTACCGCACCATAACTCAAGCGTCAAAGAAAACCAGACAGTCGTAAAAAATACTTCAGAATTTCTAGAAAATAATAATTACCTATTTTACACTTCCAAAATACGAAAGTAATTTTTATGGAGGTTGGAGGACTTAGGATATATAAACAATTGGATATCCTTAAATTGCGAGGCTGTTGGCAGTCCTCTTGGGCACTTTACTTCAAAGCTTCAAAATTGGAGGAGCCGAGCGTCTAGGATTAAATAAAATCCCTTCTTTACGACAGTACAGTAAAACTTTTATTGCAGCAATAAAAAAGGTTAAATTTTATTGTCGTTTCTCCAAATCTGACTAATTTATTTGCACGCAAACTACCCTATTCCGGTAATTATGTAGATGCATCTCTGCCTTCCTTGCTAATAAATAACATGTATAATTTTTTGTATGGTATGTCAACTTAAGTGACCGGCAATTAGATAGGAAGGTGGAATAACATTCTTCGAGGCTAACCAGCATTTGACTGAAGAGGGAGCTAGGGAGGTTCATATTTCATACTGCATAAACGAATTTAATGTTGCAAACACTTTTCCTTCGTTCATGTCGTTTACTCATATTATATCTTCTTTTTCACCGACTTCTTATCTTTCCAAATTTATCGGTAAGGGCCATTTGATACCAATCTTCTCCAGACGAAGTACTCGACACGCACATACACTGGGAAAATTCTTAAATAAAAATAAGAGCTTTTACCAGTAAGTAATTGAGGCATGGAAAGTTCAGTTCTTTGATATTGGAATGTTATATTAATTCTTAAGCTTAAGCCGAGTCTTCTTATCTTTGAATACGTAGTTAGATATTTTTGTTTACCTAGTCTGTTCAGACGGCACAAACAAGAAATCAGATTGCATCTTTACTAGTAGTCGGCGCCGAAACAAGTGCTTACGTCCAATAAACAATAAACACCAGCAGTATCAACCTCCTTTATTTATGTGTACCCATTGTTGATTTGTTAACCAGGAGAGATTATTCGAGTCTATAGATGCCGCATGCCGTCAACCAGTAATTACTACAGAAACTACGCAGCTACGCACTTGATCCTTAGGGTGATCCATTCTATACAAGGCGCACGCTGTGTGTCGATGTTGTTTCTACATATATACGTATACATATCATATTGCCAGGGATCCTACAACCGTGGCCGCTTCCCGGACTACCTTCTCCACACTCATCTATTCTTCCATCCCTCTTCTTCCATATCTCAGACTCTCATGGTCTAAACTTTCGGGGCTATACCCTCCCTTCGTCTGTTTCATGGAACGTACTGATACGAACTTTTGCCCCGTCAGCGACGCCCCTGTTGGTGACTCAATTATTTGTTGACAGCGAGCCGCGGCTTTGATTTATTACGGCGCGACCTTGTCGCTGTTTATGATTCCCGAAAAGAATAGTCTATCTCGAAGATTCTCATTCTGGAACAATGTTTGATCGATAATTTTCGAGAATCTTCTAAGACCATTATAAAATGGGAAGCAAGAAGCCGAGTGGAGAGTCTTACAGTTTGAAGTCTGAAGTTTGGAAGCCGATATCGAATGCGATAAGAACCGGGCGTTTAATAGTTTCGTGCGAGTATAAGTCTTGATACGCGTTTAGTGTCGGTACGGTACGCGAGTGCGAATTCTTTGGTGGCGTTTTAAGTGTACCGGGCGCGTCTTCGTATGTGATTAACCGTCGGTTGAAGACGAGTGTTTTAGAGAGTTTAAACTGTGGACTTGTGTACTGTGGATTGTTTAGGTTAGGTAATTAATTGTTTAATCGTTCGCTAATAATTGTTTAAGTTTCACTGCTTGTTGTTATTTACTGCTTGTATATAGTTCGCTGCTTATTGTTCAATTTGTTAATTTTAAGTTCTCAAATCACTGTTAATCATTGTAAATATTTGTACATATACCTACATAAAGTCACTGTAAATAAAAAGTGGAAAACGAAATACGTTACAACTGGTGTCAGAAGTGCGATTTGTGTGGAGCCAAGAAGAGTGAAGAACGTCGTGGAAGCCGGTGGAAAATTGAAGAATTAGTGGCTGAATTAGTGGGAATTTCGACGTTGTTTGGACTCCTTAGTGACTGTTAGTGGTTTGAGACTTTTGTTTGAACTTGTGAGTGTTTATGCCAGTAACAAGAAGAGCCGCCGCGATGGAGCAGCAACTTCAAGCTCTTATGGAATTAATGAAGAACAGCCAAGAAGAAATGAAGAATAATTTGGAAGAAATAAGGAACAGTCAAGAAGCAATGAAGACCGGACAAGAATTAATGAAGAATGACTTAGCAGAAGAAATGAAGATTACACAAGAAGAAATGAAGAACCACCTTGAAGAAACAACGAAGACCAGTCAAGAAGAAATGAAGAACAACTTAGAAGAGGGGTATGAAGATTAACCAAATAGTAATGAAGACCAATCTAGAAGAGATGAAGAGCAGTCAAGAAGAAATGAAGAACCACCTCGAAGAAACAGTTAAGAGAAGTCAAGAAGAAATGAAGATCACTCAAGAAGAAATGAAGAACCATCTTGAAGAAATGAAGTCAGTTATAGAAAGAAGTCAAGAGCAAGTAACCGAAAGAATTACTGAAGTAAGATCCGAATTAGAGACCCGAATCACAGAAGAAACGCAAGAAATAAGAAAGGTGATGGATGAAGAAATATCGAAGATAAATGAGAGAGTGGCAGAACTAGAGAAGAAGAAGACATTGAAGACAGAAGATACTGGTTTGGACGAAGAAAGAAGAGCTCCTGTTTTTAAGGTGAAGCCGCCTACATTTGATGGGAAGACCTCGTGGCACACCTACATCAAGTAGTTCGAGGCAGCGGCAGCGGTGAACCAATGGACCAGTACCGAGAAGGCGGTGAATTTGGTGGTTGCTCTCCGAGGTGACGCCTTAAATATCTTGGATACCGTGACAGAACAACAGGCAGATTATAAGGAGATAGTTAAGCGCCTGGAGATGAGGTATGGCCATCAACACCTCCAGCAAGTCCACCAGGCACAGCTAAAGGGTAGGTCTCAGCGTTCCAATGAGACCCTGCAAGAGTTTGAGGCCGACATCGCCCGTTTAGTCCGGTTGGCGTACCCAACAGCCCCGGAGGAGTTTTTGGAGAGCCTGGCAGTGGAAAACTTCATTGAGGGGCTGCGTGACAGTGAGACAAAGATGGCGCTGAAGCTAGCTAGACATAAAGCTTTGGCAGACGCTTTGGCCCACGCCTTGGAGTTTGAGGCAGCAAAGCAAACATCCCGAGGATACTCCAAGGTGCGGCAGCTGCTTACCCAAGAACCAGACGAAGACCTACTGGAAAAAGTAATAGAAAAAGTCAGATTGAAATTGCGTAAACGAACTGAGACCAACAACAATGAGGACACTGGCAGAAGATGGTATGGAAGGGAGAATTTCCTGCAATGTTGGAGCTGTGGTGTAAAAGGTCATCTTCGCAGTAGATGCCGACGTACTCCTGGCCAGAACCGGTACGTGAGGACAGCCCCATCCAACCAAGCCCCAGCACAAGATGTGAAGGTGTCAAGATTGGCTCGAGTTGGGGATAGTTTAATGATTGATGGGATCATTGATGGTAGGAAGACCGAAATTACCATCGATACAGGAGCCAGTGACACCATAGTCAGAAAAGATGTTGTGGCTGAGTGGAGAATTAGGCCGACCAATAAGAATATCCGATTGGTTACTGCTACCGGCGAGACAGCACCTATATATGGAGAGGCGGAAATCGACAGGGATCGACAGGGATGGAAGATGTCGTCATTCCACAGAGAGTTCTTGTAGCCGACATTGTGGATGAAGTTATACTGGGCCTGGATTGTATGAAGAAGCACGGGATTGTGCTTGATGTTGGCGCCGGTGTACTTCGAATTGGTGAAGAAGAACTAGTAATGAGTTCTCCTGGGCGCAAGAACCGTGTATACCGAGTGAAGGTCGAAGAAGATGTCCTGATGCCTGCCAGATCCGAAAACATCGTACGGGTCCGTGTGGATGGTGCTCCCAGCTGCTTGGTGGGATTGGTCGAGCCGATGTACGAAGAGGTGAAGAAAGGATTACTTATTGGGAAGACGTTGGTAAGACCTGGTCAACGTCCAGTATTCGTAAGGATAGCGAACATTGCCGAATTTGACCAGAAGATTTGCAAGGGTACGTTAATTGGTATGTGTGAGCCAGTATCTAGGATTGCCATGGTAAAGAAGAATGAGAAGAAGGGAGAGGATCAGAAGTTGTCCACGACCAGTTTACCAACTCCCCTGGAAAAGATGGTAGAAGAATGTTCCCAACAACTGGATCAAATACAGGGTGAGAAGCTGGCTCAACTCCTGATGAAATACAAAGATGTCTTCTCCTTGCAAGATGGTGACCTAGGACATACGGGAGTAATTCAACACACCATTAACACCGGTGATCATACTCCCATTAAGCAAGCCCCTAGAAGAGTACCCTTGGCAAAACAAACCGAAATGGACAACTTGATTAAAGGCATGAATAGACAAGGGGTAATTGAGCCTTCGCAGAGCCCGTGGACTTCCCCTGTAGTGCTGGTGAGCAAGAAAGATGGCTCCACTCGTTTTTGTGTAGACTACAGGCGGTTGAATGATGTCACCAAGAAAGATAGTTACCCCTTACCCCGGATTGACGACACCCTGGACACAGTGGCGGGTTCCAGATGGTTTTCCACCCTCGACTTGAAGAGTGGTTATTGGCAAGTCGAGTTGCATCCCAAGGATAAAGAGAAAACAGCATTCTCTGCCGGAACTGGTTTGTGGCAATTCACTGTAATGCCGTTTGGGCTCTGCAATGCACCTGCCACTTTTGAGAGATTGATGGAGACAGTACTGCGAGGACTGCATTGGAAGACTTGCCTGGTATACCTCGACGATATCATCGTGATGGGGAAGACTTTCGATCGGCACTTGAAGAACTTGTGCGATGTCTTCGAGAAATTGAGGCAAGCTAACCTGAAATTGAGTCCGCAGAAGTGCCAGCTATTCAAGAAGCAGGTTAAGTTTTTGGGGCACATAATTTCCACCAAAGGAGTTGCAACAGATCCGGAGAAAACAGACGCAGTGAGGAACTGGCCTGTTCCGAAAGATAAACATCAACTTCGAAGCTTTCTGGGATTATGCACCTACTACCGCCGTTTCGTGAAAGGGTTTGCAGACATTGCGAAGCCCCTGCATCGGTTGACCGAAGATGGTAGGCCATATGAGTGGACGAAGGAGTGCCGAGGAGCATTTGAAGAGTTGAAGAAGGCTCTGTGTTCTGCTCCTGTTTTGACGTATCCAAGGCCTGGAAGCAAGTTGGATACCGATGCAAGCAATGTGGGCATAGGCGGTGTATTATCCCAAGAAGAGGATGGGGAAGAAAAGGTTGTGGCCTATTTCAGTAAGGCCTTGTCGAAAGCTGAACGTAATTACTGCGTCACTAGGAGGGAGCTGTTAGCAATTGTGCGGACCATCGAGCACTTCCATAAATATCTGTGCGGGCAAGATTTTCTTATCAGAACTGACCATGCTTCCTTGAAGTGGTTGCTGCAATTTAAGAACCCAGAAGGTCAGTTAGCCCGTTGGATTGAGAGGCTGCAGCAGTACAACTTCGTCATTCAACATCGGATTGGGAGAAAACATGGCAATGCTGATGCACTTTCGAGAAGACGTTGCCCGGAAGATTGCAAGTACTGTGTGGGGCAAGAGTTGAAAGAGCATGTACACCCCATCAAATGCCATCAAACCCGGATCCAAGTAGAAGAAGAGCATCTACAATCCTGGAGAGACGCCCAGCAGAAGGATAAGGCCTTGGAACCTCTGCTAAGATGGAAAGAAGCTGGTAGAAGACCGGAGTGGATGGAAGTATCTGACAAGAGTGTGGCCCTGAAGTCGTACTGGGCGCAATGGGATTCTCTTGTGATCGAAGACGGTCTTCTGAAGAGAATGTGGGAGAGCACCGACGGAAGAGAGAGAAAGCCCCAGGTCGTGGTGCCGAAGGATAAGGTTCCGGAAGTCCTAGCAGAGGCTCACAGTGGAGTGAGTGGGGGACACTTAGGTGTTAATAAAACCACGATGAAGGTCCGAGAGAGATACTATTGGCTGGGCTACAGGACAGACATAATGAACTGGTGCCGGAGATGTGATGACTGCGCGTCAAGCAAGGGACCCAAGACAAGGAGCCGTGGCAGAATGCGCCAATATAATGTGGGAGCTCCATTTGAGAGGATTGCAATTGACGTAGCAGGTCCGTTTCCTACATCAACTGATGGAAATAAGTACATCCTGGTTGCGACGGACTACTTCAGCAAATGGCCTGAGGCATATGCGATACCGAATCAGGAAGCCACTACAGTAGCTGAAGTACTGGTGAACAATTTCTTCAGCCGATTCGGTATACCCATGGAGCTTCATTCTGATCAGGGACGGAACTTCGAGTCTGCGGTGTTCCAAAATGTTTGTAAGTTGATGGGAATACGGAAGACCAGGACCACTCCATTGCATCCCCAGTCAGATGGAATGGTTGAGAGATTCAACAGGACCATAGAAAACCATCTGAGGATAATGGTAGATGAACACCAGACAGACTGGGACCGACATATTCCACTGTTCCTGATGGCTTATCGATCGGCTGTGCACGAGTCAACAGGAAGAACACCTGCCAGTGTGCTATTCGGAAAGGAATTGAGGCTGCCAATGGATGTGTTGTTTGGGCATCCTGAAGATAGGCCAGTGCCTGTAGATGAGTATTCCCGGGAATTGGCAGAACGACTCGATGCAATTCATGAGGCTGTTCGGGATCGCATGCGCCTAGAGAGCGACCGAATGAAGACGCGGTATGATGCCCGAGCGAATTCTGTGGGTTTCCAAGCTGGCGATCTGGTGTGGCTTTATAATCCAGCCCGGAAGAAAGGACCAGGATCAACGACGTTGTTTACCGGATTCAATGTTCTCCACGATCGAAGATGAAGGTAGTCCATCTGGACCGGCTTGCACCGTACCATGGGAAAGAAGGAGATAATTTCTGATCGGGGCGATCAGTCTTTTAAGGAGGGGGCAGTGATACGAACTTTTGCCCCGTCAGCGACGCCCCTGTTGGTGACTCAATTATTTGTTGACAGCGAGCCGCGGCTTTGATTTATTACGGCGCGACCTTGTCGCTGTTTATGATTCCCGAAAAGAATAGTCTATATCGAAGATTCTCATTCTGGAACAATGTTTGATCGATAATTTTCGAGACCATTATAAAATGGGAAGCAAGAAGCCGAGTGGACAGTCTTACAGTTTGAAGTCTGAAGTTTGGAAGCCGATATCGAATGCGATAAGAACCGGGCGTTTAATAGTTCCGTGCGAGTATAAGTCTTGATACGCGTTTAGTGTCGGTACGGTACGCGAGTGCGAATTCTTTGGTGGCATTTTAAGTGTACCGGGGCGTCTTCGTATGTGATTAACCGTCGGTTGAAGACGAGTGTTTTAGAGAGTTTAAACTGTGGACTTGTGTACTGTGGATTGTTTAGGTTAGGTAATTAATTGTTTAATCGTCCGCTAATAATTGTTTAAGTTTCACTGCTTGTTGTTATTTACTGCTTGTATATAGTTCGCTGCTTATTGTTCAATTTGTTAATTTTAAGTTCTTAAATCACTGTTAATCATTGTAAATATTTGTACATATACATAAAGTCACCGTAAATAAAAAGTGGAAAACGAAATACGTTACAGTACTTTAAAATTTTCTTTGGCCATCGTTCTTCGTTTGATGACCATTCGTCATGTTATCTTTGCGATATTCAATGTAGTGTCGGTTGAAGACGAGTGTTTTAGAGAGTTTAAACTGTGGACTTGTGTACTGTGGATTGTTTAGGTTAGGTAATTAATTGTTTAATCGTTCGCTAATAATTGTTTAAGTTTCACTGCTTGTTGTTATTTACTGCTTGTATATAGTTCGCTGCTTATTGTTCAATTTGTTAATTTTAAGTTCTCAAATCACTGTTAATCATTGTAAATATTTGTACATATACATAAAGTCACTGTAAATAAAAAGTGGAAAACGAAATACGTTACAGTACTTTAAAATTTTCTTTCGCCATCGTTCTTCGTTTGATGACTATTCGTCATGTTATCTTTGCGATATTCAATGTAGTGTCGCTTTTGCTACCATTGAGAATTACACTTACCTGAATTTCCCCGAATATGGAAACAAGTGTCGCTTTTGCTACCAAAATACCTTGCGTCGCTTTTGTACTGTGTCGCATTTGACCCATTACCGAATAGACAATTACCTCAAGCACTGCCAATTTAAGAAGGAAGGAAGTTTGTATAATAATCGAAATGAATTTTGACATAAAAGAATTTAGACGAAAGTGTCTAATAGAACCTCATAGTAAAATACTAGTGAACTGGACAGCTATAACAGACAAAAATAGTAGCGGGATTCGGATAAATAACGATTTGTGTCTTCGGTACTGGTAATAAATAAGTTGATTATGATGACACTACTGACTGGCCGGGGATAAATTATTTTACACATGTAAATCGCTGACGGTCGGGTCCAGCATTACGTGGGTACTTTCTTTTAAACAACGCTGTATGCATATTTCGGGTGAATTTGGTTAAGATCGCGTGGGGCCGAATACGGCCTTTAAGTTATACAGTATTAAAATAAAGGGGAGTCACATAATTATCTAGCATTCATTCATTACCTACTTGATTCATGTAAAACCTGCAAATTGTGGAAACACACTCAGAGATCTTTTCGATGTAACCGCTTCCCACTCGCCAAGGGAGCTCATCTGCTTAAATTTGAAGACACTTCAACCTATATGTTCCAACATAGCTATACCATTCTTAAAAACTCTTGATCACAGAAGAATTCCTGTTACCAACAGCACCATCTCAATCAATTTCTTTCCCCGAAAGCTCCGTTTTAGCTTAGAAAATAAATAAAACTCGCTAGGAAGTGAATAGGGTGCATATGCTCCATAACTTCAAACCCATCATCACGAACATGTGAATTATCCCGATGACAGTGAACTCTGCGTGGAAATTTTCTTCTTCCCTTTTCATTAATGCAATCACGAAGTTTTCTCTCTAATCTTGCATAATATTGACCAGTGGGCAACCACTTGGCAAATAATCTACGAGTAAAATTCCTCAGATACTTAAAAAATGGTGATTATCTTACCTGCTGATCTGCTGAAGTCCGTACGCGAAATTTGGACGGAGGAGAAGATTCTGTATGGCGCCTTCCCATACACTGTTGTTTAGATACGGAATTGAAGGAATGAGCTCAAATTTTAACAACATAGCGATTGAGAAAGTGTATTGATTTAGAGCATCTAAATTTGGGTTAGCTTTTTTGCTAACCCCTTATGAAGCCCTAAATAGTCATTTATTATGGTTCCATTTGTAATACTTGTTATCTTGTCGTTAACCGGCGATCTTCTGTGTCCTGCCATCTTGCCATTCACACTATCAATGTTTTCTAAGTACACTGCGCAGAGTGAGGGCAACTAGTATGTTCGCGGGTTAATTAATCTCCGGAAACCACATTTTTGCTACTTGATCGGAAGGACCAGAATTCCCAAACGCGCCTACCATATCTCTAAAATTCTTTTTACTGGTATTCTATGACGCTCACTTTTATAGGTACATATTTTTGTCAAAATATTCTTGTAGCCACTACCCTTAAACTATTAAAACGCTCGAGTAATTAAGCCATTTTGATAGTTTTCTTGTGAAAATAAAATAACACAGCAAGTGCGGTTGGTAGATGAAACATATCCCAAGGTCATCCAGAACTGCCATTTTGTTCTCCACGGCTAGACGAGTTCTGAACCCGTAGGGGTTTCATATACATATTTTGCTTGTTTTTACATAAACTTTTTTCCAAAAAAGCGTGTGCCTGGTGCGAGGACAACTAAATGGTCTGTTTCAAAACTGCGTTCTCTCATCTTTAGTTTTCTTACACCTCCAAAACGCAAATTGTGTTGACATTCTGTAATGCGTATGCCCGACCGTGTTTAAACAAAATTTCAGGGGACCGTCGGCCGGAGCAATAGTCAATCCCGATAAATTTAGCTAATGTAATTTGTAACCTCAAAATATCAAATGGTGCGTGTAACTAATTATCTAATTATATTTGATCGCAGACTATTCATAAATAACATGATACTTCATTTCCAGAAAAGCAACTGTGATAAAAGAAAACAAGATATTTCAACAAGTAAAATGATATACCCTACCTAACTTATGTAACAGTCACACTGTTGTTCAGACAACTAAATAGATACCACTGTAAACTTTATGTTGGCTGATCATGTTCATTGCGCCGACAGGTACTTTGTAAACTACCTAAAACAAACCGAGCTAGTAAGCGAGCTTCATTTTCATCAGTTCTATTTATAAATTCTTCGTCAGCTGTCTGTCTAGTCCTCGTCGTCATAATGCGGATGACGTAAAACACGTCATACTTAAACGCTGTCACGGTTTGATTATTCCGCTCATTGACACCGACATACACTGGTATTAGCGGAAATAGAAATCTCCTACATCCCCCTTTTGTTTTATCTTTTATCTGTTACGATATGAAACTCGTTCATAGCGCTACTCAATGAAACCCACACTTATACAGAATTCAGCGTATTTTTTATTAATTAAGGCTCTTGGTGAGTCGCCATCTTTGATTATAGTAAACTATCTGTCAAGTGGACCCCAAGTAAATTTCCAAAATTGTTTTTTTTTTCTTTTCAAATAAGCTACACCTCCTGAGTGTATTGTAGTCAAAAATCGCGAGTAAAATCATAATGTAATGGTTTTGAAATACCGCCATGAAATAACGTTATTTATTGACCAATTTCATTTTATCCTTTGGTAAATTGTAGATAAAAGAATATACTGCAGAGCTCTATTTATAGCACTAATTTTTTAGAAAAATCTACATAAAAACTATTCATACCTAATTTTTGCACGTTTTTTAACACAACGTATTTCATAATTAAAATTGAATATCGGAAATTTGCATCTGTATATCACTGAAAGAAAACCACTAATCCATCAAAAAATAAGGCGTTAATCGTGGTATTTCTAAGCCCCTGTAATGCACTGAAAATTGGTTAGTCGCTTGGAGCTTTAACATAATGGACTTTTTGAACTGTCGTAATTCTTGAAACAAACATGTCCGAATTAGTTTTAATTTACACGTTTTTAAAGGAACTTTCGGCACTTAAGTGGGAAACAGAACACTAATTCAAGCGCTGCTTTTAAATTTAAAATTTATAAAAGCTCTCAAAGAGAATAAGAATTCACATCATATGCTAACTCCTTAATTTTTGGGACTAAAAACGTAGGCATCAAATATATGTAAAAAGGTATCCTTAATTTCAATTTGGTAGGTAAAAAGAGACTACAAGTTTGCATTCAACATCTTTCTCTTTTTATCGCTTTTTATCTCAAGTGTGTGTGAAACATAAGGTTGGTAATCAAACATGGTCAGAGGTTCAGACACATTAGCAACCAATTAAAATCAACCAGGGTTGGGTCAGTACCTGACGTAATTAATTTTGATATGATATTAGGTATACATGACAAGTTATAAACCAAATCTTTATGTACCGTCCTACCGTCGTTACCAAACGCTTTTTCTGTTGATCCCGTTTTACATTTTTTACACACAAATCTATCAGGTTAAGGTCAACGGGAGCGAAGCAATGCGAGCGGAGCGTTGTAAGTCTCAGTCGTTAGGGTTTATAATATTATTATTATTCTCTTCAATGATTATCCGCTTGAAAAACACATGGTTATTATTGAGCATGCGCGTTTAGAGGGTCGCGCTGCTATAAAGAGGGTCTCCTGCATAAATTAAAAAGCTTTCGTTTTGTCTGGACAAAGCGCGAATTGAAGAATTATTTCGAACTTTGCCTACTACTGTTAGACAATTCGCGTTTTGTCCAGACAAAACGTCTGATTATGCGTCTCGTCTCTAACATACATGAACAAGGACCGTAAGTTCGCACTATCCTTACAAGTGGTCACGGCATGCTTCGTTGGTATCGTTATAACATTATGCAATAGCAAATTTGTGATTTAATGTAGAACTGGTTAGGTATTCAACGTTTTGTGACAAGAAATAGGTTGTGAAAATTTTCCACCGTAACTGAACTTTTACTTTTTACGAAAATTTATCCTTTTCTATATTTGTTATATCCCAGCAATATTAGTAACCCTTCCGTGTACCAAATAGAAAAAGTAGATTACGCTAGTTGACAACATTAATTTGTAAACTTTCTTCTTGTTTATTCAAATCATTACAATTAAAATTGACAAAATAACTTGGATTCAAAAAGCCAATGAGTGGTACTGGATCGTTCGAAGAACTATTCCTGGAGAAAACACCCCGCCAGGCATTGAATTATAGAACAAATCCTGATTTTGTGTAGTTCAAGAAATCACAGAATGCTACTCCAGCCAGCTGGTATTGAAACATTCATAACGTGTCTCTACATACATTTCTTCAACGAACGAGATTCGTTTTATAGGTTATACCAAATATGTTGCGCTCAAAATGACTACAGAAAACTGCAGACCGATAGTTTCGTCCTTGTGGGACTCGTCAGTGCATTGCTTTCTGCGTTCACTTTATATGAATCTAAATTACCTATTTGTTCTATAATTCAATGCCTGCTGGGGTATTTGCTGAAGGAGTAGTTGGTCGAACGATTCAGTACCACTCATTGCCAAGTAATTGGCGCTTACTCATTTGCAGAAAGCACTGCACTAACGAGTCCCACAAGGACGAAACCAGTGGTCTGCACAATCTGCAGTTTTCTGTAATCATTTTGAACGCAATATATTTGACAGTATTCATTTGTTGTATGCGAGCACTATAAAGACAAAAGTTAGGTCCACTGCAGAAAAGCCTAGTGCTATAGTGGGTCTTAAAACTTTGAAAAATACAGTTGTACACAGATTTGTGTACAGGACTCAAAACATCACAATATACAGGTTATCTCATTTGTAATTCCAAATATCTGGTCACTTTCGATGAATCTGGAAGTTACTCAAAAATGTCAAGTAGGTACCTAGTAGAAAATAGGCATGCTCCCCATGCGGCCAGTCCCAAAAACTGGAATTATGTTTTAGTTAGGCACTAAACTGTCAAGAAATTGCTTTGAAATGCGCTTAATTACCTACTTAACATGTTAGTTGTACGACGCATGTTGCAAGTGAATCAACAACATAAGGGTAAATATCTGGTCACTTTCGAGTTTCATAGTGTACCCACTTGCTGCTCTGAAAGGGTGAACAAAGGTTCTTCCGTCATTACATACAGAACTTTTAAAAAGTATCTGGCCTTGAATTTAATAAAAATTGTCAAAATGGAAAATAAATTGCTAATAAGCGTAATTTCCTTACGCACTGCATTGAAATAGTTATTAATTCGGCTCCAGAGGGCGTCACTTTTCCAGTGCCTTTCTATAACGATAACTACGTCGAATATTGTATGTACAAAAGACACTAACTAAGTAAATTATATAAAAGCTTGAACTGCCATTAAAGCGTCCAGTATATTTTTCTATGAATCGCTACCTACCATTTTGTTGATTATTTGGAAAGTGTTAGTGGATAATTCTAATTTTTGGGAATACCTAGTTTGCTGCTTCTTGTCAGAAGAGACGGCTATAAGATAGTAATAAAAAAGGAATTGGTGGCCGTTCCGTACATCCCATTTCCGTCATCCCAAATCTCTACCTGGTTTGAGTGCCGCTTCGTGCGCTGACCTGCTGATAATGCAGTAAGTTACTAATTCGAGTTTATCTTTACAACACAACGCTGTTAATAACTAGACTTCAACGCGGAAGTGTATGTTGATTTCTCTTCTGTTGTTTTCAAATGTTAATGCTTTTGTTTGGGGGGAGACATAAACGTTTCCCTCGCTCCGCTTACCCACAGACCGGAAATAGTGGGCAGTGGAACCACTTTTTTAGCCGTATTCAGTGACCACTTTTTTGGCCGGGTGATTCTTAGAATGCTCTCCGAGTATACCGTCACTAAGGGATTGTACCTGTAGTACGCAACTACCACTATTGCTAATGACAGTTTCTTACAAATGATCCCCAGTATCGCGACACGTGCATTGTGTACGGAACTGTCACTAATTTCGCCTTGTACAGAAATGGGGTGAAATTGAAAAGAGTTAAGTATTTGCATTCTAATAGTACTTAGCAATTTAAATTGCGTCGTTTGATTATTCTTTTGAACTTTTGAACAATCCCAGTACAATTTAAAGTCTTAGAACTGGAAACTTTTTGAACTTAAGGTTTAAATGAGAACTACTGGTTCGATTGGTTCTGTAGTGCCCTGGGTTTAGACGTTGAAAAAGGCGGTTAGCGCAGGATCAAATCCGACGATTGTTCTTTTAACTTTTTGTTTGCTGTATCAAATTAGTCATTCTGCCATTCTGTTGGTCCTTTTATGACCAATAATAAAATCGTGAATATTGAAAACATTGAATTTTTAAGCAAGACAAATTAGAAATACCAACTGCTGGATTCGATCCTGCATGGCTGCGACACTTACAAAAAATGTTTTCACGCTTAAGCCCAGGGCATTACTGAACTGGTTGAGACTAATCGTAACTTTTATTAAACCAAATTTTTCTCGAAAGTTTGCAGTTTTAAAACTCAAAATTTTATATGCATTAGGTGCTCAAAAGTTTGAGATTTTCATAGAAGATAATTATTTAGATTGAAAAGCAAATATTTGACTACACATTCATATTATATTTACCATACCTATTAATTTGCCATATATCGATTAGTATGAAATTCACTGTATAAATTTATTTCTAGAGGTGTGATAAGAAACAAAGAATAATAAAATTCAAAGCATTGCGTCAAGATTAGTCACCTTAGTAAATTTAGTAATTTTCCTTAAAATCTTAAATTTCTTTCGGAATATTTAACGACGAGTAATTTTGTCCCGAGATCAATGAACGGGTATTTTTAGTTCCGTATTACGCTGATTAACATTTTTCTGGGAACGTTGAAAATATTTTCAACACGCGCAACTAATTTCTGCGATAAAAAAAACGACACCGTTTGAATTTGTTCATCTTGACGACAGTGACGGTTTTTATGTCCCTTTTTGGGATACAACAAGAAGACATTTACTGCTGCTTTAATAACAACTTACAGCTAAAATGTCAAAATATTAAAGCGTTAGTCTTTCAAATTAGTTAGGAAATACAGACTGGCCGGAAGAAAAAGTTACAATAAATTAAGTAGGTACGCATTTTTATTATTTTAAAATCCTATAGTTGGCGCTACATATCGAATTTTTTTGAAAACCTCTTCACATAAACACGTTTTCATTTTAAAAATTAATAAGGTGTCTGTCAGAATGCAATCTGAGCAGTTGACATGAGTAAAGAAATAAATAAAATACATAATAAATTTTTATTTATTATAGAATATTACCCCTAATACCATATTTAATTACACTATGCCGTCTACGGGACATTACTTGAATTCCATGAAAGTCATTTAGGTCCAGACCACGCGCCGGCCACTGTAGATAGAGCTCTTCAATGCCGACGTCATCGGGAGAGTCTAACAATTCTAGCCACGTACCGATAAGCGTTATTGTGCATAAAAAGAAACTGTTCTCTGATAAATCCCGCGAAAACTAGGTAGCCCATGTTCTTCCAAAATGTAACTAATATATCTCCTAGCCATTAAATCGTCTATCTAGGTCTCTAAAGTACAACCACCATAATTTCATAAAGTTGCACTGCATTTAACAGATACCCAAAAATTTTGAAAATTAAATACCTACATTTCAAAACCTGTCGAAGGAAATCAGTGTCCAGGAATAAAACAGTTGCAGTAATTAAAAAACCAAAATGTTATACAGGGTATGAGCAAACTGAATCACAAAATTTTAAAACTCGATAACCTTATTTTTTAAATAGAACAATATATTTTTGCGACGGTCGTCTTTTATTTATTGCAAATAATATAAATAATATGTAAACATTTATGTATGTAAACATTTTTCGTTTTCAATAAGGTTGACATTACAGTAAAAAATTGTTTAATTCAGTACTGTATGTTCAGTAATTGCAAAAATTTCCAAGTGGAAGAGCAGCCTGTGTTGAGTATTATACTCTCACACTGCTGAACTTCGCCCTTTGTGCATAATAATTATTATAATAATTTAGTTCAATGTAATTTATGTTCATTTATCTTTCTGTTGTGTACAATAAAGACATTTATTATTATTATTATTATTATTAAAAAGTTAAGAGATAATTTTTTTCATGCCTTATGATTCATGTTGTTACTAGAAATTGATTTTCATTTTAGAAATGTTTTTATCACTTAAAATATGCGTAATTGTATCTACGTAAAGGTTCTTATGCCATTTTGAAAATATAAATTTTCTTGTTTACGAGATTGTTAGATATCTGAGGGCGATTACCTCATAAACTACCTATAAATTTTAGAGGCAGGGAAGTTTATGTAATCGAACGGAAGTTGAGCAAGGAAAACAACTATGACATAAAAATTATATGGTTTGAAGAATGAATTTACGGCAATTTGAAATTTTCTAATTTTGCCATATAATTGGCGATACCCTGCTCGATTTTCAGGTTTTTAATGCTGTTTTCATCCCATCAAAATGTTATTCGATCCCAAAATATTCAATTTTCATAATTCCAGCACATCTGTCAAAATGTTCGAAGTATGTATAATCAAAACGATTCAAGGCTATCTTATAGATCATAGACATCATAAAAATCGACTGACGAATTCAAAAATGCACTCGTATTTATAGAAGTGTTCCATTAAGAAAATACAGAGTTATGTAAGAATGAATATTAGATGTCGGGACACCTGCATATTTTGCTAATTTCATAATATTCAAATTAAATGTATACATGTATATTATTATTATTCGTGATTTTTCAGCCGTGAAGTTCGGTCGAATGTCAAAGAAGCAAAGGGAAAAAGTAGAAGATGAAGTTCGGTTCCACAGGGCACAGTTAAGGGCACAAAATGATTCAGCACCCGACAGTTCAGTCTTCGAGCAGCAGACGCCGTCAAGCAGTGATCAGTTGCATCACAGCTATAATGGAGGGTAAGCGCCTACGTGTTATTCTATCCGCACAACGCATCAATACTGGTTGCATAAGCAACAGGTTTGTGTTCTAACGGACTGTTGAAGTCTCTCCCGCTATTTACAAATTTTATGAATTTGACTTTCTTGGTTGGATTCTGTAGGTGTAATTTTTGATTACCTAATTAATTCTGCATATTAAACAACACATTTACAAAAAGAACAAAATTCAGTAACAAAAATATCTGTGGGGAGCTCCAAGTTGAGCTCTGCAAACATTTTATTGATTCATTAATGGAAACAGGATAAAAATAGCAGCAATACTGTAATTGACAATAGACGGCTAAGGCAATGCCTTCGAAGGCATTGACTAAGGTGTTTAAGACTCCAGAAAGCAAAAATGCTGTTCGACACCATTAGAATCTGACTTGTAGAATGCTTGAGTTACAAAGCCGTTCCTAATTCTTTTTTGCTAAATGCTAACACTGCTATATCATCCGCAAATCTGAGCATGTTAATAGTTTGACCCTGTACATTAGTCCCTGAGGCAGTTCTGTCCTTAACAATATTTATCTCATCTTTGATATATAAGTTGAAAACCAGAGGTGACAATGCACATCCCTGTCTCACTCCCTTCCGGATATCTACTTCTCTTCGTTCCTGCTCAAATTTTATAACTGCCTTTTGCTCTTTGAAGAGATTGTATATTATTCTTCTGTCCCTATCTTTCATCCCTACCTTTCTGAGCACTTTGAACATCTTCCCCCATTTTACATTGTCGAAAGCTTTTGCTAAATCTACAAATCCTATATAGACGCTCTTTCCCTTTTCTATTGTATTTTTCTATAATTACTCATTAAGCTAGAAAGGCCTCGCGCATTCCTCTATTTCGTCTAAATCCGAACTGATCTTCTCCTAATATATCTTCCGCCTTTTTCTCCATCCTTCTTTGCACAATTATTCTAGTTAAAATTTTTAACGCGTGAGAAGTTAAACTGATAGTTCTAAAATTTTCGCACTTATCTGCACCTTTCCGTTTTGGCAAAGCGACTATGATGCTCCTTCTGTAATCTTCTGGAATCTCACCTGTCTCATATATACTGCTAACAAGTTTAAATAAATGCTCTCTTACCTCTTGACATGCACACTTTAAAAATTTCTGCCTGCAATCCGTTTACATCTGGTGCTTTATTGTTTTTTAAACTTTCTAATGCAAGCTCAAACTCTTCCCTTATGGGACAGCCTAGGTTATCCCTCTCTACACTGATTTCCTTTTCTAATATATCTCCTGGTTCTTGTCCTGCATATAAGATTCCCAAATATTCCTTTCACTTACCTGCCTTTTCCTCTCTTCCGATTAGGATGTCACCTGCTTCGTTTATAATGTTCTTGCTGCTAGATCCAATTTCTCTGAAATTTCTCCAAAATTATTTTATACGCTTCATCAGTTTTTCCTGCTTTGAACTTATCTTCCAGTTCTTTGCATTTGTTATCAATCCACTATTCTTTCGCTTTCCTACATTTCCGAATAATTTCCCACTAGCCTATTTTTATATTTTCATCTCTCGTCTATTAGATAATTAATTTTAAATTTCAATTCCAAATAATTGTCTTGATATTATTTTATTCATACATTAAAGACATATTCTTAGGCGTGAAGAATTTCATGGACATACATTTATTTTGTTTCATACTTTCATTGTTTTTATGTCAGTGTTAGAGAATAACGACTTTTAATGTCTGGTTGCAGTTATGCCTACAATAGTGATGTCGGAACGTACACCCCCACAACGTATTACACCACAAGTACGCAGCAAGTACAGGCCAGTCCGATGGGATACGACATTTCCGCTGATTACGTAGACAGTACGACTGCGTATGACCCTCGACCGGGCTTAGACCCCTTAAACGATACTGGCAGTCTGCTGGCAAATGTTGTTGCAACAGGTAAATAATTTTTGATTATAGTATTTGTTTATTAACATCGAGCTTAAATACTACCTCTGAAGTTCTTACTTTCATTACCATGTATTTATCTCAAGTTTCAAAGTTTTTATTGAACGAATAACATCTGCATTTACAAAAATATATTTATTTCCTTGCGATTAATCTTCGAAGTCATTCGTGAATCCAAATTATTTTTTCTGGTTTTTTCCCTTTTGGTATGAATGTATTAACAAGGGGAACTATGGAGGTAGATTTCATGGATGTCCTGTCTTAACCATTGATGTCTATCATTAATATTTGGGTTATGGTACACAGGAAACACTACTAACACAAGTAACAGTGGTGGCGGTAAACAAACGTTGTCCCTGTCCGATGCACGTAGTTTTAAACGAATTAGTCAAACTTCCTCTAACACAACCCTATCAGGCGGCTCAGTTTTGTCCGTCAAACAGGAAGGATCCACGGATAATCTGGTGCCTGGTTACGTTGATAGTACTACATTTGTTAACTCTCCGGCGGTACAACAGACTAACATAAGGCAGCAGAGCAGTTCACAGACTGTTCAACAGAGGACCGGTGAAGACTGTGAACCTGTTTCTTTGCCTAGTAAGTTCACCTGCTTTCTGCTTTCTGTGATCAATGTTTTGTGTGTAGAAAATTATGATTATGCGTTTTCTTAACTAGGTTTGATGTATGCAGTTAAAAAGCAAATTTCAATCATGAATTAATTAAAATACCATTCTGTGTGATTAACAATTGAATTTGAGGCAAAATTTGCATGTAAATGTGTACAAAAATAAGCTTTCTTGCTGCATGTGAATAGTTCTCATTTAACTATTATAGGGCTCATCATATTTGATGTTTACATCTTATGTCATTACACTAGCCTCTACAGAACGTACGTATCTGACAACAGATACCTAATAATTATAAGCTTGTTTAGCCATTGTTTGGCATCTAAACACAATAATGTGTTCTTGTAGTTAATTTTAAGCAAGTTTCTTTTTCAAAAAGGCTGTTTTGGAAATTCATGGTTAATTGGCGCAGTCAGTAGGATCAGCAAATCAATATTAGATGGCTACATTGGCAGCTCTTAAGGGAGGGCTCAAAGGCACTACACTCTCTAGCATAATTTTTAAACTTAAAAAACCCAGTTGGGTTAAATATACAACTGTAAAAAACATTGTGCAATAGCATCAGAAAAAATAAATTTTGTTTGATGAGATGTGAAATACCTATCAGATAATATTCATTATAACATTCCTTAGCCATATCATTTTACTCTGTGAGTACAAATGTGTCAGTTATTTTAATTAGTCAGATTTTTATGTCCGTTATCTGCAGTTGTAATTCAAATTCAGTAGTTTCTTTATTAAAAAGTACTTACATTTTGTGATTGATTGCACCTAACTTATTCTATACTAATTTTAAAGCAGCTGCTTTGAATATGCCTTGAACAAACAGCCTTACAACTAAACGATTACCTACCTAATTGGACCTATTAATTTATTTTCTAGATCCGAGTCAAATATCAGAATTATTATCGAAGACAATATCAGACGCACATACCCGTACATGTTTATATTCACTGGAACACATACACGAGATGTTCCGAAAGCCCCACGACCTATCCCGTCTTATTTATTATAAGAACATGGCCCACGAGGAGCTGTGGCTCGAATGTGCACAGAAACTCACAACAATCATCCAGCAAATCATTGAATTTGCAAAAATGGTACCTGGTTTTATGAAGTTATCTCAAGACGATCAAATAGTCCTCCTTAAAGCAGGTAAGTTCATTTTTAATATTACAAAAGTAATAAGTAACTTCTATATGTATGTATGTATACAAAGTGCGTCCCAGTTTTGTCCAGAGTGGTACGACAAAATAAGAACCGTTGAAAGTTTTTGAAATATATTTGTTTATTCAAAATAGTCCCCACCTTTTTCCATACATCTATGACAAGGGTTTAAAAGCAATTAAAACGATTGGACGAGCTCTTCGATTGGTAGTCCTCAGAGTATGCGTCAATAACGTTGAATTAGAAACCTTTTGGCGACATTTTCAGTTTTTGAAACAGAACGAAGTCACACGGAGCCCAATCTTGCAAATATACAAGCATTAAAAGCACTATGCCTTGCCTCCCGTTACAAATGATTTCAGGAAGTTGCATTTATTACTGCAGAGGCAGCAACTCTGCTCGAATAATTCATCCTCGTGATTTCTTCATCTTTTCATAAATGGTACGACACAAATCGAACATAAACATTGTTTTTGCAAATCATCTCTACGAATCACTTCAACAGTACTTTCAGATATGCCAACAGCCTCTTTGATCATCCTAGTTTCCCCATTTCGATCTTCGGCAATGAAATCATTCAGTTTTCGGATATTGTTGCTTATCCTTTGTTAATTCTCGGTCTTTGCAAGTTTTTATTTCACTGAAAAACACTCTTGCTCTTGCCACTTACTTAATAGTCATCGCATAGAATTTGATTGCCTGAGTCACACTTATGGCCACCTAGACACAAATTGGTGAACTACTGATTAGTAAACGTGTCTATACAACTACTCTACAAATACCCTTCCAGACACTGAATTACATATAGGTGCTTACTATGTACCGGGTGTCCAAATAAGAAAGGATGCCGACCATATCTAAACAACCGTTCATGGTACAGCTATGGGAAAGAAAATATAATAATAAAAGTGGCCAGGAGAAATCGCTGAAAATTATTTTGTAGTTTCTAAGTTTACTGCTAGAGGGCGTAATAGTCATAGTCCACAAAAAAACAATACGAATATTGCAATCTTGAATATGTTATGTATAATTTTGGTTTACCACTTCTTGCTCTAGCTCATCAAATAGCAGCGGAGGGGGAAGGGGAACGATTGATTGTGAAGATGCTTGTAATTTCGATTTGGTTCAACATAATTTGGCAAACTTGGTCTCGTTGAAAAGAGTTCTCTTCGGTTAATTATATGCTTTTATGAGCTAGGTTCTTTTAGTTCTGTAGTGATCGCTAGGGGCAGCAAACTTTTCAAAATTTCTTGAAAATTTTAAATGGAATGATATAATAATTATAACCTAGTTAAAAAGAGGGTAGAATGATGAAAGGAATAGTGAAAACTGCGCATTGCTATCTTTTTTCTAACCGGAGATATAAACAAATTAATGTTAGGCGAGGTGTTAGGCTTGGGAGGATGGGGGCAAAAATTGTTGGTAACGCCCGGTTCAACATTTGCAATTATTGTGTAGTAGTGATAAACTTGTGTATGCTTTGATGCCAATATAGAAGTTATACAAAGATGATAAAATAGCTTTTACTAGAGTTTGGAGAAAGTCTCCCATCTTCCGAAAATTTAAGACGTAGATATCAAGCACTTGACATTGTGATGAATCTTGTTGTTTCAACGCCAACTTGTTTTATAAATATATTGCGCACACAGTGGTTGGATCAGTAACTTTGGCGTAAATTCACTATGAATTCTTAATAAGTTAACCTCACACGCCAAAAGACAGTTACACAGCACACCCCTGAGGACGCTGACTTTGCCAAGTTTAGTGACCGTGTCACTGTCTTTTGGTGTGTGGGGTTATCTTCTTAAGAATTCATAATAAATATTGCAATTTACAAGAGTATACTTTAATACCTAAAACATAGGTTTTTGCTTTAAAAAATGGTAATTTCCACATTTAAAACGGCCACGAAGAAGCAACATATAATTTTAATGATTGATATTTTCAAAATGTCTTTTATATACGGTGGCACGTGTAAAGGTTAGTAATTAACCCGTCCTCCCGCACCTAAAACTCTTTTGTCCATATCCCCGGTTAGAAAAAAAATATCAATGTGCGGTTTTCACTGTTTCTCTCCTTGTTTTGTCCTCTTTTTAATTTATTTAAGATTATTGTACCGTTCCATTCAAAATTTTCAAGAAAATCTGAAAAGTTTGCTGATCTTTCAAACAACGCCCTCTAGCGATCACTACAGAACAAAAATGACTTAAATTATAAAAGTATCTGATTAAATGAAGATAGCTCTTTTCAACGAGACTAAGTTTGCTAACTTCGGTTAAATCAAACCGAAGTTACAAGCATCTCCACAACCAGATGCTCCCCTTCCCCTCCTCTGCTATTTGAAGAGTTAGAGCAAGAAGCGGTAAACCAAAATTATACAAAATATATTCAAGATTGCAATATTCGTATTTTTGATCAACTTTATCTGGGTATATTTTAGAGAAAACCATGTTTTTTTTGTCGACTATGACTATTACGCCCTCTAGCAGCAAATTTAGAAACTTGAAAATAATTTCCAAGGATTTCTCTTAGCCACTTTTATTATTATTTTTTCTTTCCCATAGCTGTACCATGAACAGTTCCTTAGATATGGCCGGCATCCTTTCTTATTTGGACACCCGGTACATACCACCGATGTAGACTTGGTATTTGCCCACAGACTTATCTTTATCATTTAACATTTGCCAATGTTATTTAAAACTTGTAATAGATTTCATTAGATGGTGCCATGTATATGGAAGCTTTAGTTCTAATCTGGACAGACCTGAATGCACTTTGTATTTATTATCTAGTTTGATTTTTAGAAATTAACATTCTTTATTTGTCTCTATTGTGTACATCTTGGTTAATAACATTATAAATGATAAGACTATAAGGAGCATTGAGCCAAAAAAGTGAGACCAACAATGTAAAGGATGACAATATTCTTATCCAGCAGACTGTTACCTCTGTCATGTTGTGTTTGACACTTTGAGTGCAATCGCAGTACGCAGGGACCACTTCACAAGGATTGCTTTCCATCTTCATTTGCTGGTCACGTTCTCCGCTCATTGGCCTTATGGCCAAAGCTCCTTATAGTCTTATTATTTATATGGTTAATAAGTTTCTTTACTGACCTAACTTGTGCTTCACATAATCGCTTCTCCTTTTCTCAACATATTTAGGCATCTCCTTAATTTCGGCTTTATTGGCATTATCTCTGTGCCTTGGTTACTTCTACAAAAGTCATGTTCTGTACCCTTCAATAATCTTCCTTATGTCTCCACAATTTTTAGTAGGTTCTGTTTAATATCGGAGTGGCGTGACTATTCTAGTCATTCTTATTTTCTACATTTTATTTGTTGTTTCTTTCCGATAATACATAGGTACCTGGTTTTTTTGAGTTCATCGATCTCAGGAACTTCTAGTTCCTACTTCCTTTCAAACACCGTCAAATGGAATTACCATTCTTGTTCCTGCAAGACCGACAACAACCACTCCACATGACAGGCATATAGTTCTCCCTTATGGAGTGAAGCTTAACACTCGATTGACATTATGCTTATGTTCTTTTTATAAATTTCATTATAGTGAAATAATATTAATCAAATAATTTTTCCCATAGGCAGTTTTGAGTTAGCGATAATACGAATGTCCCGTTATTTGGATTTATCGCAAAACTGCGTGCTTTATGGAGACACGATGCTACCGCAAGAAGCATTCTTCACATCTGACACTGCCGAAATGAAATTGGTAACATGTGTGTTCGAGGTCGCTAAAAGTATAGCAGAACTCAAGCTGACAGAGACTGAACTATCACTTTATTCTGCATGTGTTCTTCTTTCACCAGGTCAGTTACTTCGCTTCAAGATCTTTCTATGTTTAATATTTTTCGTTCGGTTTTCAGATCGACAGGGTTTGAAAGGAATAGGAGAAATTGGTCGGTTAAGTCAAGCTGTTGTCAGAGCGTTACGACATGAATTGGATAGGAATCATTCGATACCTATTAAGGGAGATGTCACTGTATGCGATGCCTTGCTAACAAAGATACCCACCTTGAGGTACATTTCTATTATTAACAATTAACAAAACATCATTAAATAATTATTTTGGTTTTGCAGAGAGATTAGTATGTTACATATGGATGCGTTGGGAAAATTAAAGAGGTCAGCACCACATTTGGAGTTTCCTGCTTTACACAAAGAGCTATTCAGCGTGGATAGTTGAGATTCTTCGCCAATATCTCTCAGAGTGTAGACTGCAGCCTTGCATAGCTACTGTAAGCATTTGTAAAGTTGTATTTTTACTTCGAGTACTTTTATTGAATTTCTGTTCTTTATTTACCAATTATAGCAAATTATAATAAAAAATATATTACTGCTATGATTATAGATCTTCACTACCTACTAGAAAAAATTAAGATTTGTTGCCATTGTTCAAATTTAAATAGATGGAGCAATTTACATAGACAACTGGTCAAATACGTAATATGAATTTATTGTGTGAATTAACGACAGTTTGTTAGTCAACCGATAAATTAATATAGTGCAAAAAATTTGTAAGGGACTAGTATAAGTATATTCGGGATTTTCGTTTGGAGCGGTGTGGTGCGGAAGTGGGGTAAAAATCACGTGACTAGTATAAGTATATTCGGGATTTTCGTTTGGAGCGGTGTGGTGCGGAAGTGGGGTAAAAATCACGTGACTAGAGAGTGGCGGCAGAGCTATCCTGAATCCCAAACATACCGGAGCGTCTTGACCTTAGAGGAGGGAAGAAGAGGAGGAATAACAAAGCAGATGTTTGTGTTACCATTCGGCACCAAAAAAAGGGGCGTAACCTAAACTTCTTAGTCTCTATGCCGAGAATTGAACGAAAATTCTTAAAATGATATGACTAATTGCACTATTTCAAACGCTGCTTTCGTTATTTTTAGTTAAATTACATGAATTCTAAACAGTAACCTGGTTTCATCACTTTGTTTGGCACCAAACACGCTCAGATTTTGGTAACCCTCACGTGCACGGCAAAGGTCGGGCGTTATGTATCCATACTCTTCCCTCATCTAAGGTCTTGACTAAAGCTGGGAACACATTTCTCTGATGTGTTGTGTCGTGTTGTGTTGTGACTCGCCGTGTGCACATGTTTCTGTCGTGTTGTGACGCAACGTTTGATAAACCGGTGCTACCCCATTTCTCAAAAGCTCCAGTGTGTACACACCGAGCGTTTTCGTCCCCGATTAACCGGGAACTTTTTATAGATCAGTTTCTATACTTTTTTCCACACTGTATCTAAGTACAAGTGAAGTAAAAAATGCTGTTGCTTTACCTGTAGAATTCATTTCCCTGCCTATCTCTCCCACGCCTCTTGCCGCATACACTCATTGCGGTAATTCTTCGAATTCACATTGAATAAACATTCGTAATTTCTAACTTTTTCAATTAAGACAGCTTCATCCATATTTTTTAAGCGAAATGACCCGTGTACACTTCTCTGACGCTCTGATGTGTTGTGTCGCGATGCACCGAAAATCTGGAAAGAAGGGATCGCGTTGCGTCACAACACAACACAGGGCGTAGCGTCAGAGGAATGTGCACGCGCCCCGTTTAATTACATGCGATTTATGCTGTATGATCCATACAACGTTGCGTCACAACACAACACGTCAGAGAAATGTGTCCCTAGCTTTACACCATATCCTAAAAGTTGAACATAACCAAAAATTTTTGTTTTATGTTGATTTTGAACATGTTTCGTCATCGTGTGGTATTGATGGCTACAACTGAATTTGCAAAAAATAACATACTTCTTGATGAAGATGATGATGATACAAAAACTAAGGTTAGATTCTGACGTTAGAAGCTTTCTGCGCATGCACGCACCTGAGCGCCGGCTTCTCGAGGTTGAGCTTATAGAGTTAACTCCGAGCGATATTTTCAAGAAAGCCGAATGCCAGCCGGTACACTCCGCCACCACTCCAAATCGGTACCCGAACGGGGTAG